>OY882871.1:1751961-1862001 GCA_963693515.1 Pipistrellus nathusii | reverse complement strand
AAGGAAAGGAAAGGAAAGGAAAGGAAAGGAAAGGAAAGGAAAGGAAAGGAAAGGAAAGGAAAGAGAAGGAAAGAGAAGGAAAGAGAAGAAAGGAAGGAAGGGAAGGGAAGGGAGGGAAGGGGAGGGGAGGGGAGGGGAGGGGAGGGGGGAGGGGAGGGGAGGGGAGGGAGGGAGGGGAGGGAGGGGAGGGGGAGGGGAGGGGAGGGGAGGGAGGGAGGGGAGGGGAGGGAGGGGAGGGGATGGAGGGGAGGGGAGGGGGGAGGGGAGGGGAGGGAGGGGAGGGGAGGGGAGGGAGGGGAGGGAGGGGGGAGGGGAGGGGAGGGGAGGGGAGGGAGGGGAGGGGAGGGGGAGGGGAGGGGAGGGGGGAGGGGGAGGGAGGGAGGGGAGGGGAGGGGAGGGAGGGGAGGGGAGGGGGGAGGGGAGGGAAGGGGAGGGGAGGGGAGGGGAGGGGAGGGAGGGGAGGGGAGGGGGGAGGGGGAGGGGAGGGGGGAGGGGAGGGGAGGGGAGGGAAGGGGGGGGGAGGGGGGGAGGGGGGGAGGGGAGGGGAGGGGGAGGGAGGGGAGGGGAGGGGAGGGAGGGGAGGGAGGGAGGGGAGGGGAGGGGGGAGGGGAGGGAAGGGGAGGGGAGGGGAAGGGGAGGGGGGAGGGGAGGGGAGGGAAGGGACACTCGGGGCCCAGCTAAGCAAGGCCTGCTGCTCTCGCCCCTGCCAGGAGGGGCAGCACTCAGGGACGTGGCCTCCCCTCTGGTCTGGAGGGACCCAGCTCCTCACTCAGGTTTCAGAGCTCAGACAGCTGTGAGCAGAGACCGGCGTTGTCCCGTGTTCTGCTCGGAAAGGATGGAGGAGAAGCGGCGTCCGGTGCTGGGGCCTCCAGCCGCCCTGGGGAGGGGCCCTGGCCTCAGTAAAAGGGGGGCTGAGCCGTCCCTCCCTGGGCTGCAGGGAAGTCTAGAAACTGCGTGTGAGGTGTTTGGGCCATAACACGCGCAGTCAGTCAGTGTCATTGCCGTTGTCACGGCAGCGCTGGGGCCTGGCCGTCTGGCCGTCCGCTCCCCGGAGCGTCTGCTCTCGTATAAGAAAGAGAACGAGTACTGTACCGCCCGCCCCCCCCCGCCCGCCCCAGCCTACTGCGGGGTTCCCGCGTGCGGGTATGTGGGGGGGCGGGGCGGTTCAGAGGGACATTTGCCTCTAACCCCCTCTCCCACCCCAGTGCCTCTGCTAATGAGGGGAGATCCCGCCACAGACCGGGTGCGAAGGGATTCACAGAAAACAGCCCGGCCCGGCGAGCACCCCGAACACTTCCTAAGGACTTTCTGGGGGGCTGGGGGGGGGGGGGGTGTGAAACGCCGCTCCCTCTGGAGGACCGGCAGCCGCTCCTGGGCGTGTCCGGGCCTGTGGGTGTGTCTCCTCTCTCCGCAGGGACCCCGATGTGTCACTGTCCAAAATAGAACTCAAAAGTAGGTCAAAGAGTGAGCCACGGAACAGGTCACTGCCGAGAAGCGAAAACCGCAGCCGAGGCGGCTCGGCTCTGGGGGACGCCAGCTGAGACCTCTGTGTCCGTCCGGCTCAGGCCTAAGGCCACGGCGGGAGGACGGGGGGCTGACAGGAGTCACCCTGCTTCCCGTGGCGGGCGGTGTGCGCTCCTGACTCCAGAAGGCCCCCAGGACGGAGTCTGAGGTCCAGGAAGCACAGCCCGGGCCTGGGCCCACACTCCGGGTGGGGACGAGAGAGCAGCGACTGGCCCGTGTCCATGCCTCGGGGCCGAGGGGGCCCAGCTTTTGTGTCTGTGTGTGTGTTTTTAATATAGTTTATTGATGTCAGAGAGGAAGGGAGAGGGAAAGGGAGACAGAAGCATCCATGAGGAGAGCGAGTCATGGAGCAGCTGCCTCCTGCAGGCCCCACAGCGGGGATGGAGCCCACAGCCCGGGCCTGTGCCCCGGCCGGGCATGGAGGGTGTCCTCCTGGTGCACAGGTTGGTGCTCCACCAACGAGCCACACAGACAGAGCCCCGCCTGTGGATCATGCACCCTGTAGCCCCAAGCAGCGCACTTGGACGTGAATCAGTGTGACATCACCTGTCCCTGAGGGACGCTGCGGCTCCTGGCCGCCGGAAAGGAGCCTGGGAGGGCCGGGCTGATGGCTCCTCCCCAGCGGCTCCCGCCTCCTCGCCTCTGGGGGCCGGGTTCCCACGGGGTGCACGAGGCTGTCTGCACCCCCTTATAGCCCCCCCGCCCCCCGCAATGAGACAGCGTTGCCTGGGGGAGAGGATCTGTGTTTCCCAGGACCAGAGCTCACAGCGTTTCCTGGCGGCTACCAGGGGGCAGGGGCTCCCGAATGGGCGGGATTATCTGTTTTGAAAAACCATCACATTAGGTTTGGGGGCCTCGGCTGTTCCGTGCGGCGCCCCAAGTTTCTGGTTTCAGACGGCTCTGACTGACGCTCCGGTTTGCTTCCTCCAGGGCTGGTCGCTCTCCGTAGCCGGCCTCCCGCCCACCGTGGGGGAGCACCGCACAGCGCAGTCGGGACGGTGTGGAGCTTTAAAAGGCTGATTGGCTCTTGTTACGTCCAAAGAGAAGAGCAGGAGCAGCAGGCTCCGCGTTAGAAAAGGAAACCATGGGCCCCGGACAGACTGCCGGCTCCGCGGACGCCTGTCCCGACAGCTGTGCCTTCGCGGGAAGGCAGCGTCACGGAGGCGCCCGGAGAAAGACTCAGGGGAGTCACCGACACGGCCCCCCGGGACCCTCCCCGGTCACCGGCACGGGGGCGGACCTGGACGGTGGGCCGTGGGGAGCGGTGGCCACATGGGTACAGGGCACCCCTTACCCAGTCCCGGGAAGCTGGGTCCGTTCTGTCTGCCAGGCTGCGGGGGAGGCTGCGGGGGAGGCTGCGGGGGAGACTGGGCCTGTGAGACACAGCGAGCCAGGCCAGGGGCCGGCCTCCAGGGGGCGCTCTGTCTGAGGAGGCAGACAGACTCCACGGCGGTCACTCAGGGCCAGTGGTCAGCACCTGAGCAGAGGCCGCCTCTACTGGCTGCAGACGCAGGGCAGGCGCCCGAGGACAGGGCCGCTGCGGGAGGGGAGACACGTGTCCTCCTGCTGGGAGACACACACAAAGAACCAGGACGTGCTAAACACTCGCTTTTCTTTTTTTTAAATATATTTTACTGATTTTTTCACAGAGAGGAAGAGAGAGGGATAGACAGAAACATCGATGAGAATCATCGATCAGCTGCCTCTTGCACACCCCCCACTGGGGATGTGCCCACAACCAAGGTACATGCCCCTGACCGGAATCGAACCCGGGACCTTTCAGTCCGAAGGCCGATGCTCTATCCACTGAGCCACACCAGCTTCGGCTAAAAATATACCTTAAAAAAAGAAAAGCCTGTCCCTCACCTCCAGCCCAGGACGCGGGGCAGCTCTGGGAGGCTTGGTCAGCTTCTTCTCTTTATGTTTAGACGCGCCCCGGGCAGGGACAGCGAGGAAGTCCCGGGAGAACAGGCAGGAGCAGCGGGGCAGGGTGCTGGCCGTGTGTCCCCTGACGGGCTGGCTGGGTGAGGCAGGGAGGCTGCTGGTCGGTGGGTCAGGATGTGGTGATGCTGACAAAGGCCAGATGCGTGGAAACTGCTGCACAGCCAGTGAGATCAGAGCCCCGGCCCGGAGCTGAGCTGGCTCTCCTGCCTGACCCTCCGGTCAGTCGCCCGGAGGAAGGGGAGGCCTCAAAGGCCCCCAGGATGCGGAGCCCAGAAACCGGAGCCGTGGGGGCCACTGACATCCGGGAAGTGGGTTCAGACAAGGAAGTGAAGGAAAAGGCTGCCTGTGCCCCAGGCAGAGGCATGCCCAGCAGATCCCTGCCCCCCTCCCCCCTCCCCCAGCACCACCCAGAGCCTCGCCCTCCCCCTGCCTTCCTCCACCCTCCCCCGCCCCCTCCCCCAGCACCACCCAGAGCCTCGCCCTCCCCCTGCCTTCCTCCACCCTCCCCCGCCCCCTCCCCCAGCACCACCCAGAGCCTCGCCCTCCCCCTGCCTTCCTCCACCCTCCCCCGCCCCCTCCCCCAGCACCACCCAGAGCCTCGCCCTCCCCCTGCCTTCCTCCACCCTCCCCCGCCCCCTCCCCCAGCACCACCCAGAGCCTCGCCCTCCCCCTGCCTTCCTCCACCCTCCCCCCGCCCCCTCCACCCTACCCCAGCACCACCCAGAGCCTCGCCCTCCCTGCCCCCTCCCCCCAGCCAGTAGGAACCAGCCCAGCCTCTGAGTGGAGTTAGAGGCCTGGGGGTGAGGGGGAGCAGGGAGGACTCACAGGGGCCTCCATGATTTAGGAGAAAGCGACCTGGGCAGGACCTGAAGGGGCACATCCCTGATTAGAGAGTGAGAATGGGACCCTGGGGCGAGAGAGAGAAATGGGGGTTTGCCTGAAGCCGTGAAGGGAAGCACAGGAGGCCAATTGTTTGCAGTTTCAAGAGCACAGAACGGCCCTGCCCGGCTGGCAGGCGGCAGGCGGGGCTCAGTGGCTGAGCTTGCCCTGTGAAGGAGGAGGTCACAGTGCGATCCTGGCCAGGAGACATGCCTGGGTTTCGGCTTGACCCCCCCCCCCACCCCCGTGTGGGGTGGGGTGTGCAGGAGACAGATTCTCTCATCATCGGCGTTTCTCTCCCCCTTCCTCTCTGACATCCACGGGAATACATGGTTACAAAGGGCTCTTTGTGGGGGGCGGGGAGTGAGTCCATCACAGCAGACACACAGAAGGACGAGGCGGACGGCCAATGGCAGGTGACAGCGGGGCGGACAGACCGGGGCGGGGAGAGCCGGCCTGAGCGGTCTTTCTATCTCTTCTGATCCGGGACACCCAGGAGCCCCTCAGCCCCCGAGATCTTCCTTTCTCAGGGTTCCGGCGGCTTCTGTGCAGGAACAGACGCGTCAGAGCCCAGAGGCGTGCTCTGGCCAGAGGGGCCCCCGGGAGCAGGCTGCCGAGGCGGGGCCACTGCCTGTGATGTGAGGGAGCCCCGGGAAGAGAAGTGGACCCCAGGCGACTGCGGCTGGGAGGGGGGTGAGGTCCAGTCTCCCCTCGAGGAGAGAAGAGGAAGGTTTCCCAGAACCGTAACCGGGTCCATGGCCTGTTTGTCTCCCCGCACGCGGTGCTGTGCCGAGGAGGAGGCTGGGTGGGCTGCGTCACGTCGGAAGGAGGCTGACCCCTCGCTGGCGCGGGGTCAGGCGCTGCCCGGGACCCCGGCCCGGGGGAAGCTGCCCCCACTCCTCCCCCGCGTGTCCCCACTGAGCTCACGTCACTGGGTAAGAAAGGAGCGCCTGTTCGCTGGGCGCGCCCGGAATAGCACACAGGAAGCCGAGCTGCCGAGGTCGGTGATTCCGGGCAGGAAGGGACCACGGCCATCCATCTGCAGCTGGACCGGCAGCCCTGGCCTCTGACCCCGCCTCGACCGAACAATCCAGTGTTCACCGCCGGGGCCCACTTCCTGCGACGCGCAGGCAGAGTCCCACCCGAGGCCGCCCGCAGGCCAGGCTGGCTCTCTGCTGTGGCGGGGCCTCCCCCGAGGAGGCAGGCGTCCCTGTGGAACGGAGGGGGCGAATCAGAAGCGGAGACATCGAGGCCGCAGCTAGGAGTTCCTGTCCTGTCGCTCTTTCCCCTCCCTGCTCCGGCTGTTCGGTTTCCTTTGGTCAAACACAGCCCAGGACCGTCTTGGGACAGAGTGAGAGCTCCTTGGAGAGAACTTTGCAACTACCAGGTTTAAAAAAAAAAAGAAAAGAAAAAAAAAAAAAAGGACTTGTGCAGCCGAGAGCAATAGCAAATATTAAAAAAGAAGTGGATAAAGGCCGGCCAGGGCGGAGCACTGCGCTCCGTTATACAGCTCCTGTGACGGGCCGCAATGACGCGGGCAGCCCAGAGCCGCGCTCACCTCACAGCAGGCCCGCCCGCTGGCCTCGCAGGAAACCTTTCTAATTCTCGGCCCGGGTTTCTGAAGCTGTGAAACGAGTGTCAGAACCACCCGCGTCCTTGCTAAAACTTCCAAGAAGGACCTGCAGTGCCAGTGCCCGGGAGTGTGTGTGTGTATGTGTGTGTGTGTGTGTGTGTGTGTGTGTGTGTGTGAGTGTGTGTGTGTGTGTCTCTGTGTGTATGTCTGTGTGTGTGTGTATGTGTGTGTGAGTGTGTGTGTGTGTGTCTCTGTGTGTATGTCTGTGTGTGTGTGTGTGAGTGTGTGTGTGTGAGTGTGAGTGTGAGTGTGTGTGTGTGAGTGTGTGTGTGAGTGTGTGTGAGTGTGTGTGTGTGTGTGTGAGTGTGTGTGTGTGTGAGTGTGTGTGTGTGAGTGTGTGTGTGAGTGTGTGTGTGTGTGAGTGTGTGTGTGTGTGAGTGTGTGTGTGTGAGTGTATGTGTGTGTGTGTTTGTGTGTATGTGTGTAAGTGTGTGTGTGAGTGTGTGTGTGTGTGTGTGTGTGTGTGTTGACTTTTTAACCAGCAGGTGGCCCAGGAGGCACTGCCTCTGCTCTCCGAGGCCTGCCGGCCCCGGGAGGTCTGTGTTTCTCGGGACCCGGGCTGACCCTGTAGCTGGAAGCCAGAGCTACAGACACAGGCCGTGGGCAGGCATCGGGCGTGGCCCCAGGAAAGCAGCTGAGCCCTGTGCCGGGCAGTGTCCGTATCCGTCCCTCTCCTCGTCCGCCCCTGGCGTTGGGATCGTCAGTGGAATCTGCATGGAAGCGCTTGAGCCCGATACACTGACTTGGTGGAGAGCACAACAAATAATGGCCTGGTTAACAACCAGGTTATGGGTAAACAGGTTAGGTAACCAGCTCGATGGCTCGACAGCCATGGTTCCTCAGTCTGTCCTTGGAAGGCAAGAGGCAGTTCTCAGGGGTTCGCTTTCCCAGGCCCCTACCCCCGTGTTACCAATGGCTGCTGGAGCGAGTGGGTGAACGAAGAGGGGATCCTGCAGAGCGGGCTGGACTCCCAGCCGTCTCAGGTGGAGTGTCCAGCTGCCCTGGCCTTGCGAGCAGGACCCTTGGACCAGTGCTGATGGCTTTAAAAATAATATATATTTTTATTTTTTAAATATATTTTTATTGATTTCAGAGAGGAAGGAATAGGGAAAGAGAGAGAGAAACATCAATGATGAGAGAGAATCATCGGTTGGCTGCCTCCTGCACACCCTCTTCTGGCGACGGAGCCTGCAACCTGGGCCTGTGCTCTGACCGGGAATCGAACCATGACCTCTTAATCCCGTGGTGGGCAAACTGCGGCTCTCGAGCCACATGCGGCTCTGTGGCCCCTTGTGTGTGGCTCTTCCACAAAATACCACGGCCTGGGCGAGTCTATTTTGAAGAAGTGGCATTGGAAGAAGTTTAAGTTTAAAAAATGTGGCTCTCCAAAGAGATTTCAATCGTTGTGCTGTTGATATTTGGCTCTGTGGACTAGTGAGTTCGCCGACCCCTGTCCTAGCTCATAGGTCAAGCTCAACCACTGAACCTTGAGGGCTGGGCGGTGGCTTTTTTAAAAGGCTTGCTCTTTGTTGGGGTGGGATGGGGGGGGATTGCCT
This sequence comes from Pipistrellus nathusii, assembly GCA_963693515.1. Taxonomy (NCBI): domain Eukaryota; kingdom Metazoa; phylum Chordata; class Mammalia; order Chiroptera; family Vespertilionidae; genus Pipistrellus; species Pipistrellus nathusii. Next base: position 1,854,465 of record OY882871.1, on the reverse strand, counting down.
TGGGAACACGGGGACATCCGTGGGTGGGGAGGAGGTGGGGGAACAGTTCCCTTCCGGGAGGGAGAGGTGCTGGGAAGGAATGTCCTCACATGTCGGCCACCTGCCTCTGAGAACGGGGCGCGGGTCCCGGCAGGCTGGCCCAGGTGGTTCTCCCCGCCGGCTCCACAGCGGGATCACCTGCGTCTCCGAGGACTCTTCTCTGCGGGACTCTCCAGACCTCCGAGGAGAGTCTGAGGGTGATGATCTGGGTGGGGCGGGGTGGGGAGGGGGCAGCATTAGCTCCTTAACTCTCTGGGTCTAAGATAAGGTGACCAGACGTCCCGATTTTTAACAATTTGTCCTGCGTCCCGAGGCGTTTTTTAAAAACAGTTAAATTGTTAAGAATCGGGACTGTCCCGCCAAAAGTGGGATGTCTGGTCACCTTAGTCTAAGAAGTCACAAGGTGGGTGACAGCGTCCCGGATATGTCCAGCTGCGTTAGTCTGAGGCCCGCTTCGCTGCTGCTCTCCGGGGACCCCGAGGCCACGTCCCCTGACCCTAAGCCAGGCTCGCTGCTGGAAGAGGAGGAGACCACCAAGGACTGGGGTGGGAAGGCAAGGCCCTCCACTCACTGGTGTTTCCCAAACGCCCCGCACTCCCCAGAGATTTCATTCCAAAGGCGTGAGCGAGCCCAGGACCTGTCTTTTTTTTTTTTTTTATAATAACTTTATTTTATTGATTATGATATCACACAATTTGTCCTCATCTCCCCATTCTCATACCAAACCCCTCCCCATATACGCCCTCACCCCCCTGTTGTCCATGGCCACTGGCTAGGCCCATATGCATGCACACAAGTCCTTTGGTTGATCGCTGGGACCCTTCTTTTTAAGTCAAACCCAGATCCTTTCTCAGAACTGGGGAAGGCTGGACCATCGCGGCCCAGGATCCTTTTCTGGGTCCAGGCCATAGACAAGAAACGAGAGTCCCCGGTACCGAAGTCAATCTGCGGCCACACCTCTACCCCTGTGCCCGCCTGCAGGTCCAGGGTTAGTGCTCAGGTCCCAGACGTGCACCTGGGGGCTCTGGGCCAGCCGGGGACCCCCGCCGGCTGGGGGGCCGCCTCTCAGAGCCGCTACCTGAGTTGCACGAGCTCCCTGCGAGCCCAGCCGGCTGCAGCGCGCCGAGTCATCCTTTCCAGCCCGGCTGGAAAAGCTGGACCGGCCGCCGCGTGTGCTTTCCTGGCAGCCGGCGCGGGCCCGGCCACATCATCCCGGGGCGGGGATGCGCGCTCGGGCCACGTCTGTGCAGCCGGCCGGGCCGCCCGGGGTGGGCGAGCGGCGGGGGGCGGGACCTGGCCGGGACCCCGCGCGGGCTCTAGGACCCGCGGGACGCCGGAGGGCGGCGGGGAGACAGAATTTCAGAATTTGCTCCGTGGGGACGGGACGGCCGGCGGCCGAGGGCCCGTCTCTCCGGCTCCCGCGCTCTCGCTCAGGACCTCCCCGGCCGGGCCAGCGCGGGCCGCCGGTGCAGCAGGGCCAGCCGCTCTGCGGAAAGTTTGTGAACGTGAGAGCCTAGCCCGGTCCGGAGCCGACTCCCCCGGTCCCCGGGAGGGAACCCCGGGCCCGCCGCCCGGCCGCTCGCCGCCCGCGTGGCATGGTGCGCGCCCGCCGCGGGGCACGGGGAGCCGCTGCCGGAGGCCGAGACCATGGCCAGCCCCCCGCCCGCGCCCCCCACCCGCGCCCTGCTGCTCGCCCTGGCCGCTGCCCTGCTGGCGCCCCGCGCCGCCGCCCGAGGTGAGTCCCGCCGCGGCTCCCTGCCGCCCGGTCCGGGTCGGTCCCGCCCTCCTCTCCCTCCGGTGCCGCCTGGGTCCTGGGGGCACCTCGTGGGCACTGGGGTGGGGGCGCCGGGGAGCGGGGCTGCCCGGCGAGGAGCGCAGCGGGGCGCACGGCTGAGCCCCCGGGGCTCCGGCTACCGGCACAGAAGGGACCCCCACCCACATGGCCAACCCACCCGCCCGCCGCCAGGTGCCAGTTCCCGGAGCGGGAGGGGGAGTTGGCTGCGGCCCCAGCACGTAGCCCAGAGGCTCGTCAGGGCTTGCCGTCGCCGGGAGGGTGCCCCCGGGCCAGCTCACCCTGTCCCTGGGGGATGTCCTGACGCCAGGCCCTGGGCAGACTCTGCACAAGGCTCCCTCCCACGGCTTCTCCCTTCTCTTAAAACGGACTTGTTTTCTGTGGTTTTCTCTTCCTCTCCGTTCATCCCGGGGCGCTCCTAGCGGTCCGGGGTGGCCAACCCTGAGCAGAGTTTTCTCTGCCGGTGGGTGGTGGGTTCCCGGGCGGCGGGGGATTCCTGGAGCCAGGGCTGGTTGGAAGCCACGTGTGGAGGCCGCAGCTGTGTGACAGCCGCACCCCGATCCTTCCCCCCCCCCACCCCCAGGGCACCTGTGGGGCCTCCTGGCAGAGGGAGCACTGGCCCAGCAGGTGTCTTTGCACAATTCGGGGCTTCCCCGTCGCAGCGCCGCCTCTCCGCCGCTAGGGGCGCTGTGGGCCCGCCAGAGGATGGCTGGCTGTGGGCGGTGGGTGGCAGCTCTAGGGTTCTGTGCACAGGCTGCTCCTCAACCACTGGCTCCATCACACCCCGTACCACCTTCTGGTGCGTCTTACTCTGCAGCTGCCGCCGCTCTCCACGCCCCACCGCACCCCTGTGATGTGGCAAAACCCCAGCGCGCCCCCAAATCCACGGGCAAGCCAGGGCCCGGGAGGAGGGATGGTTAGACTGCGGGAAGCCAGGGAGAAGCCAGGAGGCAGCCGGGCGGGGACCTGCCGACGGATCAGACAGTTTTGAAAGACTTTTGTACAAACGTGTCCCTGTGAATGTTTCCCGAGAGAGAACTTTTTAAAAACGGAAACAGAATCCCAGAGTGCGCCCGGGGGGCCTCGCACTCGGCACGGGCTCCGAACAAACAGAGCCAAGGCCACTGAGCGTGGGAGAGAGGTTTTAGATGAAAACCTTTACTCAGTCAAGCAATCGTGGGAAGGCGTTTCTTGGAGGGAGGGGGCTGTTATGTTGTGACTGCAGCTTTGGGGGACTTTTCCTAAGGGGGGGGGGGGGCTCGGGCAGAAAGCCGGCAGGACGGGCTTCCTGCGATGACCGGGATTTTGCCGTTTCCTTACCCGCCTTCTCAGTGTCCCGTCCTAAGTCAACGGGCTCTCAATATGGAGTCTTCGATCCATCGAGGTTGTTCTAACACCCAAACGGACAAGGAAACATTTCTTCGTGTCGGCAAGAGAGAAGGAGGAACCCCTGTCTGTCAAAGGCAGAGTCCACCCTGGGGTGTGACCCCCGAGCCCCAGAGCCTTTGCCTGCCTGCCGGGTGCCTTTCAGTGGCCGTCAGCCCCAACGGGGTCCAAAACAGAGGCCTCGACCCTAAACCCTCTGCTTCTGATTTCCTCCTGCCCCAGGATGCCCAGCCCGGGAACAACACCCTCTAACCTTCTCCAGGTGCCTCATGGGAACGCCCAGAGAGGACCCCGAAGCCGTCCCTTTCTCTCCATCAGCCACCAGCCTCCAGACACACTCCCATCTCCCCTCTCTCCTTTCTGCGGAAGCTCTGGCCCCAACATGGCAGCCCTCTCCGTCTGCTGCCCTCCCTGCCTGTCCCTGCACCACGTGCTCTTCCCTCCCACAGCCCGAGTCACCGTCCTCAGCCATCAGCTGGACCATGCAGGCTTCCTGTTAACCCCCAGTGGCTCTTCCTGTTAACCCCCAGTGGCTCTCCGTGGCTTCCTGTTTACCCCCAGTGGCTCTCAGTGGCTTCCTGTTAACCCCCACTGGCTCTCAGTGGCTTCCTGTTTAATTCTCCAGTGGCTCTCCGTGGCTTCCTGTTAACCCTCAGTGGCTCTCAATGGCTTCCTGTTTACCCCCAGTGGCTCTTTGTGGCTTCCTGTTAACCCCCAGTGGCTCTCAGTGGCTTCCTGTTTACCCCCAGTGGCTCTTCGTGGCTTCCTGTTTACCCCCGTGATTCTCCGTGGCTTCCTGTTTACCCCAGTGGCTCTCAGTGGCTTCCTGTTAACCCCAGTGGCTCTCTGTGGCTTCCTTTTTTACCCCCAGTGGCTCTCTGTGGCTTCCTGTTTAAAAAACTCTCCCATGGCTTTCCGTGGCTTCTTTTGGGGGGAAAAAACCCAAGCCTGTGGGTGACCTAATCTCTGTCTTCCTCTTGGACCTTTTCCTTCCCATTCCGCTCACTCTGCCCAGCCACACTGGCATCTCTTCCTACCAGCCTTCCAAGAGAACATCGCCATCCTTTTCAAAAGCAATCGTCACTGTTTGCACGGCGAGGGCTGCCAGCACTGCTCACAGCGGGCCACCCCTCGGTCTGTGATGATGGTATAGTGATGGTGAGGATGATGGTGATCATGGTGATGGTGATGGTGGTGGTGGTGATGGTGATGGTGGTGATGGTGATGGTGATGATGGTGATGGTGGTGATGGTTTGGTGATGGTGATGGTGGTGATGGTGGTGGTGGTGATGGTGATGATGGTGATGGTGGTGGTGGTGGTGGTAGTGGTGATGGTGAGGACGATAATGTTGATGATTGTGGTGGTGGTGGTGGTGATGGTGGTGATGGTGGTGGTGATGGTGGTGATGGTGATGGTGGTGGTGGTGGTGGTAGTGGTGATGGTGAGGACGATAATGTTGATGATTGTGGTGGTGGTGGTGATGGTGGTGGTGATGGTGGTGGTGATGGTGGTGATGGTGATGGTGGTGATGGTGGTGATGGTGATGGTGGTGGTGGTGGTGGTGGTGGTGATGGTGATGATGACTGGCACCTGGGGAAAGGGGGTGTGCCTGTATGCCTCCGGAAATCAGTCATGCTTGAGGCACTACACTCCTCACACACGTTTTCTTTCCCTCCCTGGTCGTTTGGCTCTTTTCCTCCCTTCCTTATGGAAACAAAAATTACATCCATTTTTCATGTTTTGAAACTTTCTTTTAAAGTTGTATAAATACTCCAAGTCATCATACACCTAATCAGATAGATGCCGCAGCTGTGGGCATCTGTCATTTGTCAGGAATGTAGCGACAGCATCGGGGAGCACATCCGCTCCTGGCGGGCATGACGCTGAAGGAACCCATCACCACGGCAGGAGAATCGTTTATTTGTGAATCGGAGTGCTTCCTCTTTAGGTGGACTGTCCCCGCAGCATCTGTCATGACAGACAGGTCTGAGGGGCATGTTCAGCTGTCACCTCCGTGCCGAATGGACAGCCCTCGGCCCCTGGCTGTGCGCCCGCGAGAAGTCCTGTGAACCTCTGAGTGTGCGATCCTTAACCGTCAGCTCCCTGGGCCTGAGAGAGTGCCACTGACATACTCAGACAGAATGCTTTAGGAAATGGTTTCTGTGCGTCTTTAGTAGCTGTTTCTTTTAACATTTTATTCAACCTGAAGTTTTTAGCCTGGCTGACGTGGCTCAGTGGTTGAGTGACAACCTGGGAACCAAGGGGTCATGGTTCGATTCCTGGTCAGGGCACATGCCCAGGGTGGGGCGTGGGGCAGGGCTGTCCTGGGACCTTTGCACGCTCTGGCTCCTCCCGCTCTCCTGGAAGGACCTTGCCCTTGGCCCTTCCACAGCCCTCTCCGCCTTCAAGGAGGGGCCAAGCCTCAGGGGTTGGACCTGCTCAGTGGCCAGCGCTGGGCTGCCTCTAGGCCGCCCTATGGCGGGTACCAGGTCCGGACCAGCCCTCTGTGACCAAGGCACCGCCTGCAGAGAGTCACCACTGTAGCCAGGAGAGTGAGAGCTCACTGGGTGTTACACTGAGTGGCAATGGGCTTCACGCAAACTATTCACCAGGGGAAATGTTCGCGCCGAACCCCACACACTCCGACAGGCCTCCGTCCATCCTGCCTCGTCTTTCCTGTCAGTGTCTGTGTCATGCCAAGGCCACGGGAGATCTTGCTTCTAGGCAGCTGCGTGCACAGAGGGCATCTTGGGGGTAGCCCTGGACCTCCGTCTGTCTGTCCACCTGCTTCTGGAAGCTCTGGCCTCCAGGTCAGGCGACTTGCCTGGACCTGTGGACAGACCTCCCACTCTGCCCCGCGGGCGAGGTGAGCGCCGCCTGCAGCTGGGCCAGGAGAGCCCTGGGCTCGTGTTTTCTTTAATTAAAGCGAGAGAGGGTGCACACTTCTCTTTCCATTGATGGCACGTGACTCTGAGTAGCATCTGAGAGCCTGGTTTTGCTTGTTTGTTTGTTTGTTTGTTTTTAAGATGTTTTCAGAGGAAAAGGGAGGCGGAGACGGAGAGAAACATCAATGGGGAGAGAGAACCATGGACAGGCTGCCTTCGTCATGCCCCCACTGGGATCAAGCCCTTAACCCCAGCATGTGCCTTGACCGGGAATCAAACTGTGACCTCCTGGTTCACAGGTCAATGCCCAACCACTGAGCCATGCCGGCCGGGCAAACTCATAGTATTTTAAAAGCACGTTTTTTCAGCTTGTGCGTATTTATTTTTAGAATACATTTCTCTATTGGTGGTTTACCATCAACCCACTGTAGAAAGAGCATGACAGTGGAGCCCAGATCCCAGCCTGGAGGAGGTTTATGAAGGGAATCGGAAGTGAGTGCTGCTGGGGGTGTTAACGTAAATAAGAGCCGGGGGCCTAATGAGGTGCGATTCTGGGAGATGGATAGTGAGGCCCGCAAGTTGGCATGCCCTGCTTTTCCTGTTTACATCCAGTGGACAACTTGGGGTTAGGGATGCCGACCCCCACCAGCTCCCTGCACGCATCCAAACGTCCGCTCATAACTTTGATTCCTCCCAAATTAACTGCTAATCACAGTCTACTCTTAACTGGAAGCTTACCAATAAGATAAAGAGTCGATTAGCACAAATTTTGTATATGATGTGTATTTAAGACTGTATTCTTACAATGCTAGGCTGGAGAAAAAACAGTATTAAGAGGAAATACATTCACAATGTTTGTTGAAAAAAAATCAGCCTATAGGTAGACCAGGTGAGGGTTGTTCAAGCCCATGTTGTGGTATTCAAAGATCAAATCTGTGTGTGTGTGTGTGTGTGTGTGTGTGTGTGTGTGTGTGAGAGAGAGAGAGAGAGAGAGAGAGAGAGAGAGAGGATAGTGCTGGGTTTGATTTCCTAATATTTTATAGAGGATTATGTCTAAGTTCATAAGATATATTGGTTTGTAATATTCTTGTTAATCTCCTCATCGAGTTACTGAGGCCTCAGAGTGAGGAAGGTCTACCTTCCTCCTGTAGTTTGTGAAAGAGTTAGAATAAGATTGTTATTATTTCTCTCTTAAGTGTCTGATAGAGTTCACCGGTGTGGCCATGAGGACTGGAGAGGGTTGTACACATGTGTGCATATGTGTGTGTGGGTGTGGGTGGGTGGAGGAGTTTAATCATGAATTCAGCGTCTTATCAAACACAAGGCCATCCAGATATGTTTCATTCTTGTGCCAGTTTTGGTCATTTGTGTCTTTCAAAGACCAGGTTCAAGTCATCTGAGTTAACGAGTTTATTGGCATTTTTTTTTTCATATTTTCTTATAATTTTAATGCCTGCATCCTCTATAATGATTACCCTCACCCGAATTCCTGAAATCGGCGAGTCATGCTTCCCTCGCCTCTCCTCCCATCTTGCTGAGAAGTGAGCGTGTTGTCGGTGTTGCTAACAGCCCGGTCTCACAGATTTCCTTTTCCCCTTCTCTCGCCTTCCGAGTGTCTTTCCCTCCAGGTCTTCCACCTGCTCCTCCTGCAGCTTCTCCTGGCGGGTCCTTCGGCTCCTGCACGATCCTCTTCCCATTCCCGTCTAACCTTTGGAAAGGTAACCATTCCCATCCCCGCTCCTTAGCTGCATATCGCACAGTCTGAGACGCTGTGTTGTCCTTACACTTCAGTTCCAACCACCTCAGAACTTCTCCTGTAATGATTTCCTCTGACTCGGGGTTTTAGAATCCTGGCCTCCCACAGACTTGAGGGATTCTAAAGATGCCGAAACACAGATTCTGTGCTTCTCATCTTCACGGCCGTGGAGACGGGTCTTACACTCCAGCTGATCCTCTGCCGGTGGCTGCCGACGGGCCGCGGAAAGGAACGCGTCTCCGGCAGCTGGGTCCCCTCTACCAACGGGCATAGCCGCCTGGTGGCCCGGTCACATCTTCCGTGGACTCACCGGCGCTTTGTTCACCGTCCGTCCATCACCAGGATATCAGCATATGGCCTTGAACTCCAGTGGCTCCTGTATCTGTTTCTCCTTTTATCTCTATCCGTTCTCTTCATGAATTTTGAAACTCTTACTAGGTTTCTACACATCTAGGATTGTTCTGTCCACCCTTTATCCTTCCAACGCTGCCTCTTCCCCTGAGGTAGTAATTCTCTCCGTGTCTGCATTGACCGATGCTGCGATGGCCACGTCCTGCTTTTCCTTATGCACAGCGTAGGAGCATATAGGCACAGAGCCTCTTTCCCCATCCTTCTTCTTACTATCGTTTTTATTTTCGTCGCCTGTACTGATGTTGGAAGTGCGTGCCTTGTCAGCAGTAACCAGCTGACCTTGCGTTTTAATCTGCTCTGAGGGCCTCCGCCGTCGGAACGGGACTTGTAATCCAATTACAGCTAACCTAATTATTCGCCCGGGGAGTCCGCTCATTATCTTGCTGCTCCTTTTAAGTCGCCCCCTCGCATTTTTGCTTCTTTTTCTTGCTCTTCCTGTTTTCCTTTGGGTCGGGTGGTCTCAGCATTCCGTTTCTGAGCGCCGGTTCCTAATTGGATCAGGGTTCTCTGCGGCGGCTGCTGAGGGATGAGCTGCAGGGTCGGCCTTACCGCCGTGATCCTGGGAGTCGGAGAAGGAGCCCGGTCCTGCCGGGAGCCCCGGCCGGCTCCACACGGCCACAGCCATGGCACATGTGTAACGCGCTGCTGACGTTTGTTCCCTTACTCTGAAGTCCCGGGTCCCAGAACAGTGAGAGAGAGAGTGAGAAGTCGGGACCCGCTTTCTTTGCAGAGGGCTCCCCAGCCGTGAGCACCGTTTCATTGCCGTTGACCTGAAATGCGACCTGGGCCAGACCCTAACTTTGCGGCCAGGTTTGGGGTGAGGGCAGGTTTGGGGTGAGCACCTCCTTTCCATTGGCTGCCTGTCGGGACACCACACTGCCTGCTCACCGATGGCCACTTGGTCGTCCTCAGACCCAGAGGGCCCAGAGCGCGCCCCCCATCTCCGGATCCCTGTGCCCTGTTGCTCTTTCCCGCATGAACACGAGCAGCCGGGAGAGAGCTCAGCGCTGTGGCCCGGGCTCCCTGAGGCCGCTGCACACTCCAAGGGGGAACCCCGAGAGGACTCGGCCGGCCGCGCTGGGCTGCGCTTCCGCCTGCCAGAGGCTGCACCCTCTGTGCCCCTCCGCCTGCTCTCCGGAGGCCCCGCGCCGCCTGCCAGCGGCGTGACGGTTGTCAGTCATCATCACGTGGCCTCCACCAGGTTTCCGGGCGAAGACCTTTCCCTTCACTTAATGCACTCGCTGTTGGGGTTTTTGGCGTCTCCTAAGCAGCACCTCTCTTTGCCTCCTAATTTAGCGCTCATTGACGGGGCAGGAGAGGAAAAGGCCGGTCGCTCCTGGAAAGCCAATGGAGACACTGGCTTTTGGTCTGTGGCCAAGGGGGCTTGCTGGGTAGCCCGGATGTGAGGCCATCAGTCTTGCTGGACCGGATGGGATCCTGCCTCCCGGGGCCACTGCCCTTGGTGCCTGGCAGAAGGTTGCCAGAAGGAAGCACGGTCCGCAGACAGGCCCATGGAGAGAAGGAGGACCCACGGGAAACTGAGCCACAGGCCGGTCCCTCCTCCTGTCATCTTCCATCTTGTACATCCCCGTGCCCTCCCGGGGGCGGTGGGTGGGCGGGGAGGCCAGGGACCCGCCCCTGAGCCCAGAAACAAGGAGGGGGGTAGGGTGGAGGAGTGGAGAGAAGGAGATCCTCCTTGAATAGTTCCTGTTGCAGTTGAGTTTGTCTTCCTTCTGCGTATCAGTTGCTTGTGGTGCTATTTTGAATCGGGTCCCTGTGAAATTGAGGTCTTTGTCTCCTCTTAGTGATTTGTGAAGCGCTGTTTATATATTACGGCCCTGATCTGTTGCGAGCCATTGTTTTGGATGAATAACAGTGTGGTTCAGGTCTTACCCTCTTCTTTAGGTGATCTTTTCCTAGTTGTTTTTCTCTTCTTGTCATTATAAATGAGATAACAATTTTATCCCAGTAGTATTGTTTTCTTGTGCTGATTTATTTACGTACATCCCGGGACGTGCCTGCTCATGATAAGCCTCTTGCTGGTGTGAGTAGACGTGCGGTGGATTATTTTGGGTCCCCGGGTGGTGAATCATGTCAGCTCTACGTGACTCCTCTTTCCTGACACTCACTTCTCCGCATCCCCTGTGGCCGCTTCCTCGCCGCCTCTCCAGCACAGAGAACCGTTTTGGAAGCTGTGCGAGGAGCAAGCATCCCTCTGATGCTGGCCTCTGCTGGGAAGGCCCCGGAGCCCCGCCATTGACCAGAATATCGACTGCAGGTTTGAGGCGCCAAGTGCATTATTTGAAGGACGCATCTATGGCTAGTTCTGATACAGGGATTTTTTTTTTTTTTTAATCGCCCTGGATACAGAATTTTATTAACTGTCTTCGAGGCGCTCACTAGGGCACCGTGTCTTTCCTGTTTCTCTCTCTCTCTCTCTCTCTCTCTCTCTCTCTCTCTCTCTCTCTCTCTCCATCCTTTGACCTCCTGGCACAGCTCCCAACCAGGGGATAATGAGTCAGTGATGTATTTATTGCCCCGTGTGGAAGCATCTTTCCGTTGTTGGGACCCAGCCAACGCCGTCAGGCTGTGTCCCGTTATTCAATATGCTGCTGATTTTCATTTCCTGGTGTCCTCGTGAGGAGTTCTCACATCTTTAGGGAGAGGGTAACGTGGCCTTACATCAGCTGTTGACTGACACAGCAAGCCTGCCTGACAAATTAGGCCCAGAGTCAGTGGCTCTAAACAGGAAGACGTTTCTTTAGATCCCGAGTCTGCGAGGCAGGGATCCACACCCGGGAGTTCTGGCCTCAGCGACGCCGCCCGCTGTGTCTGAGGGCCACGGGCTGTTGACGAGTGGCTGGGCCTGCCCGAGTGTCTCCCCATCCCTCCAGGCGGCCTGGCCCGGAACACTGTCCTTTGATCCTGGATGAATCACCAAATAGGGATGTGCCCCCGGAAAGAGAGCAACCTTTGTGCTTCCACTTTAGGGTGTGGTCAGGGCTGTTGTTCAAACGCCAGGCTGTCTGAGACCCGGGTCTAGGTGGCCTGCGTCGGAACCACCCCGGGGAGAGGGCTGGGAATACAGATCCGCACCTCACGTGGCCCCCACCCTGAATCAGGGGCTCGTCTCTGCCCGGGGAGCAGAGCGCTGCTGGTCTAGCGAGCCCTCACACACAGAGCGCGCCGGCCGCTGCGGTCCATGCCCGCCATGCCCCCCACAGCGTCCCAGTTCCTGGTGAGACGTCATGACGCCATGACCTGTGCATGTCACCTGTGCGACCATTTCCTTAAGCAGCACTTTTTCTTCATTTATTTGAAAACTAGAGGCCTGGTGCATGAAAATTCATGCACTGGGAGGGGGGGTCTCTCAGCCCGGCCCGCCCCCTCTCACAGTCCAGGAGCCCTCAGGGGCAGGAGGCACCTTGGCGATCAGGGAAAGGTGATGACCCCTTCACACCTCTGCTGCTGCCACTGCCGGCAGCGCAAGCCTCGGCTGGCCCTGGTTACCTGAGCCTCAGGCGGCCCAGGGTGGATGGGCAGCTGCCATCTGAGCTTGCCTGTGCCTTGGGCTGGCCCTGGCAGCTGGGGGGCTGAGGAGACAGGGGGACTCTGGAAGCAGTTGCACGGCAAGGCCAGGCCTACCTGGGGGCAGGCCTGGCCTTGCCTTGCACCTGCCACCCTGGCAGGGCTGAGGGGACTGGGCACTGGCAGTCAATTACCATATTCCCTCCTTATTGGCTGTGTGTGCCACCATCTTTGAGGGCATGGCAGTCAATTAGCATATTCCCTCCTTGTTGGCTGTGGGTGCCACCATCTTTGAGGGCATGGCAGTCAATTAGCATATTCCCTCCTTGTTGGCTGTGGGTGCCACCATCTTTGAGGGCATGGCAGTCAATTAGCATATTCCCTCCTTATTGGCTGTGGGCACCTCCTGGGCCTGCATTCCTCTCCCTGCTCCCGCCATGTCTCCAGTTCTGCCTCTAAAGTTTCATGTTTGTGAGTGTATATATGCATGTACATACATGTGAGTGCATATATGCATTTCTATGTATGCACACATGTGCATATACTCACACGTGTGTGTGGGGCATACATGAGTGTGAACACATGTGTGCGCATGTGAGTGTGGGTTGAGTGCATGCATATGTCTGCATGTGTGTGGCTGAGTGCATGTGTGTGTTCATGCATTTGGGAGGAGTTTCTCTCCATATGGCTCTAATTTATGCTGATACCGTCAAGTTAGGAAACATAAATTGTATTATTTTCACAGAAAATGGATGAGAACATTTCTTTGCACCCCACCCAGCCCTCCTCACGGAAAAGGATCTCCGGACACCCGGGGAGAGTCTCCGCGGCTTCTGGGGGGCAGGAGGGGGCACCTGCCCTGCCTCCGGGGCCAGCCGCTCCCATGCCGCCCGCTCCCGCCAGGCTGTCTGCGGCGGCCGATGGTGGAGGAAAAGGGGAGAGAGGGAAAAGGAAATCGATAAATACATGGCTTTTTGACCGTAGAATTGAAATATCCATCTTTCTAAAACGTCCAATTTTCGCCTGGAAACGAGCCAAAGGTAGGCCATTGGGAAGAGCGGGCCCCGGAGCAGGGCGGTCACTCCGCCCTTTCCCTGCTGAGGGCCCAGCACACGTGTCAGCGGAGGCCGGCACCTCACCTCCCGTGGCCCCCAGGTGGCAGGGTGCTCAGGACGTCGAGTTATGAGCATCCATCTGCCTCCCCATCCAGACAGCTTCCTCCGAGGCCCGAGCTTCCGAGGGGAGCGCCCTCTTAAGAACACGCGGCTGCTCAGCGGGGTCCGAGCGGCTCCGGGTTCCCGGGGCGGCGGCCCGAGACGGATGCTCTGCCTGCGCGTCTGGGGCCGGGGTGCCGATGCCGGGAGGGTCCCCGGTTACTGTCTGGGGCCGGGGTGCCGATGCCGGGAGGGTCCCTGGTTACTGTCTGGGGCCCACACCCTGGTTACTGTCTGGGGCCGGGGTGCGGACACCAGGAGGGTCCCCGGTTACTGTCTGGGAGTGAAAGCTCCCGAGGCTGCCTGTCCATATGGGAGCCACGTGTGACTGAGAGCAACTCGGTTTGGAAATATCTGGTCGCAGCGTTGGGCTCGCAGTCCAGGCCAGACACGTGCTTCCGTGCCGGCCGGAGGCGTGGGGGCCCGCCGGCAGCTCCCGTGGCGTGAATGCGTCGCTGGCAGTTGGGTCAGACAAGCTGGCGGGTTAGGGGGTCCGGTTCCTCCGGGGTGTCTTCCCCAGGAAGCTGAACCCCCGTCCTCCACAAAAAAACAGGTCACGGGGTGACTGTGCCACAGAAGGTACTGCCGTGCCCTCGGCGTGGATGGAGAACAGGGACCTCACAGGCGTGCTTACATGAACTCGAGTTTGGAAATGAGAACGTGTCTGCCGGATGGATTGGAGTCCTCTGGCTTTGGCAGCCGTGGACGGAGCCGGGCCGGGGCTGCAGAGCAAAAAGAGGCTCCCACGGCCACTGGGTCCAGATGAGCATTGCATGGGCTTCAGGGGGTCCCCATCCTGTTCGGGGGTCCCCATCTGGCAGGGACACACTCACACTTTAAAAAAGCATCACTCGCCGTCCATCTGAAAGCCAGAAGGAACCGGGAGGGTATTTTTGTTACAGAATCTGGCCGCTCGGCTAGACCCCAGCTTACGGCTGGCTCTCAGAAACAGGGAAATTCCGCAGGGAGGAAGGTTTTGCAATTTTGAAAGTCCACGTGGATTAGCAGTGGAGGGAACGTCCCGTAGAATAAGAACGAATGTTCCATCGAACAAAGCCGAATGTGAGTGAGTGGGAACGTTCAAATAAAAGCTGACTGCACTAAGGTTGCCACACATCGGCCGCAGAGCTGAAAGGTACTTAAATTGTATAAAATGTCCTTGCAATGAATGTTCTTAGTGTTTCTAACAATGGTTTTCAATTTGTCACACATCCACAAAAGTAAACAGTATAAAATAAAGATTAACAACATGCAAAAGGGACCGGTAGTTCACCCCCGCTGCCCTCCTGTTGGACCAATAACTTTTGCCCCTCCACACGCCCATTTCCTCCCGCCCGCTCTGCTGTCTGTGCTCCTGTCGTGCAGGGGCACTTGGTCTGAGAGCTCCCACGATGACAGTTCCACTTAAGCCCTCAGCTCGCCGTCTGGCCTTCATTCGGCTTTTCACGAGCGATTTCCTGCTGGGGAGATAACGAGCGGGTCCTGGCTGAGCCAAAAGGAGTGGATCGGAGTTCCGGCTCATCGGCCGGGTCAGCGGGACTCGGTGGGCTTGGATCTGGGCTGTGACCTGCCGGGGACCGTCCGTCACTGAGGGAGCTAGAAATCGCTCACTTGTCAGACCCCCGAGACAACTAAGCCCTACACCCCCCACCCCACCCCCACCCCCATACCCATCCCCGTGCCCTTATGCCCACAAGGCTGAGGGAGCGCTCATCGGTGTGGGATAATGCATTCAATACATGTCTGCACGTGGGCCCAGCCGAGAATCGGACAGACAGGGCCGCACCGATGGGGGCGGTGATGGAGGCAGACAAAAGGATGAGGAAATAAACCAAGTTCAGCTCCTGGGAAATGCCAGGGAAGGAGCAACATAGGAGGGTGAGCAGGAGAGAGCCTTGGGTGGGAGGAGGGTGCTGGGCTAGGCAGCCTCTCTAGGGGCTAATCTTTGAGCTGAGACGTGAAGAGGGAAATTGGCGCACGCGTGCGTGCGTGTGTGCACATGTGTGTGTGTGTGCGTGTGTGTGTGTGTGTGTGTGTGTGTGTGTAGGGTTGAGAGCAGAATCTCCTCATGCACAGAGCGTGAGGTGGGACCTAGCTGGGGGTGAGTGGTCAGAAGGGGGGTCGGTGTGGAGGAGGGAGATGGAGCGATCCGGCCATGAGGTTCCGGGACGGGGGAGGGGGACACTCAAGACAGGTCTGAGCCTCCTGGCCAGAGGGGCGGGGTGCTGTGTGCGGCTGCAGCGGGGACCCTCGTCCGTGGCTGTGTGGGCGGCCTCCTACCGGTAGCATCTGTCGGACGGTGGGCAAGTGGCTTATCTTCTCTGTGCCTCCGTTTCCGCCCCTATTCCACGGGGATAAGCATCACAGGGTTGTTTGAGGTTTAAATGAGTTAAACTTTCGGGGTTAGCGTGGGCTCGATGGCTAGCCGCTGTCCACCGTGTTCCCCTGTACCTGTGAGGGCTGACTGACTGTAACCTCCGCTCAGCACCGCCTTTCACCCTGCGATGGTTCTCAGGGATCCACGCCCCGCCCACCTTCACGGCTCCCTTCTCGGCGGGAAGGGCTCCGCACCAGCCAGGCGCAGCCTGCATCAGAGGCCCACCCTGTGCCCTGGAGGCCCGCCCTGTGCCCTGGAGGCCCACCCCATCCGGCCTCGTCTGCCTCCTGCACTTCTTCCCTCCCCCACCCCACCCCATTGCTCTCTGTATTGTCGCCATGCCGATGCTGACGGCTTCTCTGTCCTTCGAACACACGCTCTCTGCTGCCCGGGCATCTCCGTCCTTGTGTCCTCATTGGATGGCTCTCTCCTTTCAGGCTGGGAGGGAGGACTGCAGGGGAGGAGGGCGCCAGGAGGACTTAGTTCAAAAGGGGGGGCTCAGAGCGAACACCAAGCACAGAACCCCGATTGGAGGGGATGGCTCGGGGGTAACACAGGGCGGCCGCTAAGACGTGGCCCGGCCACGTGCCTCAGGGAGCAGGGAGCGGGGAGCGATGGCAGTGTTGGCGGGGCGTGTGGGGAGGGAAATGCTTTGTTTTCTGACCGGGGCCAGGAAACATGGTGAAGTGGAGGTGAGGGCAGGACCAAAACATAGAAATGAAGCTCTGGTGAACACTGAGCACAGACTGTGCTGAGGGCCTTGGCCACATGGATAAATATTGATTTGGGCAGCATCTGCTCGGACATTAATGAGCTCTCGGGGGGACAGTAAGAGTGCGGAGGGAAGGGGGCCAAGAGGGAAGACTGGGGGGTGTTCAAGTCCCCCAAGGAGGGGAGGAGGCCAGGGAGAGTGTGGGTGGAGGACGGCAGGGCCCGGTCAGAGGAGGGGAGGGGAGGAGAGCCAGGCTCGTCAAGTCCAGGCCTCACAGGGGCAGGTCCGTTTCAGCAGAAGGTGGCCAGTGTGGCCAGCGATGGCCAGGAGCATGGTGGCGAGTTCTGGCTTGGGACCGGGCCTTTCCCGGAGCCGTGGATGATGGCTCTTGCGTAGTCTGACTCCAGCCAGTCCGCGGGCAGTAGGGGATGGAACAAGCCAGTTCCCAGCCTGTCCTCATGCTGTGAACATCTAAACGTCGCTCCTGGGCCTGGCTGATGTGGCTCCGTGGTTGAGCATTGACCTATGAACCAAGAGGTCATGGACTCAATGCCGGGCTGAGGGCCCGATCCCCCGTGTGGGGCGGCAGGAGGCAGCCTGCCAGTAATTCTCTCATTGATGTTTCTCTCTCTTCTCCCTATTCCTCTCTGAAGTCAATAAAAAATATTTTAAGTAAACGAGTTAGTAAATATAATGAAAACTGAAAGCTGCACTGAGGTGTAGGTGTTAACCATCGGGCCCATTCCCCCTCCTATCGCTTCTTTTCTGGTTTGTTTGATTTTTTGCTTTTTTGTTTTTGTATTTTATTGATTTTTTACAGAGAGGAAGGGAGAGGGATAGAGAGCTAGAAACGTTGATGAGAGAGAACACTGACCAGCTGCTGAGGGAGAGGGGGGAAGGAGGAAGCTGGGGAGAGGGGGGAGGCTGGGGAGAGGGGGGAAGCTGGGGGGTGCAACCCGTTGGGAAGCAGGGTGGCAGCCAGTCCTGGCATGGGCGGCAGCACACGTTTCTTAAACGGGTTTTGCAACCTCTCAGCGCCGGCGGGCGACCCCCCGGGGACGTTTGGAAATAACCCTCTTGGAAGGGAGACTGCAGACAGGGGCCTGGTTCTGGGGGAGAGGCTGGGACTGTGGGGGAAAGGGCTGGAGCCTCCGCCCTCCCGGCCTCAGGAACGGGGAGAGGGGCCGGAGGCCGAGCGTGTGCTTCCCCTTTGGTCCCTGCAGCTTCGGCCTGAGGTCACGCAGGGCCCCTCAACGGCAGCCCGGTCCCCAGCTGCCCACGTGGGTCCGGAGGGCAGAGGCTGCAGGGCGGTGGGTCCCCGCACCACAGCCAGAGGCACTGGGCCAGGGGACGAGGGAGCCGGCCTGGAGGAGAAAGAGGGGCTTTCTGCGGGAAGATACGGGTCGCGGGCGCCCTCAGGGCCGTGGGAAGAAGTGGCTGTTGAAGGAGTGAGGGAGCCGGTGGATGAACGCTGACAGGAGGCAGCCTGCCTGCGGGCCCGGACACACTGCGGGCACGGCTCCCGGTGGCGCCGGTCCTGGTGCAGGGTCTCCCCCAGAGCCCCTGCTTGTAGCGAGGACGCTGCCCTCCCTGGCAACACAGTCCGGCCGCCGGGCGGGGCCCCTGAGCCACGGGTCCACGCTGGGAGGCTCCTCTGCAGCCGGGAGGCCAGCGTCTGGTCTCCACGCAGGTGGCCCTTCTTTCTTCCTTCTTCCCTCCCTCCCTCCCTCCCTCCCTCCCTCCCTCCCTCCTTTTCCCCCTCCCTTTCTCCGTCCCTTTTTCCCTCTCTTCCTCCCTCCTTCCCTCCATCCCTCCCTCCCTCCCTCCCTCCTTTTCTCCCTCCCTCCCTCCCTCCTCCCTCCCCTCCCTCCCTCCTCCCTCCCTTCCCGGCCGCCCTCCCCTGGGGCGCAGGTGCCTCTGCCTGAGCCCCTCTGCCTGCACCTCGGCCCCTCATCCTGTCGGGTGGGTGCAGGCTCAGCCCCAGGCCCCCCTCCCCCTCCTCCCTGTACTCATGACCCTCTCGCCCCCCCACACCCACACCCCTCTGCCGCCGGCCACGTGCCCAGCTCTGGGTTCACCCGTCCCCCTGGCTCTCCACACCTGGAGTTTCAAACGCTTTGCCACCGCCTGAGAGCTTCCCGAAGAGGCCGTGTCGGGCGGCGAACCCCAGCCCTGCGAGGAGCCTCCGTAATCGCAGGCTTCCGTGGAGGAGGAGAACCGGCGCGGCTTTAGGAGAGTCCGGGGACCGTAAAATGTCTGGGACTGAGATTTCTATGCCATGCGTGCCCGTAAACGGGAGCTCCGTAACCCAAAACCGAGCGCGATGACTCAGGTCTGGGACATGGGCGCCCGGCCGCGGTGCTGGGAACGGCCCCCCCCCCCCCCGTCCACCCGAGGGCCCACTCGGAGCAGCCACGGTGAAGGGGGCACGCTCCGGAGAGCAGGCGCCCTGCCTGGTAGAACGTGGGTGGAGATCGGCGGCCCGCAGGGGTCGGTACGGCAGCGGGTCAGACAGACAGGACGGAGAAACCAGATGGCACAGGTGTTTGCTGAATGACTTCCCTCTTCTCCCGGCCCAGGCTGGTCCGGCTGAGCGGGCAGGTTACTGGTCTCTAGACCCCGCCCGGCCGGGGGTGGCAGGTGTGGGGCCCGCTCTCCGGCTCGGAAACGGGTCAGTCCCAGCACAGGAGCCCAGGGACATGGCAGAGCCGATCCCAGGCCGAGCGCCAGTCTGTCCCCCCGGGCCCCACTGCCCTGGGGGCTCCCATCGGCCGGGGAGGGGGGGACATCCTTTCTCTCCGATGCCCCCACACGTGCCCGGGTCTGAAGGGAACGGCAGAGCTGTGTCCTCAGCAGCAGAGCTTTGTGGGCGGAGAGGGAGGGGGGCAGAGACTACGCCCGCTGAGCGCTCCCTGATGCAGGCGATGGCGGTTCCCTTCCCCCTCCCCCCCTCCCCGTCCACCTCCGCACCAGCTCCCCCTGACCCTCTGAAGACGGGCTTTCTCTCACCGCAGGCCTCGCCGTGGGACGCACCGTCGCACCTGCCGCTCCAGCCGGGATGGAGGATGGGGCCATGGCCTATGAGGTGGTCCGCGCTGCGCTCTGGGACGGAGACTCCTGGCACCCGCTGCCCAGCGCCCACGGCAAGGTCAGTGCCCGCTGCTTCTCTCCCTTTCCCGGACGGTGTGCACGCGCACGTCAGACCCGGCTCAGTTCTGTCCTTTCCCGACGCCAGCTCCGTCCTCAGAGCGTGGGCCCTCGTGCTTACGAAGGCGCAGGGCACGCCAAGGCAGGGCAGGGCCGGGGGGAGGGGGGGTCGGCATGGCTGCGCCTGATGATGGTCATTTTCACACTCACACACACACTCACACACACACTCACACACATACACACATACACACACACACATACACACACTCATACACACACACACACACTCACACACATACACACACTCACACACATACACATACACACATACTCACACACACTCACACTCATACACTCACACACACACACTCACACTCACACACACACTCACACACACACACACTCACACACATACTCACACACACTCACACTCACACACACACACTCACACTCACACACACACTCACACACACACACACACACTCACACACACTCACACACACACTCACACACACACTCACACACACACACACATACACACACTCATACACACACACACACTCACACACATACACACATACACACACACACATACACACACTCACACACACACTCACACACATACACATACACACATACTCACACACACTCACACTCATACACTCACACACACACACTCACACTCACACACACACTCACACACACACTCACACACATACTCACACACACTCACACTCACACACACACACTCACACTCACACACACACTCACACACACACACACACACTCACACACACTCACACACACACTCACACACACACCAGGAAGTCCACTTCCTGACTCACAAGCCCCGGTTGTTCTTTCCCGAGAGCCGGGTCTTTTTCTACAGTCATGTCTAGATCATCGGCACTTTGCTTTTATCGATCCGTTGTTGGTAGAAACATCTTTTTTTTTTTTTTTAATATATTTTATTGATTTTTCACAGAGAGGAAGAGAGAGGGATAAAGAGTTAGAAACATCGATGAGAGAGAATGTTTCTACTGGGGATGTGCCCGCAACCACGGTACATGCCCTTGACCGGAATCGAACCCGGGACCTTTCAGTCCGCAGGCCGACGCTCTTATCCACTGAGCCAAACCGGTCTCGGCGTTATTGGTAGAAACATCTTAATGCAGCATCCTGGTGGAGCTGAGGTGCGGTGTCAGGCAGTGTCACATGTCTGCTCAGACACGTGTGTGGTTGCGGCCTCAGTGACGCGAGGAAGAGTGCACGGTGGCTGCAGCATTAACGATGGATTCAGTAGTTCGCTGCGTCTCGCCTGCCACACTGAGGTGACTTCCCAGAATGCCAGCGCGCGTGGGCACGGCTGGAAATGGAGAAAATCGATGGAAACACGAGCTCTTCGGAGAGACCTGCAGAGATTCTGTCCTCGTGCTGTGGGACTGTTTTTAGGTTATTCTCATAGCGGAAAGCAGGCCGTTTTTCTTTGTGAAAGTAGCTGAGATGGTGGAATGCTTCCTGCGAGGCTGCCGTGGCCCCCTCTGTGTCGGAGACAGCACGCCCACGCCGCTCTCGGTCTCAGAGGCTGGGCGGTGAAAGCGAGCGCTTGGAGGGTCAGAGTTTGGTGTAGGATCCAGGCCAGCCGCTCTCTGGAGCGGCCCTGGGTCTGGGCACTGGCACGCGGATGCGCCAATCGCGTGACACTGACGTGTCCTCGGTGGGTTGGGCGTTGTTCCGTGGGTTGGATCCCTGCCCGGTAAGGGTGTGCAGAAAAGTTATCCTGTTTTTCTTTGTTTTGTTTTTAAATTTATCATTTTAAAAAAAATGTTTTTATTGATGTTTTGACAGAGAGAGGAAAGGAGAGGGAAAGAGAGAGAAACATCAACGATGACATAGAAACACAGAAACATCCGTCGGCTGCCTCCTGCGCCCCCCCCTTCCTCCCCAATGGAGATTGAGGCCGTAACCCGGGCACGTGCCCTGACTGGGAGTTGAACCAGCGACCTCTTGGTGCATGAGTTGATGCTCAACCACTGAGCCACACCAGCAGGGCTAAATTTTTCTTTAATATATATATTTCAATTGCAGTTTGACATGCAATATGGTGTTCGTTTCAGGTGTACAGCACTGTGAGTCGACATGTATGTAATTGTCCAAGGGACGCTGCCTCCCTGTTGGTTCTCTCTGCATGTTCCTTTAGTCACAAATAGTTGCTAAAAATCCGTGCCGTGCAGGCCTGTGTGAGGGGCCTGAGCGAGTCTGCCGCTGAGAAAGGCAGGAGCCCGGTGGCCGGCTCCGGGCGTGAAGCCGCTCAGACAGGACTCAGGAAGCGTCAGATCCTGCGCAGAAGGAGCGGGAGGAGGAGGGGGGCCCCGGGGCAGAGCTCCGTCCCAGCCCCTTTGAAATCCAGACCCTCCTCTTAAACAAGGCCACGGGGGCACATAAGCTCCGGTGCTGTCTGCTCAGCGGACAGGAATGTGTGTGCGCTGCCAAAGGGTCTTGCCCGTTGGAGCGTCTTAAGTGGAAAACGTGGGAAAGGGCCGATCGATCCCCCGCCGGTGGGTGTCTGCCCATCGGGGCTCTGAGAGCAGATGCCGGCGGCCGGCGGGCGTTGCCATGTCTGGGCCGGTTGGGGGGTGGGGGGAGTGGGGAGTCCTTGTTCCAGAGACCCCTTGCCTCCTGGGTAAGCCAGGGGAGCAGGGAGCTCCTTTTTTTCTTTTTTAAAATGTATTTTTATTGATTTCCTAGTGCCGTGGTTGGCAAACCGCTGCTCGAGAGCCACAGGCGGCTCTTTGGCCCCTGAGTGTGGCTCTTCCACAAAACACCCCGGCCTGGGCGAGTCTGTGCTGAAGGAGTGGCGTTAGAAGAAGTTTAAGTTTAAAGAATGTGGCTCTCCAGAGACATGTCCATCGTTGTGCTGTTGATGTTTGGCTCTGTGGACTGATGAGTTTGCCGACCGCGGCCCTAGCACACCAGCTCCTTGTGAAGCTGCAGTGCCCATCTGCCTCCTGGTGTCCTTGCCTTGCACCCTAATGGGCTGCGGACACAGGCCTGCGGGTGTGAGACGGCCCATGAACCGGGTCCAAATGGGAGGAGGCGGACGGTGCCAGGCCCAGGCTCGGGGAGGCGGCAGGAGGCCGTGGGCTCTGCTCCGTGCCCAGCCCGTGCCCGGTGCTCACAGCCCAGACCCGCTCCAATCCTGAGAGGTGTGTCCTTGCTCCTCCCTACCCACCCCCTTCCCTTCCTTCTGGGTTCACTAGCACCTGTCTGCAGGCACTGGGCACAGAGCTCGCACCCCAGACCTCACAGTCCTGTGAGAGCAGGTGGGTGCAGGGTGCGGGGGGCTCCGGAGGACCAGGGGAGGCTGTCCACGGAGGGGAGCACGTGTGCACATGACCTGCGATGAGGGGTGCAGCTCACCCCGCTTGTGGACAATCTGGCCGCCCCCACGCGCCCAGGGGACCGTTGTCGCTGGAAAGACAAGAGTGTCCCTTGTCTGGCCCTCTCCGGAACCAGGGGAAAGGCCAGAACAATAAACAGGGGGCGTGCTTCGGGAGGCCGGCCTGCATCCCGGGCTCTGTTTGGCTTGGTTGTTGGGATTAATTACGAAGAATTCAGAGTTGGAGCCCCAGGAGAGGTTCCTGCCTGTTTATACGTCCCTCCCCACTCCAGGGCCCCACGCAGGCCCGCCTCCTCCCTGAAGCCTTCCCTGACCCCCCGGCTCCCTGACCTCACCGTGTCCCGCCCCCGCTTCCCCTCTCCTCCCTTCCCCCGCCACGCGGTCAGGACCACCCAGCGGCACCCCGCGCTCCCCCAGTGCGGGTGTGGAGGGGAGACTCGGCCTGCCCTCGGCCACGGGGACCCAGAGGCTCAGGCCTTTCCTGACTCCGGGGCTGGTCATTCCGGGGGTGACGGAGGGCAGGGCCGCTGCCAGAGAGGTGGGGAGACAGTAACGGAGGACAAAGGCTCAGCCTGTAGTCCCCCGGCCGGCACTCCCGCATGGGTGTCCCACCCGCTCCTCGCAGTCTCTCCGCTCTGCCCACGTGCTGCTGAGCCTCGCCAGGCTGCTCACACTGGGATGCTTCGGCAGAGGGGCCCTGACTGTCCTCCCCCAGATCCCTGTCCCGTCCCCCGCCCCCCTCCCCCCTCGCCCCCCCCGCTGTTCCCCTCCTGAATCCGCTCAGCAAAGGGGGCGGAAGGCGGCTGCCCGGGGACTTGGACTTCAGACCGACGGCAGAGAGCTGGAGTGACGTGAGTCCCGGGCAGAGTTTGGGTTTGAGTCCCACATTGTACTAGATGCCATTTCTCCTCGTTTCTGCTGACTCCACGGGCTGCCTCCTCTGCACCGACGCCCAGATAGGACAGTGCATGGAGCAGGCTCCCCGCCTGGGGTTTGGCCAGGAGAAGAGGGACACCTCAGCAGAGGAGACAGCTCGGAGCTGTGCAGACCCTGCCCAGCGGGCGTGTGTGTGTGTGTGTGTGTGTGTGTGTGTGTGCACTGCCTCCTGGTTACCAGGGACAGGTTTCTGTTCGAAGTCACAAATAGCCAAGTCCTGGGGCATCTCCCGCCTTCAGACAGGACAGCCCGGGTGACTCACACGTGCCCGCAGCCCTGACCGTCATCCCTTAGCTCCGTGTGCAGAGCCCGCCTTCCTGTGGCACCAGGGCTGCCTCCCCCGCGTCCTCCCCAGAGGCCCAGCCGCTCAGGCCTCTTCCTCCCCGCAGAGTGTCTGTGCGCTCACTGGGGCCCTGGTCAACGTGGGAGTGGTCAGTGGTCCGAGGAGAGGGAAGAGGGACTGGCCAAGCCCGGGCCATGGGCCCGTCTTTGGCACCGGGAGGAGGGCGTGGCCAAGGACTGAGCCAGGGCCTGATGGTCACAAGACAGAGGGGGCCGTGGTGACTCCCCGCAGGCCCCGGGGGTCTGGGCTGCAGGAGCGGACAGGGGAGGCAGGGTGCCAGGTGTCTCCCGTCACCCCAGAGCCGCCCGCGGCAGCTGACACGCATCGCCGTGGCTGCCGTGCGAAAAGCACTTGTGCAGTCACAGCTGTTCCTGGCAGCTGCCAGGATGACATGGCTTCTCAGCCACAGCGACTGTTGTTACCCTTCTGGGATGTGGTTTGAGGGCATTTCCTTAAAAGGAAAGAGGGGATTTGAACAAAGGAGTCAGAACACCTCCTCCTGAAAACGCCAGGGAGGGGCAGGCTTGGCGTTCATACCCTCTATAAGAAGCCAAGTGCGTGAATCCCAAAAGCAAGGCTTCTACGCGGATGTTCAGAAAAGTGAAGAAACATATACTCTTAGCAATCCACGTCTTTCGATGAGCAGGATTTTTTTGAATCCAATTTATAAAATGGCATTTCCCTTCCTAGAGTCTGTCATTTTCCGTTCTTTGACGGTTAGCTTACCTGCTTTTTGTGATGTGTGTTTCTTGCTGACAGCATCTAGGTAAGTTTTGTTTTTTCAGAGTCCGACCATCTCTGCCGTTAGTTTCGAGCGTTTAGGCCATTAACGTTTAATGTAATTATGGACTTGGTTAGCTTTATTGAAGTGGTTGCTTTTGACCTTCTGCTTTTTCCATCTGTCTTCGTGTCCACTTTTCCTATTCCGGTTCGCATTAATGTAGAGGTTTTTTGGCATTCCATTTTTCTACATGTTCCCTCTGTGTCTTCCTGGATTGTTTGATCAGCTGATGGATGATGTTTGGTGAGGCTTAGCCTTTGTCGGAGTCTCTCCTGAACCACAGGCTCAGAAAACGATGGTGTCCTTTCTCAGTTCACCCAAGAAGGACGCACGGCCAGCACTGCCTGCGTGCACACGAGGGACGTGAGTGCGTGCTGCACAATGGTTGTCTCACGGCCCTGGGCTTGGTCCCTGGAGGAAGCCAGCTTGAGGAAGGCGGTGGGATCCACACTGAGCTTCTTTAACTTGCTCGTGTCCGCTGTCAAGTCATGTTACACCGTGTGGGGGGATTTTTAAAATTCCTTCGGTCTCGGACCTCCCCTTCTCTGCTCCAGCCCTTCAAGGTGTGCGGGTCGAGGCGGCTCGCTGACGGGAGGCGCCAGGCGGGGCTCGGCACTGCAGCGGCTGAGGATCCCGGGCCGGAGGGCGAAGAGGCTTGGCCGTGCCCCGGGATCTGGTTCTGCCAGCTCCAAACACACCCCTTGCTCCCGGTTGTACAGAATTAACTTCCTGTCCCCACGTCCCCTGTTTTGCTCTACGCATAAGATCTCACCTCAAAACCTTCCCGAGAGCGAGGGACGGCGGACCTTCCTGGGGAAGGTTCTGGGGGAGCGGTCGGGGTGCCTTCTCATGGTCGGACGGCAGTGAAGGACCCGCCCTGAGAAATGGCGGGACCTCAGAGAGGCCAATCGCTCCTCTTTGCAACCGGCTTCCTCCGCCACCAGACTGTCCCGCTGCTCAGAGAGGCCAGGCTGAGGGGGAGGACGGCCGCTCTGCGTGGGCAGCTGGACGGGTGTCACGCCACAGCAGCGAGGACGGCTGTGGTGGGGGGACCCAGGTTAGCACGAGCAGCTGGGAAGGCCACGGAGGACAGCCCCCTGACGGACGGGGTTCTTCCCGACAGCGGCGGCCGCGTCGCAGGGAGAGGAGCCCGGCTTCCTGCGGGGAGGTGAGCGGGAGGACCCACTATCAGACATCTCCGGACCAGCCCTCTCCACCTCCCTTCCCGGCCTGGCCCGATGCCCCAGCTCCCAGCTTCCCACCGGCTCCTTCCCTGGCTTATCCTCTTCATTTTTATTTTAATTTCAGAAAGAGGAAGGGAGAGTTGGATAGAAACATCCATGATGGGAGAGAATCATCCACCCGCTGCCTCCTGCACATCCCCTGACTGGGGATGGAGCCCACAACCCCGGCCTGTGCCCTGACTGGGCATGGAGCCGGGACCTCCTGGTTCAGAGGTCAATGCTCAGCCCTGCACCCCACGGGCTGGGCTCTCTTCTGCTCTTGTCCTTAACGTGCAGCCCCTTCCGGGGCCCGGTGACCCGTCTGCAGCGCCTCTCGTGTGCAGGGCGCGTCCGCCACCACAGCCCCTGGCTCAGTGAGTAGGAGTTGGACGTAGTGAGTCGTTACTGTGTTCAGAGTTAGAAGTCCCGCCATGCGGGCGTTTATCCTCTGGGGAGACCCGGTCCTTGGTGCTGAGGTGGGTCCTTCCTTTCTCTCCGCAAGTCCCTGGTCAGTGGTGGCTAACGCAGTGCCAGGGGCTCTGCACTGTGGTTTCCTCCTGAAAAACACTGAGTCCAGCCCGGGCTGCCTGGCTAAGTGGTCCCACATCGGCCCCTGCACCAAGGGTCTCGGGTTTGACTCCTGGTCAAGGGCACACACCAGGGTCGCAGGTTTGAACCTCAGCCAACCAATGTGGCTCTCTCACATGGATCTCTCTCTCTGTCTCTCTCTCCATTCCTCCCTCCTGCCCCCTTTCTAAAAATCAATGGACAAACCCTTCTGGTGAGGATTATAAAACCAACAGCTGAGCCCACGCTAGCTTTGCACAGGGACCAACTGTGCTTTTGTTTTAAAAAATACAGCGATCGTGTCAGACGCAGGGGACCCTCGCCCCGCCCGGTCCTCCTTGTCCCAGTTGTCCTCATGCGAGGGGTGAGTCCTCCCGCCCGGGGGAGTGCGTTCCTTCCCGTCACCAGGATCTGTTTCTGCTAAAAGGCATTTATCATCCTCAAGCCATCATAAAAGAGCAATTACTTTCTGGAAAATGCTGACTTTCAGTTTTTGGTCCAAATCCCCGAGATCGCACGCACAAGGAGCCCGGGTCCAGAGGCACATCTGTGACCGGGGCTGCAGCCCCCAGGGTTCGCCCTGAGCCCATCGGGGAGAGAGAGAGGGCTGGAGGGAGGCCGGAGGGAGGCTGGGGGGAGGCCGGAGGCCGGAGGCTGGGGGAGGCCGGGGAGGCTGGGGGGAGGCCGGAGGGAGGCAGGGGGGAGGTCGGGGAGAGGCCGGAGGGAGATCGGAGGGAGGCCAGAGGCCGGAGGCCGGAGGCCGGAGGGAGGCCGGGGGAGGTTTGGGGGAGGCCAGAGGCCGGACTCGCAGTCCTGGCGCCCAGACAAAGTGCCGGAGGGAGTGATAAGGGGAGGGTGTGGGGGCAGGGAGGGAGGGGAGGGGGGGAATAAGGAACAATAAGAGCGTGAAGCCAAACGATGATTTGATTTAAGCATCCAGCTTGGCCGGCCCTGAGAGCCCTCCGGAGGAGGCGGAGAGTTCAGATAAGGCCGGGATGTTTGCGCACGACTTGGCCTTGAGATGGTTCTTAAGTGGCCAAGCTGTCCCTGGTCGTGGTACATGCTCCCATGTATGTTCCTCAAGATTGAACACGATTAAGTGATTAAGCTCCGGCGCAGAGTCTAAGCGAGGATTAAGGAGGCCGAGGGTCGGGCCGCGCCTGGAATCAGGAAGTTCACGGGCGTGTTTTCGGAGGTGGGGGGGGATGATGTCGCCCACGTGGATGAGGGAGCGGGGACCCACGGGTGCCCGTCTTCTTGGGATTTCTCCGTGGACGCTGCCTGTCCCTCGATCCGGCTGTGATGCACATTGTTGATGACGGTCCTCAAAGCTTCCTGCCAGCTGGCCACACCCTGCAGGCCCGGGTCCCACAGAAACCACACCCGCCCATGAGTCCACTGTGGCTGCTCTGCCCCCCGCCCCACCCACACGCCTCCCGCCGGGAGCCAGGGTTCCCCACATCCGGCTCAGGACCCCGAGGCCTCCCCTCCCACCAGCCGCCCGTTTCCTGTACGTGGGAACTGCAGACCTAGCGCTCCCGGCCACGCTCCCCGATAGACCCACCCACTCCCACGTGCCACGGGCCCCGGGTGAGGGGCACCCCTGCGCCCAGTGTGGTTCTTGCGTGGCGAGTTTTCTTCCCTGCAGCAGTGGCCTCAACGACACAGCACGTCTGTGTGCACACGCACGGGGGAGGCCGAGAGGGATCTGGACGCCGATGTGGTGAGCGCTCAGCGAGCCATAGACCAGCTGGCTGAGCACAGCGGTTCCTGCAGGAAACGGGAAGGCCGGTTTCTTAGCCGAGCAAAGGCCGACCCCCCGGCTGGACAGGACTGGAAATGAGATTTTCCGCCCATGCACACCCTGCGTGCCGCTTCCCACTGGGTCCCCCCGAAAAGCAACGCTGCGTCCCTTGTGGGCAGCACGGGATCCCTGATCTTCCGAGGAGGCCGCTCTTGGAAAGCAGCACCTTTACGGGTTTCCCCTGTTTGGGGCTGTACCTCCAGGGGCTCTCAGAGCCTCCGACCCCATCCGGCCGGCGGGGCTCAGCATGAGCATCGACCTACCGCCCAGGAGGTCACACTGATTCCCGGTCGGGGCACAGGCCCGGGTTGTGGGCTCCATCCCCAGTGTGGGGCGTTCGGAAGGCGGCCTGTCCATGATCCTCTCTCACCATTGATGTCTCTCTCTCTCTCTCTCCCCCTCTCCCTTCCTCTCTGAAACCAATAAAAATTCCTGTGAAGTGATGTGTCGTCGGAAAGCCCCGGGAGGGGGCGGGGGCCACATCTGCCTCAGAATCGGCCTGCCCTCAGAGGGAGGCAGCGAGGAAGGGGCCTATGGCAGGCAGGCTGCTGGGCCGGGGGGTGGACGGGCAGATTTCCCATTGAATAAACGCGGCTTTAGGATGGTGACTGTCCCAACAGTCATCTTACATGAACACCAAAGCGTCGCTGCACGTTGATGCATCCGTGGTCCCGTCAGCAGCCACGGGATAAAGGGCCTGGACGGAGGGCGGCCCCGTGGGGGAGGCGGCGGGAAGGGAGACGCGGGCTGAACACACGTAAGCGCATCGAGGCCGGGACACACGGTGGCAGGAGTCCGCACCGAAGGAAAGAGCCCAACCTTTATCCACTCAAACCTTCAACACGGCTCGACACCCAGCTCGCGGGCAGCTCTCCCCGAAGGTCCACGTGTGCCTTCTGTGCCGTTAACGGGGTGTTTGCCATGTCCGTTTCCACCGGGAAGAATTGCCAATAACTCACCAATAAACCTCATGTCATCTGTGTGGTGACCCGCAGGCCCCTCGCCGGGGACACCCCATCCTGGCCCTGTGGAGCCCTCCTCCTCCCTGCGTTTTCTGCGGTTAAATCAGTGCCCTCCTCTCCCGGTTCCGGGCGCCGTGTCTCCGGGCCGTGAAGCCAGCCCGCTGATGGGAAAGTGGTAATCAAGATTCCTCTAAATATTCACGGCAGTGACGGACTCCCTCGCGCCCCTCACGCCAGGGCTGCGGGCCGCGGCGTTGATTTGGAGCCGGAGAGGGAGCGGGTGAGGCAGAGTCCCCGGGCGCAGTATGTTAACGTTCCGCTTGGAAAATCAGACCCCTGTGCGCGTCCCGGACCCACCACCGAGATGAAGAAGGGCTTTGGCTCCGAGCTGACCGTTGTCTTCGAGAGGGCAGCCCGGAATGGTGATGGGGGTGGGACTTGGCTATTGACCCCCATTTTCCTAAAGAAATGTAAATCCCCTTTGTGGACTCACTGTCATCTTATTTCAACTCCATGGCCAGGCTCAGAGCTCCCCAAGTCGGTGAAAATGGGCTGAGATCAAGGACAAAGAAACATCCAGCTGAGGATGCTGTGTACCATCGCATCCACCAGAGAGAGAAAATAACGTGGCTTCCACGGGAGGCCACGGGACTGACCGGAGAGACTGCACCCACGCTGAGGGAGATTTAAATCCGAGTTTGAGTGAGCTCCCAGTTACACACATTACAGGAGGGCAGCCACAGGGACCGGTCAGAGAAGACACCAGCCCATCAGTCACTTGGGAAGGATGTGTTTGTAGGATGTGCTGGCGAGTGGCCCGGGGGAGACTGCGGAGAGAGCACAGGGCACCAGAGGGTCTCAGCGACTGGCAGCGGGCCCAGCTGGAGCCTCACTTTGCAGACCTGCCCAGGAAAACCACCCAGGGGTCCGGACCCTGCCCTGACTCCACTCTGGGAGAGACCCCTCACAAGAAACCAAACCTTGACCTTGGACTTCTAGCTTCCAGAACTGGGCGGAAATGAATTCCTGTCGGCTAAGCTGCCCAGTTTGGGGCGTGTGGGTACGGAAGCCAGCCCAGTAAGGCAGGGGGCTTCTAAGATGGTTTTTCTGCTGGCTGGCCGGCACCCCGATGACGATTGTATTGTTGTTTTTTAAAGCTGTATGTATGCATTTTATATCAGCCCCAATTAGAAAAATAGAATGATGACTGCCCAGACATTCTCGGCTTATTGATTAGCATTTCATTGACTTATTCAGCAAAGGCAAGTCTCTAAGCATTCAATAAAGGACACAGTTCCATTAGGGGAATCGATATGTCATTTTTAAGAAAGGGATTGCTGTGTTTAACCAGCACTGGGTCGTTATCTCCCAGGCAGGAAAATCAAAAGAAAAATGGGATGAATACGTGTTTTTAAAGGAAGAAATCTGAAGCAATTAGTGCTTTTGAATTCAAATAGTTCCCTGTTCTCCTCCTCATTGACTTCTCCTGTACCGTTCAGATCCTCGACTAAAGTATACAGATCCAGATCTTTTTACCTCCCTGGGGGAAGTGCACTCTTTGAAAATGTTGACGTTGGAATGTTAGAACAGTTCCCGGAGGGACTTTCTGTGGAATTAGTACAAATGCTAATGTTTAATCTAGCCCGCTTCTTTGGGGGAATGAATGGGTACTGCCAATATCTTACATTTATTCGCAAATACAATTGTCAGGGTTTCTCTCTAAAATAGTCGTGTGTGTGTGTGTGTGTGTGAACATCTCAGACAAACAATTCATAATTAAGTTACTTACACAGACATAGGAAGCACAGATATCCACATAGACAACTGGGTACATCTGTAGAGAAAAATGATACATGCTTTTTGTCCTAATATTCATTGTAAATTTAATTAATATCTTGTTTCTCTAAGATACAATTAATGAGCACAAATTGCAAGCTCTGGAGAAACATTTTGCATGTCTCTAATTAATCCCAAGGGTCAGAAGGTACAGGCCACGTTAGACAGAAGTCCCTGCGTCAGACTCAAAAGCAAATGGGTGTCTTAGGAACACTTTTGCACGCTGTGATGTGTTTAATGTCACATAGGATAGGAATGGGAACAGGAATTTTTACAGTTCAACAAATACTCAGAAATCCATACCATTCTCATAAGCACCAGACACTGTCAGAATATATCAATTAAGAAGCGTGGTTTTTGCCAGATCTCTAAAGTTGTAGTCATTTGCTAGAATGAACTTGTAAAAACAAAATCTGTTTAAACGAAGAAAATATACATAAGCATCGCTTCTACATGGGTATTCGTCAGTTTAACTCTCAAGCTTAAGAAGTTATTTAAAAAATAACATCACCCCCAACCAGTGTGGCTCAGTGGTTGAACATTTGACAGGAGGTCACAATTTTATTCCCTGTCAGTGCACTTGCCTGGGTTGCAGGTTTGATCCCCAGTAGGGGGCATGAAGGAGGCCGCCGATTAATGTTTCTCTTTCATCATTGTTTCTATCTATTTCTCTTTCTTCCTCTTTCTGACATCAATAAAAATATATCCTATATAATAAATGCTAATATGCTAAGTGCCCGGTTGTCCGGTTAGCCATTCAACCAACCAAAGCATAATATGTTAATGATATGCTAAGGCCACTTAACCACTCACTATGATGTGTACTGACCACCAGGGGGGTAGATGCTCTGACCAGTAGGTTAGCTTGCTGCTGGGGTCTGGCTGATTGGGACTGAGTGAGATGGGTCAGACACACCCTGGAGCCCTCCCACGTCCCTCCTTGGCCCCCATCTTGCACCGGTGAGGTCCCTCAGCCTGGCCTGCACCCTCTTGCAATCCAGGACTCCTCAGGGTACGTCAGAGAGCTTATTTCAGCCCAATTCCTCTGGCCAGGTTGAGGGGCCCCACTGGTGCACGAATTCGTGCACTGGGCCTCTAGTTTAAAATAGAAACATCTCCCATCCGTTAAGATTGAGATGTATCTTCTTAAAGCATATTTAAAACAAAAAACCCTTTGGGCATTAATATCTGAACTAGCCTCTTACTCAGGCAGCACTTGGGTTACGCAATCTTGGTCTTTTTGCTGAGTCAGAGATGTCCAAAGACTGTGGTAATTTCGGTGAATTTCCTGGGAAGGTGGAAATATTCCCCCTCTGCCATGAAACCACAGTTTGCTTCCACGGAGCCTTGAAATGTGTCTGTTGTGAATGATGAACCGATTTTAAAATTTTACTTTAATTAATTTTAATTTAAACGCCCATATGTGGCCAATGGCTACAAGCTTAACAAGGAACCTACAAGGAGATGTCCAATGGCCTCCCCCTCAGCTCCCGCCCCGGCCAGGCCTCGTCATGCAGGCGGGCGTGCGTATGCTCTCAGAACCCCGGGGACCTGCAGTCGTGGTTTTTGTTTAAATTTTGTTGCACTTAGCTAATTATTTTAATGTTGGATATTGGAATTTACAATCTGTTTTCTGTCTGTTTCCCCCCCATTTTCTCTTAAAACTTAGCATGTGGTCAGTTAATTCCGTGTAGCTGAAACGCTGTTATAAACAAGTCTCTGGAACACTGGAGTTTGAGTGCCGTTCAAATGTGGAATCTTAGGAAACTACTGATAAACGGGCAAAGGCAAAGGCAAGCAAAACCGATGCCACAGCAGTTAGCAGCGATGGTGCCAGTGGGTAGTGGGCTGTCTGAACTGGACTGAAACCTCCCCAGCACTAGGGCGGGGCAGAGCGTCAGAGGTGGGGCATAGTGTCAGGGGCGGGGCCTTGCCAGGGGCGGGGCCTGTGTCAGGGGCGGGGCCTGTGTCAGGGGCGGGGCCTGTGTCAGGGCTGCTGAGGGCACAGTAGGTGTGGGGAATGGAGAGGCCCGCGTGGCTGGGAAAAGGGGGGGCATGTGGGTGTGGAGGGGCGAGGCCAGGCCACGGACGCCCTGGAGGCCAGGTTCACGCATTGACCTCTCACGATCCTTGTAGCTGGGGTGCGAGTGCAGGCTTCTTCCACGCAAGGGTGGGCTGACCAGGTTGTGTTTTTAGTTTATCTTTACTGACTTGAGAGAGAGAGACATTTATGCGTTGTTGTTATGCATTCTTTGGTTGGTTCTTGCCTGTGTCCTGAGGGTTATTGGACCTGAAAGCTTAGTGTGTTGGGGGTGATGCTCTAGCCCAGTGGTCAGCAAACTCCTTAGTCCACAGAGCCAAATACCAACAGTCCAATGATTGACATTTCTTTGAAGAGCCACATTTTTTAAACTTAAACTTCTTCTAAAGCCACTTCTTCAACACGGACTGGCCCAGGCCGTGGTGTTTTGTGGAAGAGCCACACTCAAGAGCCTCATGTGGCTCGAGAGCCGCACTTTGCCAACCGCGGCTCTGACCAGCTGAGCTACCCAGCAAGTGCGGGATGGTGTTCTTAAAGACCCCCCGCTGCCTCCGCCGGAGAATGATGGGCAGAGAGCCAAGGCCGATATGGACGGACCCAGGGTGGGAGGGATTTGCAGCCATCCTGGTGAGAGGTGATTGAGGGCCCAGCTGGAGTGGGGGCGGGGCCGGGCCCCAGGCCCTGAGAGGTGTGATTCGGAGGCAGAGCTACGGGGCCCTGTGAGGGAGGAGATGGAGCTGGTGAGGGCCAGGAGGCTTCGGGAGGACCTCTGCTCTCTGACCTGAGCAGTGAGGGGAGGAAGGCGCCCTGTGGACCAGGGAAACTGAGGAAGCGCCGATTTCGGGGAGGCGTGGAGCGTCCGGAGGGTCCGCAGGGTGAGGCCGGAGGGAGGGCATGGAGAGGTCAGAGTCACTGCCGGCCGGAGCCTGGCCAGAGGGTGAGTCTGCACCCGGCTGTGGGGATGGGGGGGCCTGGCTCTTGGCATTGGCTCAAAGAGCTTTGTTCTGCCTGACTGTCTGGCTCAATGGATAGAGCGTTGGCCTGTGGACTGAAGGGTCCCAGGTTCAATTCCGGTCAAGGGCATGTACCTTGGTTGTGGGCACATCCCCAGTGGGGGGTGTGCAGGAGGCAGCTGATTGATGTTTCTCTCTCATCGATGTTTCTAACACTCTATCCCTCTCCCTTCCACTCTGTAAAAAAATCAATTAAATACATATTTTTTTTTAAAAAAAAGCCTTGTTCTCCCCCCCCCCCCCCCCCCCCGCTGACTCTGCCTGTGGAGCAGCAGATTCAAATGTTGGCAAGTCACGCGAAATGTCCTTCAATGGTCTCTTCCCGCTTCTCTTTCAGGAGCACCTGGAAGTGCTGACGATTCGGATACAAGGGCAGAGCGAGGAGCTGATCGTGAACCTGGAGCGAAACGAGTGAGTGCGTGCGTCCTTGCTCACCGCCCGGCGGGCGCTCAGACGTGGGCGTGAGCTCACGGTGGCGCTGAGGGGAGCGGGACCAGGGCTGAGGGTTCACGGTCCCGATTTGAATGCGAGGCTGGGGTCAGCTTCAGACGAGGCTCCGCGGGAAACAGGCGTGTCGCTCTGCAGAAGGACTTGCTTTCAGAGCCCTCGGAGGGAGCCTGGTGTCCGGGGACAGCACCGGGCACCCTGCTCTGCCCCGGGCCGCCGCTGGCTTCGGGCAGTTCCTGGTCGGTCACAAGAGGGAGATGCTTCCGAGGGACAGAAACGCTTCTTTCCCTGAGAAATGCCCGGGTGTATCTCATCTTCCCCACTTTGTCTCAGTGGTGTATTTATTTTATCTTGTTAGTTTAAAAAATGACCACCCCCCCCTTTTTTTAAAATAAAATTACGTAAATTTCCAGAAAATGGTAGGTATCACGTTGTTCTCCGGAGCACACGGCCATGGTCGCACACTGTGTACGGCTTCCCGGGTGAAGGCTGTCTGCGCCAGGGCGTGAGCCACGGCCCGGCGTGCGCTGAAGTCTCCGCAGGGTGTGGCTGTCCCGGGTCCTGCCGGCCAGGCCCTCGCTGCTCCTGGACGGGTGAGAAGGGCGTGAGCGCTCCTGCTGAGCAGTCGGTTTTCACAGCTACAGACCCGGTTCCCAAGCCCAATGCATTCTCTCTTCCAAACCCTGCTTCCGAGTCCACACCCGTCAGCGAGTTGCTGGGGTTTCTATTGTTGGTTTTTCTTTTGTTTTGTTTTGTTTTGTTTTGTTTTTGCTGAAATGACAGTTTCCCTGCCTTCCTATTTCTGGCACGTTTCCATCTCACCATGGGGCTTTTGTAAGCAGTAAACAGTGTGCGTTCAGCCTTTTCCGTGCGACTCGGGCTCAAAATAGAGTTCCAGGCACAGAGCCTGGGCAGCCAGGAAGCTGAACAGAAGCGTGTACGTTGCTTTTGATACGTCTCCCTTAGCCTGCTCTTTGTTTTCGTGTAAGAATACTGTGGGATATTTTGGGGTTTGTATGTTGCTAGTGGTATACAGTTTAAAAAACCTCTCAGTGGACAGAACGAGGTGTTCTCCGAAAGGTGGAGAGAAAATAAGGCCCCGTTGGCGGTACGTCTCCTTGATGGGGTTTGAGGAGCAGCCGGGGATGTGGGAGTGTCTCTGTGAACGTGGGGTGTCTCTGTGGACGTGGGAGGTGTCTCTGTGGACATGGGAGTTGTGTCTATAGATATGGGAGTTGTCTATAGATGTGAGAGGTGTCTGTGGACGTGGGAGTGTCTCTGTGGACGTGGAGGGTCTATTGTCAGGCTGTTGGAGGAGTAGGGAAAATAGCATCAGTGGGACCGATCTGGATCTTTGGATGAGCCCACAACTGCAGGCAGAGGAATGGAAACAGACTTACTAAAACCTTGAATTCTTTGCTTTTACTACAAAAGGCATGCCTGTCAGTGCTGTAAGAAAATAAACAGCCCCACGTGCTCCCACGACCAAACACAGCCCCGGCTGACATGGTGCTGGCGGCCTGAGACCTTCGGAAGGAAGGTTTGCTCCGTGCGTCTTCCTGGCCGGTTCGTAGTCCGGTGCCACGTGAGACCGCACTCCTTTCCGCCTACCGCGGGCACAGCTGTCCACGCCGCCCGCCCTGGGCCCGCCTGCTGCGGGTGTGAAGTGGCTCAGCGCCTGGTTGGCTCTCTCTGAAGATGGCTTACCTCTCGTTAGGCGCCGGTCGGATGCACGTTGACTATTGTCATGGCCGTTTGTGTAAAAGGCGCCTTTCACTAAGATGCCAACGTGCTCGCCTCCAGTCTGCGCCTTTCCCAGATCATCCCGAAGGAGAAAAGTCAGAAGCATCAAACTGTCTCCTCTCGCTTTGTTTCTCTCTTCCCAGCCTCACTGTCAACCTACATGCCAGACAAACCTACGTGTGTGACATGTTCCTGTGACAGCCTGTGACTCACTTCAGCTACAGCGCTCACCCATCCGCGGAGACCCCGCCCTTTCTGATAGACACGCGTTTTCCTTCTTAGAGCACGCCTGTGCTGCTGTGTGCTTTGTCGTTGTTGTTTAGACATATTTTTATTGATGTCAGAGAGGAAGCAAGAGGGAGAGATAGAAACATCAGTGATGACAGAGAATCGTGGATCGGCTGCCTCCACATCCCGCACTGGGGATCGAGCCCGCAACCTGGGCCTGTGCCCTGACCGGGAGTCAAACCTCCTGGTTCATAGGTCAACGCTCAACCTCCGAGCCGTGCCCGCTGGGCCAGTGCTACTGTTTTCATAACATGTTACCCTGATACTTCAGCATAAGAATATTTTGGAGAAAGGTCTCACACACACACACACACACACACACACACACACGTCTGTTTTCTAAGGACCTCACTTTGAGACAATGAGCACCAAAAAACCCTGCACTTTTGGAATTAGAGTGGCAACGGCCAGTCAAAGCCACTGTCCCACCAACCAGCTGGCTGGACAGGACCCCCGGCCCGGGGAGTCACAGATGCTCCCGCACCTGCTCGGGCACCAGGAAAGTCGACGGGGACGTGGTTCTAGAAATGGCATGAGCCCCACGGGCGTGGCTCAGGGGTTGAGCGTGGACCTAGGAACCAGAGGCCATGGTTTGATTCCAGGTCGGGGCATGTGCCCAGGTTGTGGGTCTGATCAGTGGGCCCATGCAGGAGGCAGCTGATCCATGACTCTCTCTCATCATGGATGTTTCTATCTCTCCCTTCCTCTCTGACATCAATAAAAATACATTAAAAAAATAAAACGGGTCTGAAATAGTCACTCTGCCCTCAGGGAGCCGCGGGCTGCACTGTGGGATGAGCTGGGCTTATCCTAAGAGCAGAACAAGAGTTCCTTCGTTTGTATGACTTTCTTCCTTATTAGAAACACGTGGCAGATAGAAGCTGCTGCAAGCCCGACCCCCACAGCAGGAGAAATATTTGGGGATGTGATTTATTTATGCAGGAGTGTCTTTCCCACCCTCCTAAGCCTGAGCCTTCCGTTTCAACGGGCCGAGAGGTGGGGGGTCAAGTTCTTGGTTTTCTCTGAAAATCTGAGGCTCCGACAGAGATCCCCCTGTGACCACTGAGCGGCCCCCGTGGGGGAACCTCGGTGCCGGGGTTGTTCCCTGGGTGGGGGGCAGGGATGTTATGTACCGGGTTCGCAGAGCAAGGAATTATTGGTCTGTCCAGTAGAGTCCTGATGGCACTGCATTTTTATAACAACCAAATACACAGAATGTTG
Source organism: Pipistrellus nathusii (assembly GCA_963693515.1). NCBI lineage: Eukaryota > Metazoa > Chordata > Mammalia > Chiroptera > Vespertilionidae > Pipistrellus > Pipistrellus nathusii. Next base: position 1,816,609 of record OY882871.1, on the reverse strand, counting down.
GGAGGTTGGTTAAATGAAAAAATACATAATGATGTTTTAAAAACTTACTTTAAAAATTATTCCTACAACCTAATAAATATTTAAAATACATTTAAATTTTGGGTTGAATGTATTATCTTACCAAGTAAGAGAAGACCAAGCAGGACGATGCTTATGACCCCCACGATTTATATTCTATAAACACCTTTCCATCCAAAAGTCTGATTTTACATTTTACTAGTAGACGTTACCCAAATCCCTTTTTGTTTAGAAAATTATTGATTTCAAACTGATGTGTTTTCCAAAGTAATTTTTGCATGTAGGAACCTAGACATAGGTTGTGGAAGGCAATATACTATTCAGTAGTTAATTGGTTGGTTTAGGCCCTATCATATTCCAGAAAAGATTCAGTTTGCTAAAAAAAAAAAAAATACCAAACAAGAAAACCCCACAAGAATGAACACAAGTTTTGGCAACCACTGGAAGAAACTGAGTCCAGGGGCTCTGAGAGGACCACATGGGTTCCAGGCCCTGCCGCACGGCCGCAGGCAGGCTGCCGCACCGGCCAGCCGGCCCTCGCACACCGGCCTGGCTGGCCCCTCCGCCCTCGGAGCCGCTCACAGAGCTCCCGGGAGGAGGCGAGGACAGCGAAGGCCGTAAATCACGCCCCCGGCGAGTCCGCGTGAGTCATCGGGACCCGGGCCTGGCGAGCGGACAGGCCGTGATGAAGACCAGGTGTGAAGACGGCACGAGGTCACGCCGCAGCGATGCAGCTGCTGACTCAGACGTGTGATGTGTGCACTCACACACACACACACACACACACACACACACACACACACACACCTGCTCTCTCCCTCACAGTGGCTGACGGTCACCAGTCCCCGCGCTAGAGAACAGCAAAGGGCTCCTGGCGGACGGCTTGTTCTCACGGTTGGCGCCCAGACGTGTCCTAAGGCGCCCCCTCTCCCTGTGCGTGGGGCCGGGAGCGCAGGGTGCCCAGGCGGGGGGCACTGAGACGGCCCCGCACCACCGACCGGCTCGCCCCTTAACACACAGCATCGCTGTGACAGACATGGGCGCCCAGGCCCCTGGCTCGGCTCCGGCCTGAGGGACGTTGTGTATCGGCTCTGGTGCCGGGAAACATTTCTCTCGGCTGCTTTGGCTGACACTGCCCTTGGCTGAAATCACAGCTACGGGGTCGGGGAAGGATGAGAAGAGTTAATCTCATACGGAGCATTGTATTCAGTGGCGCTGGTACAGACAGCACCTGCGTGGCTCCTGAGCTCCCGTGGCTCTGCCGGCGCCCGCCCCGCTGCTCGGAGAGGAAGGACTGAGCCTGACGCCGACGGGCGGCCTCAGGGCCCGCTCCCCGGTCTCTCAAAGGATCGGCCCGGGCACTTTCCGGAGAGAAATGATGTCGTGCAGCTTCACAACCACTTCTATCTGAGCACCCAGTGGCGTGGTTCTCCGCTGCTGTAGGAAAGCAAGGGCTTACGTACGTGCCTGCGCGGGGCTGGCTGCGAGGGGGGTACGTGGGCCGTCCGCGGTCACCCCGGGCGCCGTATGACCGGCCCAAATGCAGTGGCGAAGAGATCACATCCTTCCAGGCGTCGTCTGCATGAACCCCCAGCACAGGCCCGTGACATCACAGATGAGCACATTCCGGGTGAATTACATGTGACGTGACACCGTCCTGCAGGAGGGACGGGCTGGTCCCTGCAAACTCAGGCAGTCCCCCCTTCTGTCCCCAGCCATTCGATTGCAGGGAACCAAACCGAGCCCACAGCTGGCTCTGCTCTCCCGTCTGTCCCTGCTGCAGGGAGGAGGGGGGAGAGGTGGCCAGCAGGGGGGGAGCGGGCGCCCGGGTGGCAGTTCTGCCTAGAAGGTGGGTGTCACTAAGGCACACCTGTGTGTTGGGAAGGACCCATCGCTGGACTGTTGTTCCCCCCTAACCCGCTAACGCCTATTTCTTCCTCTTCCTTCCTCTCCCACGGGATTAAGTTCCTGAAAAGGCACTGCTGTTATGAAAACACTGGGAGAAGGAGGCCAAATGTTGCAACATATTAAAAAGCCAACACAGTGCAGAACTTTCTAGCAAAGTTTCCATCACCTCAGCTGAGGGGAGCAGGATGTCCCACCCCCGCAAATCTCGCCTCTGGAGGACTGAACAAACGGGTTTTAACTCAGGCTGTGACGGTGAGGGGTAGAGATTTACTGTGGATGCAGCATGAGCCGAAAGCACACGCTTCCATTTACCGGGACACGCACCAATGACACTCCTTTTAGAGTGATGTCCTACTTTCCTTCTTTTGTTAATCCTCGCCTGAGGATGTTTAAAGAGGGTGGAAGGGAGAGGGAGAGACAGACAGAGAGAGAAAGAGATTGATGTGAAAGAGACACATTGATTGGTTGCCTCCCACACACAGCCTGACCAGGGTGCCCTTGACCGGAATCAAACCTGGGACCCTACAGTCCACGGGCCAATGCTTTATCTACTGAGTCAAACCGACTAGGGCTGGTGTCTTATTTTCTGAATGCAATCTTTCCAGTTGCTAAAATTCAACTTATAACCTTTGAAAATACAGTCTGTTTTGCAATTTACATAGGGCAAAATTCCATAGATTGTATGTATATCCTCAACAGAAAGGTAAAGAAAAAAACTCTAAAGGTGACGAGGGTAAAATTTAATGAAATAAAAACTTGAAGCTCACAGACATTAACATATAAAAATAAAGGTCAGCCCGGCCGGCATGGCTCAGTGGTTGAGCATTGACCTATGAGCCAGGAGGTCACAGGTTTGATTCCCGGTCAGGGCACAGGCCCGGGTTGCGGGCTCCATCCTCAGTGTGGGGCGTGCAGGAGGCGGCCGATCCATGATTCTCTCTTATCATTGATGCTTCTCCCACTTCCTCTCCCTTCCTCTCTGAAATCAGTAAAATTATAGTTTAAAAAAATTAAGGTCAAAGAGCAAATGATCCGCTGGAAAAAGAATTGTCAGCGTGAACTTGATGAATCAGGAAGCAAAAGGCGTTCCCGCTGAGATGGACGCCGGCTTGCGCCCGTGAAGAAAGCCGCGGCCCCCGCGGCTGATGTGAACTGAACGGCTCCCTCGCATGAGGGGCCGTGCGTTATCAGCTTGGCAGAGACAGAGACATTCCGCGGTGATGAGATTGCGGGAGCGTGGGTGGAAGGCAGGAAATTTACGCACCCTTTGGTAGAGCAGTCTGGCAATAAATATTAAAACTATTAAACCTATTTATACCCTCTGACTCAGCAATTTCACATCAGGGATTTATTCGAAGGAAAGTAGCTCATGTGTATGCATTGCGAGGTGGCTCTGGTCTCGGGAAGAGGTGCTAGTGAATAGTAACTCAGGTCGGTGAGGGTGACAGACCGCTGCCTCCTTCCGCAGGCGGGGAGCGGCCATGACAGCCATGGCCGGCGAGATGGGGCTGGAGGCCACACGGAGGCCACACATATGTCCTGCGCTTCGTGAGAGAGGAGTGTGGGTGCCCACAAAACAAAACAAAACAAAACAAAACAGAAGGCAGAGCTCCGCCCAAACCACAGGGTGAGAGTGAGTGTGTGAGTGTGTGTGTGTGTGTGTGTGTGTGTGAGTGTGTGTGACTGTGTATGTGTGAGTGTGTGTGTGTGTGAGTGTGTGTGTGTGAGTGTGTGTGTGTGAGTGTGAGTGTGTGTGTGAGTGTGAGTTTGTATGTGAGTGTGTATGTGTGACTGTGAGTGTGTGTGTGTGTGTATGTGGTGTGTGTATGTGTGAGTGTGTGTGAGTGTGTATGTGTACGTGTGTGTGACTGTGTATGTGTGATTGTATGTGAGTGAGTGTGAGTGTGTGTGTATGTGTGAGTGTGTATGTGTGTGTGTGAGTGTGTGTGTATGTGAGTGTGAGTATGTGTGTGAGTGTGTGTATGTGAGTGTGTTTGTGAGTGTGTGCGTGTATGTGTGTGTGAGTGTGAGTATGTGTGTGAGTGTGTGTGTGTGAGTGTGTGTGTGAGTGTGTGAGTGTGTGTGTGAGTGTGTGTGTGAGTGTGTGTGAGTGTGTGTGTGTGAGTGTGTGTGAGTGTGTGTGAGTGTGTGAGTGTGTGTGTGTGTGTGTGTGTGTGTGAGTGTGTGTGTGTGAGTGTGTGTGAGTGTGTATGTATGAGTGTGTGTGTGTGTGGACTCCAAAGGCAAGTTCCTTTTACAACTGGAAAAAGAAAAGGGGATTGAGGAATGGGAAAAGGAGGGGAGGAGAGAGAGAGAGAGAGAGAAAGAGAGAGAGAGCGAGAGAGAGAGAGAGAGAGAGAGAGAACACATACCGGAGAGAAAGCACGGGTATAGAAAAAGAACAGAAGGAAAGATATACATAAAGGGCTAATTTTTATCCTCTAGGGAGTGTTATTGGAACTTCAAGTGATCCATACCCACAGGACGGTGCCCGTGGGCAGCCTGCCTCTCTGAACACGCGTCACCAGAAGGAGTTAGGGCTCACTGGATGCGTCACGTGAAAGGCGGGCTGTCACTCTGCCTCCGTGAGCGGGTCCTGTTAGAACACGTGAGGGCTTGTTGTGTCGTTTTGTCATCTTCCCTGACCATCTAGTCTGGACTTGAACCTCCAGTTCCCGAGGGACGCTGCCGGAGAGGAGCGGCAGGAGCAGGAGGAAGAATGTCAGTGTGTGAGCCGCTGTGTAGCTACCGCGGCTGTGACCTTCCTGTCCACTCTCTGGGATAAACGGTCAAGTGCCGCTGACAGGCGAAGAGCCACCGAAGCAAGGAGACCCGGGAGGCAGGGTCGTCAGTGTGGAAGCAGCCAGAGCCAGACAGACCCCTCCCGCTGGGGGACCTGAGACCCGGGGGAGGGGGGTATCTGAGACCCCGTCCCCCGAGGGTCTGAGCTGACATCTTCTGAGAACCGTCCCACGTGTGACTCCGCTGCCGTGGTTTCCCATGATGCACCGGCCTGCGGGGGGGTCTCCCCACCCCGGCAGGAGGCTGGCTCAGGCTGGGGCTGTGCGGAAGGCCCTTGTGCGCGGTGGTTTCTTGCGGATAAAACCAGAGCCCGGCGGCTCTGCTGGTGATTCTGGAACCGAGCGGCATCGCCGAGAGGCATCGGCAGGCTTTTGCTTTCCCGTGGCTCTCCCGCCTCCCCCGTCCCTCCTCCCCAAGCTTCCCAGTCCCAGACCAGTGCCCGCCGAGTGGCTGCCAGGGCCGCTCTGACCCCGCACCCCTCCTCCCGGACTCAGACCTTCGGGAGAAACAGAGCCACACCCTGCAGCCCGCGGTCCTTTCCCACCCCGTTAGCCAGACCCCGCCTCACCGTCGGCGCTGTTCTGGCAGGTGCCAGCGGACATCCTTCCGTAGAGAAAGATGTCTTTTTAGGTTTTGGGTGTTTTTTTTAACATTTTTTTTTATTGATTTCAGAGAGAGAAAGAAGGAGGGAGAGAGGGATAGAAACATCAATAAGAGCATCGTCGATAGATCCGTGCCTCCTGCACACCCCCAATGGGGACCCGGCCCTGACCGGGAAACCGAACGGTGACCTCCTGGTTCATGGGTGGATGGATGCTCAGCCCCGGAGCCGCGCTGGCCGGCGGGAAGGCGTGTTTTTGGACAGCAGGTAGCGTGTGTGTCTGCGTTGGACTGCACACACATGTCCGTTTCTCCCTTGTCCTGTGATGTCAGGGTTCATTTAATTCCCTGGCTCCGTGGCAAGGGGGCTCAACCCTTTCGCTTTGATCTTGTGTTTGAAATGTTTTCCAAGGGGGAGCAGTGTCTCCCCCGACCAGGCGGGGGCCTGCGGAGCGGGGGCCGTGAGAGGGTGCTGCTGTTTTGGATTCAGGGCCTCGAAGCCGTTCAGGTCAGCGTTTCTGTGCCCGGGGAGCCCTCTGAGGGAGGGTGAGGGAGAGGCCAGGGGCTGTGGCTGAGAGCAGAGGGCTGAGCTGGTGGACAGATCTCGGCCCCATCGTCCCCCAACAGAGAGCGGACCAGCAGCACAGGCTGGGCTCCTGAGGCCGGGCCCCGGCGCTGGGTTCGACCGGCTCTGATGCACTGCAGGCCGTTCTCTGCTGCTGCTCCGGGGGTGGGGCAGAGACGGGAGGCTGGACCACAGCCGTCCCCGGGATTTTTAGACTATGATGCGTTTCTTCTTTTTAAATGTGGTGAGTGTCTGTGTTGGTGTGCATTCTTGGAATCTACCCAGACACCAGTGATGTTTTCGCTCATAAAGCCGGTCATCTGGTGACCAGACTATCTCAGACGTTAAACCGTCTGAGCGTGGCAGCAGCGGAGAGGAATCTCGCCTCCGTGTGCTGCTCCGCGTTCCCCGAGCGGTAACACGCGGTGCGTGGCCCAGACCCGCCGGAGAGCCTGCGGCGGCGGGGCGGTGGGGGGAGGGGCCGGCGTGCAGGAGTGTGCAGACTGAGACACGGGGCCGGGCCTGGGTCTCGTCTTCGCTTCTGGAAAACATCGCGTGCGTGGGGTTCCCCTCCCCGACCCCAGGTGTCCCCCGGCGTGTGGGAGGCCGTCCCCTCTGGACTTCCCGCGTGAAGAGCAGGCCACGTTTAACACGCGTGCTCTCTCCCGTGTGGCTGCCGGATCCGGTAACCGGGCCGTGGACGTGGTGGTCCCATTCATTCAGGATCTACAATGGTCACTGACGTTAAATAAAATGTGTAGCCAACCTACTGAAAGTGGGCTTTTTCCCCCTAATATATATTTTTATTTATGTCAGAGAGGAAGAGAGAGAGGGAGATAGAAACATCAATGATGAGAGGGAATCATGGATCGGATGCCTCCTGCACGCCCCCTACTGGGGATGGAGCCCGCAACCCAGCATGTGCCCTGAATGGGAATCAAACAATGACCTCCTGGTTCCTAGGTTGATGCTCAACCACGGAGCCTCACTGGCTGGGGACAGGGGGTTCCAGTGATTAAACTCAATAAACTCGAGAGGAATGACATTGACCCACAGCCTATAGGGCCGGTGGCTTGAGTGTGTGTGTTTCTGTGAAGCCAGAATTCCTTCGAGGTTAGGGGGTGGAAACCCGCTCCTCCAGCTTAGGGAAGGGGCAGACAGTTCTGCGCCGCGTACCTGGCGAGCAGGTGCAAGATGTTTTGGACACGGCTGTCGCCACGGGCTATGATGTCCTCGGGGCCTGGCCCCGCCGTGTGGTGGTCGGGTCTCCCGTTGTGACCGTCAGGAAGGCCGTGCGCATCCCTGCACCCCACTCTCACTTTGGAACCTCAGGGGAAGGCTGTCCGCTGTCCCAGGGTCTTGCCGCAGAGCCTGGAGGGGCTGGCCCCCGGTCCGGGGCTCAGCACATGCCCATCCCGGACCCAGCGCCATAGCCAGGAAGCTGGCGTCCCTCTGCCCACCCTTGGTCTTCCAGACACTTCCGGCGAGTGTGGGTGGATCAGGACCGCCTGGTGCCGTGGTCGGCTAACGGCGGCTCTTTGGCTCTTGAGTGTGGCTCTTCCATAAAACACCACGGCCTGGGCGAGTCTGTTTGGAAGGAGTGGCGTTAGAAGAAGTTTAAATTTTAAAAATGTGGCGCTCCAAAGAAATGTCAATAGTTGCACTGTTGATATTTGGCTCTGTGGACGAATGAGTTTGCCGACCACTGAGCTAATGCATTAAAAATAGGGTGTCTGTCCGTCGCAGTGCGGGGTTAGGGACCAGCAGGAGGGGGAGAACTGATGGGTAAAAGGGAAAAGGTGATGGGGCAGCAGCTGGAGGGTAAAGATTGAACCCAGGTGACATGCATTGAAAAGATACCCAGCAAACACTTAATACCTGTAACACAGCCCGGCCGCATGGCTCAGCAGTCAAGCGCTGACCTGTGAACCAGGTCACGGTTCGAATGAGAAGTCAGGGCACAGGCCCGGGCTACAGGCTGGATCCCCAGTCGGGGGCGAGCAGGAGGCAGCCGATCCATGATTCTCTCTCATCCTTGATGTTTCTCTTTCTCTCTCCCCTTCCCTTCTTCCCTGAAATCAATAAAAATATTTTTTAATAAATAAAAGTAAATACTGAATGAGGCTCTCCAGTCCAACGGCAGGCCCTTGCTGCTTTGGTAGAGTTTATGCCCAAATCCCTTTCCTCGCCGGCTTCTGTGGGCACGTGTGTTTGTGTTTCTATATTTGTTCAAAAGAGAGCCCTGAAATCTGTGGAACATCATTTTCCTTGGCAGGAGCACACCTACATTCCACACAGGAATTCCACTCTGCTTGCTGATTCTGAAATAAAGTTAAAACGTCTGGCGCAGTATTTACCTTCAGCATGCTATTAGTTACAATTGAACGGGGGTATTCTCTCTCTCTCTCTCTCTCTCTCTCTCTCTCTCTTTCTCTTTCAGTAGACCTAGGTGTGCATTTATTGCACTTCAAAGAGGTTGTTCTTTACACATTGAAGGCAAAACCCTCCACTAACAAGAAGACAATGAGTTTCTCTATGGCAACACCGGCTCCTGGAGAAGGTCTGGAACCAATATTGCTAAGAACACGGGCTTTCGCAGCAGATGTCCAGGCCCTGCCAGGGAGCTCCGTTGGTTGGGATGTAGTCCCAGTATGGCGAGGTTGCAGGTTCGATCCCCGGTCCGGGCACATATGAGAAGCAACCGATGAATGCATAATAAGTGGAACACAAATCTCTCACTCTCGCTCTCGCTCTTCCTCCCCTTCCTCTAAAATCAACTTAAAAAAAATAAAACAGATGTCACAGTGTAAGGGCCTTGGAGGTTGAGATTTGCCATTAAAAAGTTTTACAGGAACCAGTACACAAGTTTGCACAGACCGGTGCGATCGCATGGTGTGTGTGAGGGCCCAGGGAGGGGGCGGCGGTTTGGTGTAGGTGGGCAACTGGTGGACATCCACAGTAGTGTCCTAAAATGTTTAATTTAAAAAAGTTTACTCATAATCCCCCGATATTCCACCATCGGCAGCCACGTGGAATGAGGGGGCAGTGTCTTGAATGGAGACGCGTTCCCCTCTCTGTGGCCGGAGGACTGGGCTCAGTTTGACCTTCGGGGAAATGCCAGGCAGCATCGCACACGCTCCTGGGTGGCGGCCCTGCCCGGACCGGGACCTCGTTCCCCGGAAGCCACAGCCCTGCAGCCAGCTCAGCGGAGAGGAGGCCCCAGGGCCGCGGGCTTCCCGCCTCGCCCGGCCTGCAGCCCCGCCAGGAGCTGGTATTTTTAGCCGAAGAGTCTGCTTTGGAGTTCAACTGCAATTTTACTTTCATTGCCGTCTTACAGCTATAATTTTGAGGGAAAGTTTTTTAAAATACCTCTCCCCACGCTAGCAATTATTCCGACCGAGAGGGCCGGCCTGCCGGGTGAGAGAGGAGGCACGGTGCCCCCGGGGCTGCCTCGCCCTCGGAGGGCAGGGGAAAGGAGGCTGTCAGGCTCGGTCATGTCATCGGATGGCCGTGAACTTCACACAGAGTTACAGCCCGTGGACGGGGGGAGGGCCCAGCAGCAGCCGTCCGCAAGGCCTGGTCTGGAGTCCATTAGCGGGAAACAGATTCAGCAGCCATCACGGGAGCCTGCGTGTCTTTCTAAATGAAGCGAGTGTCCCCCACAGGTGGCGGCCGTCACTCCCCCGCATGACTGCGTTTTGGAGCGGAGCCTCTGCACCTGGGAGGTGCCGCCCATGGAGGCAGCCGCCCTCCGGGCACATGGCGGAGTGTCCCTGGCCAAGGCCTGTTCCCGGAAGGGACTGCAGGGCGCAGCAGGCCTGGGCTCGGTGCACACTAACACAGACACTCACCACATGTAAAAAGAAGAAACGCACCATATATATATATATATTTTATTGATTTCAGAGAGAGAAGGAGAGGAAGAGAGAAAGAAACATCAGTGATGAGAGAGAATCATGGATCGGCTGCCTCCTGCACGCCCCACACTGGGGATCGAGTCCCCAACCCGGGCCTGTGCCCTGACCGGGAATCGACCCTGACCTCCTGACTCATAGGTTGGCATTCCACCCTGAGCCTCTCCCGCTGGGCTATAGCAGAATTGCCTGGATTGAGAGGGCACTGGGGGAGGCCGAGCGGGGATCCTGGTGGGGGCGGACCTATATCCCCTTGGGGTCAGGGGCGAGCTTCAGTCTTGGTGTGGACTGGGTAGGACGAAGTCCTTGGCCCGTGACTTTCGATACTAAATAGAATGCTATACTCTTTTCTCGGGAAGGCAAACACAAGGGAAGGACAGCCGTCGTGTAAGGGGAGAATATTAGCTGGTTCCTGGGTCACGCAGTCCCTTCGTGAGGGTGGATTTGGGGGGCGTATCCCGAAGCCAGGGTGCTGAGCGATGGTCACAGGACTCCCGGACCTCGCCCCTTGACCCCCATGGGTAGAGTCTCGTAGACGTGCAGGAGCATTGCCAGCGTCTCAGGTTTAGATTCCAGGATATCCGTGGAACCCATCGTGTGTCCCCAGCACCCAGCCTGGCATTCACAGACGCTCGTTATTTATGAAGCCGATTGTGCCGGAGACTGAACGTGGTCAAAGGCAGGGAGCGTGGGTGTGACTGCATGGCATTGTGTAGCATTCCCGAGGTCTGACCCCCTTCTCCCACAGGGTCCCAACCGTCCTAATCACGTCCCCTTTCTCTCGGGTTGGATTTGGGGGTGGCTGTTGGTTGGTATGTTTATTCGTTTTAATATTTGTCGCCGTGCATAGTTATAGAATTTTCTAGTATATGCATCCGGGTGTGCAGCATCCTCATTCGGCATCTGTAGACCCTGCAGAGCGGGTGCCTCCAATGGACCGCCGTCCCTCATCGCTGATGCTGCCTCCTGCTCGTCCCGCCGTCCTGTCCCCTCTGCTGACCACAAAGCTGCCCTCCGGGCCGTCGGGTTTGTCTCTGTTTTGTGTGTTCGCTGGTTTCTTCTTTAGGTCCCACATCTGAGTGAAATGACACGGCGTTTGCTTCCCTCAGAGCTGTGCCCTGCAGGCCCGCCCGCGTGGCCACCAACGGCCAGACCCGAAACCATAAGCACACTGGAAAACATGGCTGGCAACGTCTCACTGGCGTCCGCGTGGCTCTGGCTTCAAAGGCCGGAGACACGAAAGCAGAAATAAACGAGGGGGAACTGCATCAAACTGCGGCTTCCGCCCCTCCGAGGAGCCAGTGGTCAGAACACGGGGGCAGCTCCCGGACGGGGAAGGGGTTTCAAACTGTGCGTCCCACGAAGGGTTCATATCCAAGACACTAACCAGCTCCTGGAGCTCAGCCCCAGAGACACCAGCCACCCCGCTAGCACCGGACAGGAGAGCTGGGCCCATCTTTCTCCACAGGAGACAGGCCGATGGCCCCGGCACCGGGCGGTGGAGGGAACTGGCCTCCAGTTGTCCGGTAGAACGTCCTCACCCGGCATTCGGCCTGGGGATCTGGGTGATGCTGGCTCCCTCACCTGAGGGTGGAAGTACGTGCTCCTCTTCGGTCTGGGAGAAGCGTTGGAGAAGGATCGGCATTGTTTTTTCTTTAAATGTTCGGTGGGTGTCACCGGGGGAGCCATCTGGCCCGGGCCTGTCTGTGTTGGGAGGTTCCTCGTTGCAGAGTCATCTCCTTCCCGGTCATTGGTTTGTGTAGAGTGTGTGTCTCTTCCCCATTCAGTGTTGGTGGGCGTATGTTTCTAGGATCCATGTAATAGGTTACTCAGTTGGTTGGTGTGTAATTATTCATAGGCGTCTCTGCTCAACCTACGGATTGCTGTTGTATCCATGATCATGTCTCTTCTGTCATTTCTGATTTGATTTGCTTGAGTCTTGTAATTTTATTTTTTTGTAGTGTAACTAAAAGTTTGTCCATTTTGATGACCTTTTCAAAAAACAGATCCCTGCCCTGAGCAGTGTGGCTCAGTGGATAGAGCATCGGTCTGTGGACTGAAAGGTCCCAGGTTCAATTCTGGTCAAGGGCACGTACCTTGATTGCGGGCACATCCCCAATATGAGGTGTACAAAAGGCAGCTGATCATGTTTCTCTCTCGCCGATGTTTCTGACTCTCTCTCCCTTCCTCTCTGTAAAAAAAAAAAAAAAAAAAAAATCAATAAAAATATTTTTAAAAAATTAAAAAACAGATCCTAGTTTTGATGAACTTTGCTACTGTTCCTCTGGTCTTTATTTCCTTTATTTCCCCTCTAATTTCGGTTATTTCCTCCCTGCTGTTAACTTTGGGCTAGGTTTTTTTTTTTGTTTGTTTGTTTGTTTTTTCTATTTCCCTAAGGTATAAAGTTAGGTTGTTTATTTGAGATCTTTCTATTTTCTTAACTTAAACTTCCCTCTTAGAACTGCTGCCTTTTTAATAGACACACTTTGGGCAGGACGGGTGAGAGTTCCCACACCTCCACTTGGATTCGTGAGTGAAATCGCACGGTCACGTCAATCAGGGGCTGCGTGAGGGGACGCTGGCAGCCCCAGCCTCACGCCATGGGCACCTTTTTGCTTTCTCGAGAGTTCCTGGAGCTCACAGGAGCGTTCTTTCAGAATGCCCGATGGTATCTGTTGGTCTCCTCGGGTTTTCTTCTGTCCCAGCCTGTGTTTTTGTTGTGCTCTGGAGCTTTCGGTATCATAGGCCGGAGAGTCAGCAATAAACAAGTTTCACAGGCAGACGAGGAAATATGTTGCTTTTTCTATGTTGCCCTTCTACATGAAAGAGACTCTGAGACTTGTGTAAGCTTTCCGTTGTTGTTTACAGAAATCCCTTCAAGATTTTTATCAAAAATAACAACAATCGGAGTCCTCCGGTGGAGACGTGGGTGAGCCAGAGACAAACACGAAGGGCGTTGCTGTAGTCTCCAGCCCGTTGGGTTGGATTGAATTTAATGTGTAAACCCCCTCCGTTCCACAGAAACAGGAACGGGTCCCAGCACCGTGCAACTGTCAGCCGCACTCCTCTGACACGGTGCCTCTGTTCTGTCCTTGTTTTCACTGTTGAGATTTCGTCTGTTCTGTGAGCTGGGGGGTAGAGGCTGCTGACAGAGGAAGCTCCCTGAACGGCCGTGATGTTGGGCTGTGTCTAAGGTTCGGGCTGCGATACAGACACGGCCATTTTCCCACTCAGTGGTCACCATACACAAGGCACAGACACTTAGTCACTGTTAGCAAAAATATAGATATCTATTTCAAAGATTAAATTAGGGACTAAACTCTTACTAACTTGAGGGAACACCTACAGATGGTGATGTAACAGAGCTGAGTGAGGAGGCCAGAGAGCCGAGGGGTGCGTGGCTTGTGTCCACGTCCCTCCAGCCAAGCGCCAAGCCTTCCTCCTCACTGGCCTGAGGCCTGGGGAGGGCGGGGCGTGGCGGCAGCTGAATCGCCGCCCTCTGTGCGGACGGCCAGGCTGGGCTCTTGGGATCTTGTTTTATTTTCTTTGTTCATTGCCTTGTGTTCATTTATTTTGTTTGTTTATTTGCAGATTTGTATCTAACTTCTCCCCAGGCTTCCTTCCCACATTCTGAAACCAAAGAGCTATTTACTTTCGTCTTTTAAGTCGCTGGGGGGGGGGGGGGGAGTGGCTATCACCAGTCTTCAGTAGAACACCTTGAACCAGGGGCTGGAGTCAGGCTGACGTAGGCCCCAGTCCTGCATCTGCCCGTCTCTAGCTGTGTGGCCTTAGTCGTCTCTTCTGTAAAATGGGCAGAGTTGTGGGGCCTTGAGAGTCTTCTGAAGCATCAAGTGAAAGTGTGCTTTGCGCTCTCCGGGATACACAGCAGACGCTCGATGGCAGTGGCCACTATCATCTATCTATATAAAAACCTAAATTGCAAATTGTCCCTGCGGGAGCCGGGAGACCATGAGTTCGATCGCTTGCTATAAAGTGCGCTGACCACCGGGGGGTGGTGTGGGGCAATGGGAGGCCTTGGCCAGCAGCCAGAAGACCCCAATCTGCCCTGATTGCCAGCCAGGCCTAGGGACCCTACCTGTGCACGAATTTCATGCACTGGGCCTCTCCTTCTGTAATAATCATCACCAGTGTCCCCATCTCACCGGCTCCTAATCTCCTACTCTCTGACCCTTCACTTTTCTTACATTGACAACTCTCTGCTGTCTTCTGCTTCCCTCCTCAGTAAAGTAAGTCTACGTTTTCGCAAGTATTTCTTGACAACCGGGATCCTCCTTTCATAAAGGCCCTCACAAGCCTTTCCCACAATGCAGCTGGGGCGCAGGGCAGCCATAAATAAACAGCAGGTGCTTTCGGCCAGGCTACCCACCCCTTCTGCTCTCCCCCTGCAATGGCTCACTCCTCCTTAAAAATCTGGCAGGGCGACAGCTTCATCTAGCTCCCTGAAGCGTCAGGAGTCGTCCTTTTCTGAAAGCCGAGGAGCCAGGATGACAGGTGTGCTGCCGTGCTTCCCTCCGGGGCGCGGGGTCCCCGGCCCGCTGACTGCACCCCAAGGCATGGCCTTCTGTTGACCCACGTTCACCTCCGGGCTCCAGGGGAGAGCGGTGTTCTCACGAGCCCTCCTGAATTAAGCTTTTGTGCCCGTTTATTTCCTGTGAGGTCACACTTTGGGGCTAACAGAAGATTATCGTGTTTTGGTTACAGCCCTGCTCTTTAGACAGCAGGATTGTCTCGCTCTGGCACACAGATAACCCAGCTCGCACTTAACCCAGCGATGGGCTCCATCTGAACACCAGCCAAAGGGGGCCCGGACCCGCGGTTCCGAGTTCTCCAGGCGGCGTGGCTGCCATCCTGGCTCTGGGTGCGCCCTCTCCCCTGTGCCGCCCCACTTCGCCGGGGGCTGCACTGAACGTGAGGCGAGCGCCACCGCCTATCAGAGGTGAACGAGCCCCCAGGCTCCGTGGACAGAGAACCAAGCCAGGCTCTGAGCGGCGCTGTGGGCAGAGGCTGTGCGCCCTTCTCTCTGAGCGGGACCCTCTGCCTGGGGCGGGGGCGGGAGGGGCGTGGGGGATGAGGGCCTGCGAGGCCCTGGCCGCACATTCATTCAGCCGCTCCCGCAGCCCGAGGCCAGGAATGTGCTTGGCCTTGCCGGCCGCTCTGCAGCGGGGCTGGCGATGACCTCACGGAGGGTCTGCTTTATTTCAGGAGCCGCCCGGGCCCTGCCCCCGGCCCGCGGCCCCGGGAGCGGACTCCCCGGAGAAGCTGTCCGCGGTGAGGGGTTAGGGGTGAGGGCGAGGACAGTCATGTCTTTCCGCTGAGCTCACACCGGGAGCGCGGCTTCCACCGCCCCGCTTGAGGGAGAGCTCACAGGTCCCTTTGCCAAAGGAAGGCACCAGACACCCACCCCCCCTGGGCGGACAGCGAGGGGACTCCCTCCGCGGCCCCATAAGCTCCGAACGGGACGGAGGGCCTTCCCTCCCTGTGCCCCACCCTGCGGGCAGCCCGAGCCCGGCTGCTTTTCCAAAGTCTGCCAATTCTCCTCCCCCCACAACCCCGGGCAGGGCGACCCTCCGCCCGGCACCCCAAGTCCTAGGTCCTGTGCCAGCATCACGCTCCGAGCGGGGGAACAGCCTCGCACCCCTGTGCTATTCCTCAGGGGCTGTTTTCTTTGGTTTGCTTTTTAATATGTTTTTATTGATGTCGGAGAGGAAGGGAGAGAAACATCCATGGTGAGAGAGAGTCACGGACCTGCTGCTTCCTGCACGCCCCCCCGGGGATGGAGCCCACAGCCTGGGCCTGTGCCCTGGCCGGGACTCGAACCATGACCTCCTGGTGCATGGGTCGACATTGAACCACTGAGTCACACCAGCCAGACACAGCCCTTGCTTTTTGTGCAAATTTCCTCTCAGACTGGCACACCCTGGTGAAATCTGTGGGAGATCAGCCTTGACAGGTGGTGGTGTTCACATCAACCGCGGGCCAGACGACTCCAGGCACCCAGAGGGGCCGCCTGAGGGGACCCAGCGCCAACCCGGGAGCATCCGGGGTGCGGACGAGTGGCCTCAGGGTCCAAGGAAGCATCAGGCCGCCCCAAGGTCAGGGACGTTTTCTTAAAGGAACAGGGCTGTGCTCATAAAAATGTAGCGAGAGACGGATGCTCCTGTGCTGACTGCGCCTTCTGGCGCCCGGGCTCCTGAGATGCTGACTCCCCGCCCAGGTGTCCGCACCCTGTGTTCTGAGGCCCAGGTGTCCGCACCGTGTGATCCCGACTGAGGCCCACGTGTCTGCACCCATGTGTTCTGGGCTGGGGCCCAGGTGTCCACACCCATGGCTGGGGCCCAAGTGTCTGCACCCATGTGTTCTGGGCTGGGGCCCAGGTGTCTGCACCTGTGTGTTCGGGGCTGAGGCCCAGGTGTCCACACCCGTGGCTGGGGCCCAGGTGTCTGCACCCATGTGTTCTGGGCTGTGGCCCAGGTGTCTGCACCCGTGTGTTCGGGGCTGAGGCCCAGGACCACGGCAGAGAGTCCCGCTCCCCAGGCCCCAGCCATGTTTCTCAGGAATGTTCTCCCACAGTCAGGAGCCGGACTCTGCTGTGTCATGCCCACACCTTTGTCTCCGTCCCCCACCTGCCCCATGCCCCTCCCCATTGCCTTCGAAGCTCTTTGTCCTGCCCCTCCTCCATACCTCAGGAGGGACCCTCCCCGCACAGAGGTTCTCTGAGGGGCAGCTTGGCCCCCCGAAGGTCTGGGGTGTCACCGGCATGGCGAGGCCGATGCTGCCCCACAGCCTGCCTCACACAGCCCCTCCCCTCTGCCCGGCCCCTCCCCCAGAGAGAGCTACTGGTGCGGAGGTCAGCGGTGCCAAGGACGAGAGACCTGCCTGGACACCCATCTCCAAGACCAGGTCACTTTTAAGACATCATTGCCCGACTGGCCTGGCTCAGGGGCTGAGTGTCGCCGACCTAGGAAGGGGTCACGGTTTGATTCCCGGTCCGGACACAGGCCCGGGTGGCGGGCTCAGAACTCAGTGTGGGGCTGCAGGCGGCAGCCGGCCCATGATTCTCTCTCATCACTGATGCTTCTCTCTCTCTCCCTCTCCCTTCCTCTCTGAAATCAATAAAAATATATATATTAAAACAAAAATGACATTATTGCCACACTGTTCCCTCCACGCCCCCTCAGCATCACTCATCAGGTCACACCCGTCAGATGAATGACGGTCCCCAGGCCTGGCCACGCCGCGCGGTGACCCCCGAGATGTGAAATGTGAGCGTTTCATTGGCCGTGCCCGCCCTCGGGCAGAGGAAAGAGCGTTAAGGGGACATCATATCCATCCTCCCGTTTCATCCCCATCCCGGTCCTCTCAGGGGCGGCCGCGTCTTCGCTTCCCAACCTTCGCTTCCCAGATAAGTGCTGATGGTCCAACCAGCGGAGGTGAGGAGGGTATTTCTCCCTGAAGCCACTGGAGAGATCACCGGGCAGAGCACAGGGAATCACAGCTTAAGTCATGAAGCTGTGCCTTCCTCCTCCCAGCACAGCCTTCTCCCCCTCTTCCCGCCCCCCAGACACATGGAGGGTTTCGGGTCCTAATGAGGAACTCCTCTGGAGCGCGTGCCCAGAGCCCGGGTTCGAGGCCCGTGACGTCATCCGGTTCCCAGCCTCGCGGCCAGATCCCCGAGTGAAATGAAACCGTAAATCCCGTCTGACTGAGTCCTGGCTGCCGGGCTCTCTCTAGGAAGTCTTCTCCTTCCCTCTGTTTGTTTTGTTTTGTTTGTTTAAAGAAACCACGGTGTTGTCATGTGAGAAACAGATCCGTGGCCGGGGAGCCGGGAAGGTTGGGTCCATGTTTGCCTTTTTCTGGCCAAAGATCGTCCCGAGCAGAGAGGGGCGTCCTGGGCCGGGGCGTGGGGCGGGCGCCGTCTCCCCGGGCGCCAGGGGCCCGGCCGCGGAGCAGCGAGGCCACGCAGAGAAGGAGCGCTGACCCCCGCCTGGCGCTGGGAGCTGGTCCTTGTCCACGGCCAGGCTTTGCTAGAATGCGCACCCGGGAGGGAGGCAGCGGATGAGCTCTCGAGAGTTCCTGAGGGGAACGGACTAGCCTAGTGGACAGCAAACTCATGAGTCCGCAGAGCCAAATACCACCAGCACGACGATTGACATTTCTGTGGAGAGCCACATTTTTTAAACTTAAACTTCCTCTAGCGCCACTTCAACGTAGACTCGCCCAGGCCGTGGTGTTTTGTGGAAGAGCCGCACTCAGGGAGCCAAAGAGCCGCGTGTGGCTCGCGAGTCGCCGTTAGCCGACCACGGGCCTAGAGCTTTCATCCTACAAACCCACCAACCACTCCTGCCGCGGTTTGTAGCCGGTGTCACAGTGCGGAGGGTGTGCTGCTCAGAAAGGTGTTTTCTGTGACCCAGAGTCACGCTCTGTCATGCGTGACATCAGTTAGCCCCATGTTGTCTGTACGCGCCTGGGATGTATTTTTCTCGTTCTTGATCGCTACAGTCCTTCACAAGCTGATGGCGGAGCCCCTGTGAGTTCCCAGGCCCTCCCCGGAGGGCGCAAGATACAGACGATCATTCAAAGAAGGAGAAAGCAGCCCGAAGCATCCGCCCCCACAGGGTCAGGAGCCCTCACTCCCACGGCTCCCGTGTTTTGGCGGGAAAGTGCAGTTGACCAGCAGCCCTGCTGCCGTGTCACAGGACGCCACGGAGCCCGCGACTGTGATCTGTTCCTTCGTGAACGGGCGCGGTCATCCGAGTCGCCCCCGTGTGACTGCCACGGGATCGACCCACAGTCCTGCCGCTGTGACTGACAGTGGAAGCCGCACGTTAAGCAATGGTTTCGCAGGAAACACACTGGTCCCCTGCGGCCTCCAAAGCGCTGTATCCACAGTTTTAATTATTACAGTTTGTGAGCCTAAATGAGAAGGAGCTGGGGAAAGGGAACGTGTGTGTTTCTCGTTCCGGGGATGGGTGGGAGGGGAAGCTGTTTTGATTATTTGGAGAACGTTAGAGAGTGGAGAATGACAGGAGACCAGCGCGGGTGAGATGTGCCGTTGTGCTTAGGGAGGTACGGCTGGCTCCACAGCCGGTCCCAGCCGCTGACATTCCCTCAGAGGGAGTCTGAATCTGGCAGGTGCGCCTCTCCTGCCTGCCTCTCCCTGGACAACCGCACATGGGGAGGAGCTTTGGGGGCCTCAGGAAAACGGGGTCCCCTGTGAGACAAGTGGGGGTGGGGCCAGACCCCGGCTGTCTGCACGCAGGCACTCACTCAGCCCTTCCTGTCTCCCCAGAGGCCTCCTTGCCCGCGGGTTCACGGAGACCCACTACCTGCCGGACGGCACGGAGGTGTCGCTCGCGCGCAATCACACGGTAAGTCCCGCGTGTGCCGTCCAGACGCCGCGCTCTGGCACCGGCGCTGGCACAGACAGCTGTTATCCTGAGGAGCTCTCGCCCGGGCCTCCTGAGGCCCGAGAGGAGCTGATGCCACCCGGGAAAGCACCCTCGTTCCTCCAGCACCGTGGTCGGCAAACTGCGGCTCAAGAGCCACATGCGGCTCTCGCCCTGGGCCGCGGCCCCTCCCGCAGACGCCGCCAGAGCTGGGCCTCGGGCTGCCTTCCGCCAGGAGGACAGCAGGCAGCCCGGGAGTTCCGTTTTCCCTGAGTCAGCGGAAAGCGGGAAGGAATGTGCTGACTCATCGCCTTGCCCGCAAGTCAGCACAGTGGACGTTCCCACATTTAAATTATGGATCAAATAAAGCCCTTTGGGCTGCAGTCTTTTTTCTTTTTCTTTTTCTTTAATCTCTCCACAATCCGTGGTGCTGGTGGACGAGCCAGCGGGGGCGAGTTTGCATCTGGGGACTGATCGCCGCCTGTCACCTCCCCGTCACCTGGCAGGGTGCGCCCGTGGGCTCTGTCCCCCGCTGGCCACACCCGAGGGGAGGTCCGGGCTGGGGGTGTCCCTCTGACCACAGCCTGCGGGAGCCCGCACAGTCATCTGTGCGCTCACATCATCCCAAGGCAGTTCCAGGACAGGCAGTCACCCCCACAGTCTCCTCTGCACTGGTCCCAGGTCCCAGCGGGGCCCCGCGGGCTCAGCATCTCATCGAAGGCTCTTGGTTCGATGTCTCAGCAAAAGGGAACTCAGCGCCGCGGGTAAAGCCGGCAGAGGCGGTGCGCGGGGTGGACGTGTGACCGAACCTCCCTCCTCCTTCCAGGGTCACTGCTACTACCACGGGCACGTGCGAGGCCACCCCGGCTCCACCGCCAGCCTCAGCGCCTGCGCCGGCCTCCGGTGAGTGTCAGGCAGCGGCCCCCTCCCCGTCCACCCTGGGGGCTCCTCTCGCCTCCCCTCCTCTCCTGAGCACAGCCGGCCCAGCCCCGCGGTTCCTCCCTCGACGCCTCCGTCCCACTGACCCGCCTAGCAGGTGGGCGGGCACTGAACCGCTGAGTCTCGGTGTCCCAGTGGAGACCAGTCCTGTGAGGACAGACTGGATGTGACATTGGGCAGCATTTAAGCTGCTCGCTTGATGAAAATGAGAAGTACGGAGCCGCCAGCCCAGGCCAGTCGTGTGGAATCGGGGCAGGGGGGGCGTTGCAGGGGTCAAGATGAGGCTGGGCACAAAGCAAGAAGCAGTTACCTCCCGACAGGCCCATCTGCTCCCGCTCCCCGCAGCGGCTCCTGTGGCTCCTGGGGAACCAGTGTCACTGACACGTGTCCGGCTGTCCTGGCCTTTGCGCCGGGTTTATTTACTGAGTTTGTGGTGGGCGTGCGGCTTCAGGGCCCGCTCTGCCCTGGCCCAAGGCACCGAGCATGGTTCTGAGGGAGGGCGTGCCAGGCGGGCACAGGCAGGGCTGCTCCCCGTGCCAGCCAGGACCGCACAGCTGGGAGTCCTATGTAGGGCTTTGGAGAATGAGCATCTACATACACAGCACACACAACACATAGCATGCAACACACGGCACACACAACACACAGCACACACCAGCACACACAACATGCAGCACATACCAGCACACAGCACGTACAACACACAGCACACACAGCGAACATGCAGCACATCCATAGCACACACACAGCACATGCAACACACCGCACAGGCAGCACATACAGCACATGCAGCCCGTACAGCACATACCAGCCCATACAACACACAGCACACACAGCATGCAAACACAGCACACAGGACACACGCTACACAGCACACACACCACACACAGCACACACACCACACACAGCACACAGCACACACACCACACAGCACACACGGCACACATAGAGCTCGCATAACACACACACAGCACATACAGGCACACACAGACCACACACAGTCAGGCTCAGTGGGCTGCTATCGGCCACCCGACGGGAGGGACCCCTTTCCCTCCTGGGCTGGCCCTGGCATCTGAAGTCTCCCTCCCGCCCCCGCCCCCATCCGGCTCCTAAACCTCTCTCAGCACCACCCCACCTCCTCCTCCCCAGGGATTTCTAAATGGCCTCCCACCCGCGTTTCCTGCCTCCGCCCTTCCCCTCCCAGCCTCTCACATTCCAGAAGGTCGCGTTCCAAACTGCAGCCTGATCGTATCGGAGGGACGGCCCCACCCTGCGCTCAACCCCACCACAGGCTCCCGGGGCGCCCCCTGCCCCCTTCACTCCGCAGCCGGTCACCCCCCACTGGCTGGCCCCGGAGCCCTGCCGAGCGTGCTGGTCCCACCGGGCGGGAGGGGGAAAGAGCGAGGAAGGCTCCCGGGTGTGGAAAACAGCCGGACCCACTTACTTTGTCCTTTTAATCCTCACTCGAGGCTATGTTCTCACATCGGCCGGTAGCCCCCTGCACGTGCCCTACCAGGGCCAGAGATGGAGCCTGCAACTGAGGTTCGTGCACTTGAACGGAGTTGCACCCAGGACCCTTCAGCCAACAGGCCAAAGCTCTGTCTGCTGAGCCAAACTGGCTAGGGCTTCACTGGGGCTTTTTAAAATCAACTTTCATAAACAAACATCCCCTGTTAGTCATTGTGAACTGGGAGTCTCATTTCCTAAAGAACTTGTCAGGGAAGGAGAACACGAGTGCCCCCCCCCGCCCCCCTCCCCGAGGGGCAGGCCTGTCTGATCGCAGGAGGTCCAGGGAGACGCGGCTGGTGCCGGGAGGCGGGAGCACAGACGGCGGCCATGTTGCTTCTGAATCCACGTGCGGGGGCGGGAAAGAGCCAGACTTCAGCCACCACATAGGCCCCTCTGAGCTGTCAGGCGCTGTGGGTGCGGTGACACCAGCGGGACCTCCCGTGGACTCTAACCCTCCCAGGTGTCTGGCGCCCACTCCCCGTCAGGGTGCCAGCTTCCCGGGCACCGTCTGTTTCTACCTCTGCCCGTCACTCTCCACGGAACAGGGGTGATGCGTGAACATTGAATAACGTGGGATTGACTGTAGGTACGGGAGCCCCAATTCCGCTCGGAATAGCCGTGCTACTGCTTTGCACTCTTTCTCCCAGGCTGTCTCAGTGCGGACATGCTGCCTCCCGTTCTCATTTAAGAATGTTTACATAGCTGGGACCGGTGTGGCTCAGTGGATAGAGCTTCGGCTTGGGGACTGAAGGGTCCCAGGTTCAATTCCCGGTCAAGGGCATGTACCTTAGTTGCGGGCACATCCCCAGTAGGGGGTGTGCAAGAGGCAGCTGATTGATGACTCTCTCTCATCGATGTTTCTAACTATCTCTCTCCCTACCTCTCTGTACAAAATCAATAAAATATATTTTTTTAAAAAGAAAAGAATGTTTACATAGCCCAGCTGGCATGGCTCAGCGTCCACCTATGAACCAGAAGGCCACGGTTCGATTCCCAGTCAGGTCACATGCCTGGGTGGCAGGTAGGAGGCGTGCAGGAGGCAGCTGATCAGTGATTCTCATCATTGATGTTTCTATCTCTTCCTCTCCGAAATCAATAATATATATTTTTTAAATTTGTACATAAAGGCGAAACGTAGTCTATTCTTTCCCCCAAAATGATTTGAAACAAAAGACTTCTCAGACTCACTTTCCCAAAGACTTGCAAAATGAATCCACGGGAACATACGTCACAGAATGTCTGCGACGAGAGCCTGGGCGTGGAATGCATCGTCTTCTCTCCCTCCGTCCTCCATCTTGCTAAGGGGGTGAGCTAATAACAAGAAGCTGCCCTCACAAGTTAGATGTTTTTCCTTCTCTCTCTCTCCACAGGGGGCTTATTACATTTGCAAATAGAAGCTACGTCCTGGAGCCGATGGACAGCATCACCGACAGACACAAGCTCTTCGCGGCCGAGGCCCTGAGGGGCGCCTGGGGGTCGTGCGGATCGCACCCCAGCACCTTGGGCCCCACGGCAGGCGGCGGGCACCCCCCGCCCTCCCGGACGCGGGTGAGGAAGAAGGGCGGAGGGAAGCCGAGGGCGTGATGACCCTGGGCTCCAGCAAGGGACACCGGGTGCTGGGACATCGGGGCGTTTCCACGGGGGCCTGTGTTGGGGACAGAACGGCTGGCTTATCTGGAGGCGGGCGTGTCCCGTGGACAGAGCCCCAGTAGACACGGAAACCGCCAGCCCACCCGCCAGCGAGGGACCCGCCCGTGGCCCCCGGCCGGCCCGTTGCGGGGTGCAATGTGGGGGTCCCTGGTGCCGGTCTGCTTTGCAGTCGGGTCTTTGGCCTGCAGAGCACCCAGCCCTGCCCGCCTGCCCCAGAGGGGACCTGGCGAGTCTGCCCGAGGGGCATGGCTAAGAGGTGTTGCTCCCCATCTGCCCAGCCGGGCCTCCCCCGCCTGCTGGACTGTCCGTGGGGCCCGGTTTCAGGTCCTCTGTCCCCGCGTGTGCTTCTCAGAGGTCCCCCTTGATGCAGAGCTGGAAAGATCTCTCCCTCTCCCTTCCTCTCTGAAATCAATAAAAATCTATTTAAAAGTGAAAACTGGTCACCTGAGTTGAGGAGGTCCCGCAGGGGTCATGGGGATGGAGGTGACCTGGGCGCATGGACGGGTGGGGGCCGGGGTGGGGGGTGTCCTGGTGGAAGTGCTGGGGTGGGGGGTGCATGTTGGGGTGCAGGAGGCGTGCAGGAAATTGAATGGTGCTTCCTGTTGGCAGCGTAAGAGGGAGATGCCGCCGATGACCAAGTACGTGGAGCTGGTGATCGTCGCCGACAACCGCGAGGTGAGCGCCTGCAGGTTCCCGGTCGGTGAGGCCAGTGAGGCCAGTAAGGCTGGTGAGGCCGGTGAGGGCAGTAAGGCCAGTAAGGTCTGTAAGGCCAGTGAGGCAGGGGAGGTCAGTAAGGCCGGTGAGGCCGGTGAGGCCGGTGAGGTCAGTGAGGCCAGTGAGGCCGGTGAGGTCGGTGAGGTTGGTGAGGTTGGTGAGGCCGGTGAGGGCAGTAGGGCGGATAAGGTGGGTGAGGTCGGTGAGGCCGGTGAGGCCGGTGAGGTTGGTGAGGCCGGTGAGGGCAGTAGGGCGGATAAGGTGGGTGAGGCCGATGAGGCCGGTGAGGCCGGTGAGGTCGGTGAGGGCAGTGAGGCCGATGAGGGCAGTGAGGCCGATGAGGCCGGTGAGGCCGGTGAGGCCGGTGAGGCCGGTGAGGCCGGTGAGGCCGGTGAGGGCAGTAGGGCGGATAAGGTGGGTAAGGCCGGTGAGGTCGGTGAGGGCAGTGAGGTTGGTGAGGCCGGTGAGGGCAGTAGGGCGGATAAGGTGGGTGAGGTCGGTGAGGCCGGTGAGGCCGGTGAGGGCAGTAGGGCGGATAAGGTGGGTGAGGCCGGTGAGGCCGGTGAGGCCGGTGAGGCCGGTGAGGTTGGTGAGGCCGGTGAGGGCAGTAGGGCGGATAAGGTGGGTGAGGCCGGTGAGGTCGGTGAGGGCAGTGAGGTCGGTGAGGTCGGTGAGGGCAGTGAGGCCAGTGAGGGCAGTAGGGCGGATAAGGTGGGTAAGGCCGGTGAGGTCGGTGAGGTTGGTGAGGCCGGTGAGGGCAGTAGGGCGGATAAGGTGGGTGAGGTCGGTGAGGCCGGTGAGGTCGGTGAGGTTGGTGAGGTTGGTGAGGCCGGTGAGGGCAGTAGGGCGGATAAGGTGGGTGAGGTCGGTGAGGCCGGTGAGGTCGGTGAGGTTGGTGAGGCCGGTGAGGGCAGTAGGGCGGATAAGGTGGGTGAGGCCGGTGAGGCCGGTGAGGTTGGTGAGGCCGGTGAAGTCGGTGAGGCCGATGAGGCCGGTGAGGCCGGTGAGGGCAGTAGGGCGGATAAGGTGGGTAAGGCCGGTGAGGCCGGTGAAGTCGGTGAGGCTGGTGAGGTCAGTGAGGCCAGTGAGGCCGGTGAGGTCGGTGAGGTTGGTGAGGCCGGTGAGGCCGGTGAGGGCAGTAGGGCGGATAAGGTGGGTGAGGCCGGTGAGGCCGGTGAGGTCGTTGAGGTTGGTGAGGCCGGTGAGGCCGGTGAGGCCGGTGAGGTCGGTGAGGTTGGTGAGGCCGGTGAGGCCGGTGAGGGCAGTAGGGCGGATAAGGTGGGTGAGGCCGGTGAGGCCGGTGAGGTCGGTGAGGTTGGTGAGGCCGGTGAGGTCGGTGAGGCCGGTGAGGCCGGTGAGGCCGGTGAGGTCGGTGAGGGCGGTGAGGCCGGTGAGGCCGGTGAGGTCGGTGAGGCCGGTGAGGCCGGTGAGGCCGGTGAGGGCAGTAGGGCGGATAAGGTGGGTAAGGCCGGTGAGGCCCGGGGAGGCCCGGTGAGGCCGGTGAGGCCGGTGAGGCCGGTGAGGTCGGTGAGGTCGGTGAGGCCGGTGAGCCGTTTAAAAGAAAGGCCCAGGTAAGAAGCTGTTTGAAGGGCATTACCCGCTTTAAGTAACCTCACGGCTCTGGGCCCTCGGAAGCATGTGAACAGCCACGAGAAGGGCTTTCTGACAGTGTCAGGCATAAGCGATTAGAAATGTGTCTGAAACCACAACAGGAAAGCCAAAGGCTGGACACAACCAGGGGGACGGCTGCTCCTTCGCTAACTCTCGGGGTGGGGGGTCCTTTGGGGATTGGGGCGGCGGCAGGACGGATCTCTGCGCCTGTGGGAAGGCACAGTCTGGGGCGTGGCCGGGGTGGCCGTGGCCAAGAGGAAGAGCGAGGGGCGGAGACGCGGCTGGGGCCGGCCTTCTGAGCGGCCCGGGCTCACTCGCCGCTGCTTGGAGCCGGTTTTCACTGGGATTGGAGAGTTCCTCGCTGCCTCCCTTTCGGCCTCCGCTGCGCGTGATGGATGAGGGGCCATTTCCGTGGAGCTCGGCGCGGGCAGAGGCCGGCTTGACCGTTTCTCAGGAACCCGCCCCCGGAGGCCGGCCGAGGGATTTATTGACCCGTCATCCCTTCCCCACGGGGTCAGCGGACTGGGGGCCACGAGCAGCTGGGCCTCAGGGTCGGAGTTCGAAAACACACACGCAGGGCTTTCTGGGGACGTGAACCCGAGGGTGCCTTTGCGAGCCGGGGTCACCCCAGTAGATTCCGTTTCCCAGGCGCCACGTTGGCGATCTGAGACGTGGCGTGGGACGGCCTTCTCCTTCGCTGTCCGTCCTCTCTTTACCAAACGGTGACCGCCCGTCACGGTGAGGCCGGGGCGAGGCCGGAGTCACTGTCCCGGGAACGCTCCGCGGCGCGGGCCGGCTCCGGGCGCCTCGGGGGGTCCCGGGCGGGAGGTTCCTCGCAGGATGGGTTCCGGGCACAGGGCGCTGGAGGCCTGGGAAGCCCGAGGCTGCCCGGGGCGGGGCGGGGTGGGACGGGACGAGGGGCTCTGACGGACACTCGCTGTGCCAATGCTGACCCCGCGCTGCTCAGTTCCAGAGGCAGGGGAAGGACCTGGAGAGGGTGAAGCAGCGGCTGATAGAGATCGCGAACCACGTGGACAAGGTACGTTCTCTCCGGGTGAGCACGCCCCGGGCAAAGGGCAGAGTTCTGCCGCCACGTGGCGTGTGCCCGCCTGAGGGCCTCGTCTCTGGCGGGAGAGAGCTGAGCTGCCGGGCACACGCGTGCGGCTGCCCCTGCAGCCCTGGAGGCGCTGGCGGGCACCCAGGCCCCTCCCCACGCTCTCTGCACCGGGTGAACCACGGGCTGAGCCCTGGACCAGCGGGGAACCAGGCTCCACTCTGCCGCTGCCTCCTGCCCGCGTCTCGGCCCCAGCGAGCCACCTCTGTCCCGGTGGCAACTTCCCCGTTTGCCAAGAGAGTTAATGATCGCTGCAGGGGAGCCCACCGCTCAGACAGGAGACCCACAGCGAGTCAGTGCCGAAGGTGATGTTCGGGAACATTCAGGAAGCCCCGCCAGTCAGACGGAGCGCTTGCCTTGCTGGCCCCCAGGCTGATTCCGGGGTGGGGAGGAATGACTGCCAAAGGAAGGGGCTGGGGACCCGCCTCTGTGACCTTCCCCCTCTCCCCACTTCTGATTCACGAGGAAGCCAGCAGCAGCTGCAGATTCCTCAAGGCTGAGCCTCCCCCACTGCGTGGGAGGCTCGTCCCCCGAGGACTCCACGTCTTCCGGCCGTTCTCCTGTGGGTCTCCCCTCCCGCCCCACGCGGGGCCTGAGGTCACAGCTTCCGGGCGGGACCCAGGAGGCAGCCTCAGTCCAGTTCCTCCCCGGCCTTCCCGCTCCGGGCTCCGCCCCCAAACCACCTCCCCCTCCCCCCGCACTCTCTCCTGGCGGGGAGCTCCTCGGAGGTAACGGGGATCAAGGCTGTGAGCTCCTGCAGACCCTGAGCATTCAGGGCCAAGGGCACGGGCCTCCTGGTCCTTCCTCTTTGTGCCACTGCCAGGCCTAGCCCACAGTCGGAGCCGAGCAACGCCTGCTGCTGCCAGATTAGTGGGTGAACTCATCAGCTTCTCCCCGACTGTGCGCACCTCCACCCCAGTCCCAGATCATGTCCTGTCCACGTGCACCCTGGCCCCTGTGCCCAGGCCATAGTGGGTGCTGTTCACGTGTTCATTAGCACTCATTACGAGGAGGCTCTGGGCAGGCCCAGAGGAGCAGTCAGCAGGCTGGGAGGGGTGGGTAAGGCGGCTGCAGGTGCGCGCAGCACACATGACAGCCCAGCAGCATCAGCGTCAGCGCAGGGGCTGGGCCTCACATCCATCACGTGTGAGATCTGCTCTGGGATGTGGCTGGAGGGGCCCACATGGATGTGGCTGGAGGGGCCCACATGGATGTGGCTGGAGGGGCCCACGTGGGTGTGGCTGGAGGGGCCCACGTGGGTGTGGCTGGAGGGGCCCACATGGATGTGGCTGGAGGGGCCCACGTGGGTGTGGCTGGAGGGGCCCACGTGGAAATGGCCGCCGGCGTCATGGGGAAGGGCTCCTGGAGCAGCAGCCACGGTGGCCCTTCCAGACCCTGCCGCTGCTTCTCCACGACCCCTGAGCTCCCGCAGGAGGGCGCTGTGCCTGCGTGTGATTCGGAGCCTCCGGACGGATGGTGAGTGGCAGAACCTGACAGGTCAGCCACGCCTGAGACTTTGCCAGGAGGCTGACACGGAATCCTTCTCAGCGCCGCCTCCGTAGAACGTGTGGCTTCTGATGAACTAGTGACTGTCGCTGGCAGAGTCAGAACACGGCGACCGGCTGCCGGGCCGTGCTGGCAGACAGGAGCTGGCAGGCGTTCGCCACAACGCAGCCGCGTCAGCCCGGCCCGGTCTCCGCACTCTGCTCCCCCAGCAGGCCTTGGTGTGCGCTCCCACACAAAGGGAGGCGCCGGGGCTCCTCCCTGGAGCTTGTGGACCCAGTGAGCACGTTCCTGGGCGTCGGGCCCTGCGCAGTGTCTTACCCGCTGGTGCCTGGGAACCGGGGGACGGGGGTGCTGTTCTCACCCCGTCGGTGAGGTGCAGAGCGGGCAGGTCTGTCCTGCTCTGCGCTGCGAGGGCCCAGCGGTGTCTGTCCCCCCAGTTCTACAGGCCGCTGAACATCCGCGTGGTGCTGGTGGGCGTGGAGGTGTGGAACGACATCGACAAGTGCCCGGTCAGCCAGGACCCCTTCGCCAGCCTGCACGAGTTCCTGGACTGGAGGAAGGAGACGCTGCTGCCGCGGAAGTCCCACGACAACGCACAGCTTGTCAGGTAGGCGGCCACGGCCCTCCTGGGATGGGGAGGCGCGGCCCAGCGCCCCGCCACCTCTGCTCCACCACGCGGGCCGGAATCTGGGGTCTGCTGTGAGTCTCCCTTTGGACACCGGGGAAAACTCTTCCTCTGCCCAATGTCTTATTCCTTCTTCCGTCACCTGGATGTTCTCCTTATGCAAATTTATTAAAACTCTTCCTCTGCCCAATGTCTTGTTCCTTCTCCCGTCACCTGGACGTTCTCCTTATGCAAATTTATTAAAATACTAGAGGCCCGATGCACAAAATTCGTGCAAAAATGAGTCTTCCTTTCCCTGGCTGCTGCCACTGCCTTTGCTCCAGCCTGGAGCCACCTTTCCAACGTCCCAGGCTGCCCAGAGGCCGGAGCGGCTGGGGCGGTGCAGAACCCTGTATCATCACCATGGCGACGATGCAAACATCCCACCCCACGCCCGGCCACTTGGCACCTGCATATGCAAATTAGCCTGCCATCTTTGTTTAACGTATATTAAAATCCTTGAACACTTGATGCCATTATCCGGGTCCTCTCGCACTGCTCCTGTCGCTGGATTAAAAGCTGCGAAGAGACAGACACTTCCCGTCAGCGAACTGGGTCTAACTGGCAGCCTTTGTGGGAAGCGGACCGCCAATCCCTCTGCATCCAGAAACGCCACCGGCCGAGGCTGGGCCGGCCCTGTCCATGGCCACGGGGGCTTTGCTTCATTGCCGGCCTTGGCTGTGCGCGGCTGCCTCATAGTTCGTGCATTGATTAATCCCGAACTACTAAAACGCGGAATCAAAGTGTTCTGTGCTGACTCTTTTCCCAAATGGAGTCTGTCCAACTCGAACATCTGGAAGTAGGTCGGCCTCTTACATAACCTCCTCATGTATGTACATGCAGTTGTTTCTGTTAAATGCTCGATGGATAGAAGCGTTACAGCCGCAGCCCCTACTCGTGTCCATGAGAGTGTGGGGGCGGGTGGGTGGACACATACATACACACGGTCAAACATACATGCTAGTAGGTTGGGCTGTGTCTATTCTTGCTCCCTCTTGTCTAGTCGACCACCAACAACATACCTATCTTTTCAAATAATATCTGTGAAACCCATGTGTGTCCACGGCCAAGATAACATGGAAAACTCATTTGTTTCCTATAAGCGAGATTCGTGGTTGCATTGCTTCATTTTTCATGTGTGAGGCAGGAGCTAAAAGCACTTGCCTTAAACAGGCTCTGAGGCCATCAGACTCGCTGCTCAAGATTCCCCGGAAGGGAAAGCAGCGCCCTCGGAAGCCCTGAGGTTCTCTTCCAGAAGCTTCTGCCGGGTGCTGAGGCCGCGTGGGTGCTGACTTCTACACTCACTGCAGGGTGTCGGCACTTCTCCTGCCGATTTCACTTTAAAAAAGTTCCACTAGCACCGTGTTCGGCAAACTGAGGCTCGCGAGCCACATGCGGCTCTTTGGCCCCTTGAGTGTGGCTCTTCCACAAAAGACCACGGCCTGGGCGAGTCTATGTTGAAGAAGTGGCGTTAGAAGAAGTTTAAGAAATGTGGCTCATATCTCCCCCAGATCTCCCTCCCCTCCCCGCTGTGATTTGACAGTCTGCTTGTTGCTTTACTGTCTCTATATCTATATTTTGGTTCATCAGTTTATAATGTTCTTTATCATCCATAAATGAGTGAGGTCATGTGGTGTTTCTCTTTCATTGACTGGCTTAATAAGAGATCAACCGAAAGACTTGTACACATGCATATAAGTACAACCAATGGACACAAAACTCTGGGGAGGGTGGGTATATATGGGGGGGGGGCAATGATAAAATACGAACACAGATAAATAAAAGAAATGTGGCTCTCCCAAGAAACGTCAGTCGTTGCGCTGTTGGTATTTGGCTCTGCTGACTGATGAGTTTGCCGACCGCGGCCCTAGCAGGAGAGCGCCGAGGGGGGCGTGGGTTTCCGTCCCGTCCTGTTACCCAGGTGTGCAAACCCCTGCGCCCGTTCCGCTCCCCGCGATTCTGGCTTCACAGCGGCCCCCAGCAGCGTGTTTATGAGGAGGGGTCCCCTCCCCCTGCCCCCACCCCCTGAGGGAGTAGGCAGACCCCCAGCCACACATCAAGAGCCGTGGTCGGCTGTCTGAGTCAGAAACAAGAACCTGGGCGGGTCGTGGGCCCTCGGTGCCACTGGACCGGAGGCACTGAGAGCGGAGGGTGCAGCCCGGCCACGCGCCCTCACGCAGCTCCCGGGGAGGGGGAGGGGGGTCACGCCGGGACTGTGTGCATCTGGCCTGTGTACATCCTCTCTGCCCGTGTTGTCACGTGTGCCCCAACCCTTGGCCCAGGTACACGCCACACACAGTGCCCTTGACCTTGATATGTGTTTTTTTCATCGAAGGCCCAAAAGCATGGATCGTTGAGAATGTCCCTCCTGTGTCGGTTTCAGAGGGTCCTCTCTTTTGTCTCCTAGCGGGGTGTACTTCCAAGGGACCACCATCGGCATGGCGCCCATCATGAGCATGTGCACGGCCGAGCAGTCCGGGGGCATAGTCATGGTAAGTGCCCGGGCAGTTCCGGGAACCTCTGCTCTCAGTGACCTTGTGAGGCCAGCGTCTCCTGGTCAGTGCTTCTCAGAGTTCATTCTGCCCTCCTTCTGGCTCCGCCTGCGATCTTACACACCCACACTATCTTATGTTTTACTTGTTTTTAAATGTGTTCTTATTGATTTCAGAGAGGGAGAGAGAGAGAGAGGGAGAGAGAGTGAAGAAACACTCATGATGAGAGAAAACCATTAATTAGCTGCCTCCTACGCGCCCCACACTGGGGATCAAGCCCACAGCCCGGGCCTGTGCCCTTGACCAGGAATCAGTCTATGAGCTCCCGGTTCACAGGTCGATACCTGAGCCACGGTGGCGGGCACCCTGCAATATTTTAGGGCTGCTTGTGAAACACATCCATGTGCACGCAGGAGAGGAGAGCTTGTGAAAATAGCTCATGCGAACCAGCCCTCCCCGTTCACGGAGGGAAGTTCCGCGGGGATTTTGGTCGGAGCTCCGGCCAGGAATTCCCTCCCGGCGCGGGGATGAGCCAGGCCCGGGGCTGCCCTCATCTCCCCGCACCGAGCAGAGCCGTTAGGACGGTTTCCTGAGGCTCGGCCTCCAGGCCCAGCAGCCAAGCGTCTGAGGTTTGTAAGGACGCGCCCGGCACAGGCTCGGCATACCTCCCAGCCGTGTCCGGCCGTGCACGGCAGCCCGTGCGTGGGAGGCCGGCCTGGCTCATGGCTGCACAGGATCACTCTGTCATACGTGGGCTAGACGTGTTTGTAAAAGGAAGTAAAGCGGGAGGGGTATGGGGACTTGATTCCTAGGAATTGGAGAGGGAGGCGGCTCTGGCTGGCTGCCCATCGGGCACTCCTGCCCCGGCCCCTCCGAGCTCCAGGGAAGGTGTCGCCAGGGTCCACCAGGTGAGCCCCTGCACCAGCCCCCGTCGGGGCGTGTCCTCAGAGACCAGTCCAGCGTCCCAGCCACACAAACACACCTTCCTTCCGAGACCCGGCGAGTCCCCGCAGGTTTCCAAGGGAACACGTGTGCATGATCCGTGTCAGCGGGCAGAGGAGCGTGTTCTGCTGACTCGCACTTCCTCGCTGCCCGCCCATCTCTCTGCGGGCACCACAGGGCAATGCCTCTTCCCTGGACAGCAACGGGGTTCAGGGAACCGTGTGCCGGGGATGAGGGGGAGAGGCGGGCGGCTGTTTGGCGGGTGGCACCCCTCCTCGGCTGCTGGCTTGACCGGCTCCCGCTGGCTTTTCTTGAGCCTGGAGGCCGCCGTGGGGAGCCGCGGGGAGCGGGGCTGTGGGAGGGGCCCGGCCATTGGAGCCCCAGCCCCGCTGAGGTCCCAGAGTCGCCGTAAAGTTGGAAGGGGAATCCTCTTCTGTTTCCTGGCTCCACGGCCGGTGGCCAGCTGACTCCACCCTCCAAGGGGTGTCTGTGTTTTTAGAGCCGGAACTCGGTTCCGCACACGCCCGGCAGGTTCCGCCAGGGTGCACGGCGCTTAAACGTTTTATAACAACCTGATTAGGTTACATGGCTTCCTGGAGCGCATGTCCCTTATTCTGTGTCCACACAAGCATTTATCAAGGTTCCTCCCCGCCGGCTGGCTCCGTGGCTGAGCGTCGGCCCATGCACCGGGAGGTCAGGGTTCCATTCCTGGTCGGGGCACAGGCCCGGGTTGCGGGTTTGATCCCCAGTAGGTGGCGTGCAGGAGGCAGCTGGTCCATGACTCTCTCTCATCCTTGATGTTTCTATCTCTCTCTTTCACTCTCCCTCACTCCCTCTGAAACCAAGAAAAACATTTAAAATGACTCCTCCTGTAAAGGCACTAACTTTTAAAAAAGATGGGGATGATGTGGGAAGTGGGAACAAACATGTGGGCTGCAGTGCGGACCCTCAGAGCCAGCTGGCCAGGCTGGTGTGGAGGGGGGGGGGTGATGGGGTCAGATCCTGGGGCGGGGGCTGCAGTCTGCCCTGTGCTCTCTCGGAGGACCACTCGGACAGCCCGCTGGGCGCGGCCGTGACGCTGGCCCACGAGCTCGGCCACAACTTCGGGATGAACCACGACACGCTGGCGCGCGGCTGCAGCTGCCGGACGGCCCCGGGCAAGGGGGGCTGCATCATGAACCCCTCGACCGGGCAAGTACTCGCGCCTCCGGCGGCTTCCGGGGTCGGGCCGCACTTGACAGGCGTGTTGGGAAACAGCGAGCAGGAAACTCCCTGGGTTCCTGGCCAGAGCTCCCAGGGAAGCTTCCAGAAGGAAATCCCTTCCGGAGGTGCCAGAGTGAGCTGCCCCGAGAGTCACAGGCAACCAGACTCAACCGGCTGATTGCAGCCTCGCTCTCAGCCGGAGGTTGGGGATCAGGGGTGTGGGGAGCTGGCCAGGAGCAGGGGGCCGCAGGGGCCTGGCCGGGTGCGGGTGGGGGGCAGTGCTTGGGGACAGAGCCGGGGGATGGGCTCGCCCGGGCCCGGCAGGTCACTGAGGGCACTTTCTCCTGCGGGCTGCTCATAGCCCCTGACTTACACCTTAATAGCCATTTCCGAGCTCTCTCTCTGGCTGAGCTGGTGCTTTCACTAAATCTCGTCCACTGGGCTCTCCTTTATGACCCGCTCTCCTGTGAGGGGGGAGGTTTTTAACTGGCTCGTGTGGAGAGGAACTTCCTGAGCGCGTGGGTGATTAATCCCAAAAGCCACGGGGCAGGGAGGGCAGGCCGCCGGCCCGGCGCCTCAGCCCATCCCTCAGCCCATCCCTCACCGCCGGCTTCCGGCTGCTTTTCATCCAGCATTGTCTCAGCCCGCGCCCCTCACCTCACGGGGTCCCCACGGGAGCGGGGAGTGGAGGAAATGAGGCCCCGTGTCTGTAGGGGACCAATCGCTCCACAGTGCACGGGGGAGGGGACGGTGAGGACGAGAGTCGGGGTGCAGAGCGTGGGGCTGCGGGGTGAAGGGTCTGCTCGAGTCTCCGAGTGAATGCCCGGAAGGATCACTCGGCACCGTGCCCCAGGTTATGTGTGAACAGCCGCTTTAAACTGGTCCAGCCCTGGCCGGTTTTGCTCAGTGGTTAGAGCACAGGCCTCGGACTGAAGGGTCCTGGGTTCAATTCCGGTCAAGGGCACGCACCCTGGTCGGGGTGTGTGCAGGAGACAACCCATCCAAGTGTCTCTCTCTACCGTCGATGTGTCTCTGTCTCTCCCGTCCGCTCTCTCTGGAAGTCAGTGAAGCCTGTCCTCAGGTGAGGATCAACAACAACAAAGACATACCCGGGCCCCGTAGCCGCAGCCTTCCCCGGCTCCCCGCTGACTCGCACGGCGGCCACCGTCCACGTGTGACTCACGTGTTCCCTGAAGGGGACTCCCAGGCAGCGGCATCGGTGACCGCGCTAACGTATGAACTGCCTCCAGTTCACAAAGAACCGAGGACCGCTCTCCCGGGAGGCGCATCCCCACAGACCTTGTTCGTCTCCGTCGAGACTTCTGGCACCGGACTCAGAGCACGTTCCTCAGCCGCCATTGCCGGCACGAAGGCTCCACGGGCCTGAGGGAATGTCCGCGGACGGAGGCCGAGCTGCCGGGAGCCGACTCCCTGCCTCTCGCCTTCCTGCTCCTCATCTGGAATGAAAAGGCGCAGCCTCTCCAATGCTCCGTGCAGCCGGCTCCCTCCGTGCAGCCAGCTCCCTCCGTGCAGCCAGCTCCCTCCGTGCAGCCGGCTCCCTCCGTGCAGCCGGCTCCCTCCGTGCAGCTGAGCTGAGCATGAGACTGGGCAGCTGTGCAATCCAGCCTCCTGCTGTGTTTGCCACATGGAAGTGGCCACACGTGTGGTGCCATGGTTGGGCTCCTGTGGCAGCCTCAGTGCAGAGCGGCGCCCCTGTCCGGCTTTGAGGAAGCAGGAAGGCGGCCCGTGTTTAAGCCATTGGTTCTTGTCAATGAATGTTACCGCAGCAGAAGCCTCTGCCGCTGCTCGCTCACCCAGCGTCTTGTTCGTGGTAGAACATGTGTGAACACGTATGTTACCGCAGCAGAACGCCTCTGCCGCTGCTCGCTCACCCAGCGTCTTGTTCGTGGTAGAACATGTGTGAACACGTATGTTACCGCAGCAGAACGCCTCTGCCGCTGCTCGCTCACCCAGCGTCTTGTTCGTGGTAGAACATGTGTGAACACGTATGTTACCGCAGCAGAACGCCTCTGCCGCTGCTCGCTCACCCAGCGTCTTGTTCGTGGTGGAACATGTGTGAACACGTATGTTACCGCAGCAGAACGCCTCTGCCGCTGCTCGCTCACCCAGCGTCTTGTTCGTGGTAGATAATGTGTGAAAGCCAACCTTCCCCTCCCCACACCCATGGCCGCCTCCTCTCCCGAGGACACATGGCACACAGACTGTTGTGAGGTCAAGGTGAGGTTATGGGCCTCCCTGCAGCCAACAATACCCAGAAAAACCCGCTCTCAGCTCCACAAGGTCGGAATTTGTCTGTTTTGTTCCTTTCTGAATCCCAAGCTCCTAGGGGTGCTTGGTACACAGTAGAGTTCAAGAAACACTTCTTAACCGAAAGGATGAAAGAATGGATAAACAGATGGGGCAAGGGGAGTGAGGGAGGAGGATAGATGGGGTGGATGGTGGATGGGTGGGTAGATGGATGGATGGGTGGGTGGATGATGGATGGGTGAATGGGTAGATGGGTCAGTGGGTGGATGCATGGATAGACGGGTAGATGGGTGGATGGACGGATGGATGGATGGGTAGGTGGGTGGGTGGATGGGTGGGTGGATGGGTAGGTGGATGGGTGGGTGGATGATTGTATGGATTGATAATAGATGATTAGATGATGGTGGATAGATGGATGAATAGTGATTACAGCACAATCAGACATCTGAGGAGTAATGGCTGAAGCTCTGGGGGAAGATTCGGAACTCTTGTTGTCTTTTGTATTGCCTCTAGCACCAGCTGTGCCGTTGTCATTTTCATTGCTGTACACCCTGCATGAGCCTGCGGTGGATTTACAGTAGCTTGCGAGAGTACATATAACACTATCCGTAGGAAAGCAAAGAGAGAGTGAGAAAGGTTGAGGGCTGAGTCTGTCACATTTCTGCACCGTGTGAGGTGGTGATTACCCCTGTTCCACAGATGTGAAACTGAGGCTCGGTTTTAGAGCAGATCTCTAGTCTTCATAGACGGGTGCTCAGACTTGGTCTTCCGGTTTTGGTTCTTCTCCACCTCCCTCGTGCCATGCGCTCAGGTCCAGAAGAGGCACCCCTGCCCCCCGCTCCGCCCTCCGGGGCGGCTGCGTCCTCCTGCGTCTGTCCGGAGAAGGAAAAACTCGGTTTCCGTCTGCAGAAGATCAGCGGGAAGAGCATGTCAGCAAGCTATTTCCCCAAACCACGTACCTCCCAACCTCTAATCACATATCCGCTGTGGAGGATGCGAGGTTTTCCTCTGTTTCCTAGCGGATTTGAAAGAGGAAATCTGGACGGCTTCCCATCCGGCCCGGTTTCCCGCGGCCGTGGCTTTCCTGGGCAGAGATCCGTGGCCTGGTTTGTGTCCTCAGCGCCCAGGAACAGAGCAGAGACGAGAGGAGCAGGAGGCGCCAGAGGAGGCAGAGGCTGCACGGTGGAGTGGAGGCAGAAGGAGGTCTTGTTCAGACAGAAACCTCAGTGGTCACACTCGGACCCTGCCCGGCGCCTTGGCGGGGCTGCACTCGCGGGCGAGTTGGTCCACCGGGTTGAGGCTCCGGAGCTGATCAGCCGCGACGGACAGAAAACCGCGGACAGCGCCGTGTCGCCGCTCGGCGTGGTCGTGATCAGATGCCGGGCTCCATCGGGAGACAGCGGCGAGTCCACGGGGGTGGAAAGCATGGCGCGTGGGGAAATGGGCCGCGTGCCCGTGGGGCCAGTGTATTGGGATCCATGGCAATGCTGTCCCGGCAGCCTCGGGGGGAGGGGCGCCGGTGGTGGGTCCACAGAGTAGGCCGACCTCGGGGTTCGGGGCACACCCGCCCCTACAGTTCTTGCTGCTCAGGACCTGGGGATGCATGTGAACAGGGAGTGAGAGGAGCGGCCGTGTGGCTCAGGGGTTGATCGTCGACCTATGAACCCAGAGGGCAGAGTTCAACTCCAAGTCAGGGCTCATGCCCAGGTTGCAGGCTTGATCCCCAATGGAGGACGTGCCAGAGGCCGCCAATCCGTGATTCTCTCTCACCATGGACGTTTCTCTCTCTCCCTCTCCCTTCCTCTCTGAAATCAGTAAAAATGTATTTAAAAGACAGAGAGAGAGGGAGAGAGAGAGAGAGAGAGAGGAATGCAGCCACAGGTGCCCGGTGTCACACGCATGCCTCGCCTTTGCTCACTGAGGCTGCCGTGGGCCCGGGCAGATGTCGGGCGGGGCCAGGAGTGGCCGCCCGCAGGGGTGGCCGTGGCACTGCCCGCTGACCCGCCCCTCCCGCAGGCTCCCGTTCCCCGCGGTGTTCAGCAGCTGCAGCCGCCAGGACCTGGAGGCCAGCCTGCAGAAGGGCGTGGGGATGTGCCTCTTCAACCTGCCCGAGGAGCGGCCGGCCTTCGGGGGCCGCCGGTGCGGGGACGGCTACGTGGAGGACGGCGAGGAGTGCGACTGCGGGGAGCCCGAGGTGAGCGCCTCCGGGCGCGGCTGGTGTCCGGGCGCGAGGAGGGCGGGAGGAACCGTGCTGCCCAGTGAGAGGCTGGACAGGGGCTGGCCACGCCCTCACGGCCCCTCGGACACGCCTGGCAAGCCTGTGGCTTCTTACAGTCACATGGGACATGTTACACCACTGGCTTCAAAGGGTAAGAACCTGCCCTAGGCTGGGCGTGGCTCAGGGGTTGGAGCATCCGCCCTTGGACTGAAGGGTGCCAGGTTCGATTCTGGTCAAGGGCACGGACCTCGGTTGCAGGCTTGATTCCGGGCCTCAGGAGGCAACCAATCAACATGTCTCTCTCCCATCGGGTGGGAGTCGCTCACGATGCACAGGCCACCCACAGGGGCCATTCCCCGCCCCGTCCAACGGCCCCGTCCAACGCCCTGTGCTCGCAGGAATGCACCAACCGCTGCTGCAACGCCTCCACCTGCACCCTGACGCCGGGCGCCGTCTGCGCACACGGGCTATGCTGCGAGCACTGCCAGGTGAGTCCTGCCCTGTCCTGCCCCGTCCTCCCCCTTCCCCCACCCCGGTGCGGGCATCTCCACAGCATGCACAGGTGGCAGGTTTTGTTTTTAATTGATGGCAGAGAAGAAGGGAGAGGGAGAGAGAGAGAAACATCAATGATGAGAGAGAGTCGTGGATCGGCTGCCTCCTGCACGCCTGCTACAGAGGATGGAGCCCACAGCCCCGGCCTGAGCCCTGACCAGGAACTGAACCGTGACATCCTGGCTCCTAGGTCGATGCTCACCCACTGAGCCATGCCAGCCGGGCCAGCATTTCATTTTTTAACGAAGCAGTTGATCTGGGCATTCTGCTGCGGAGCCTCCTGATTCCGAAGCTCATTACAATATAGTTCTGCTTCTGGTGCCCTCTCCCCTCCCGCCCGTGGTCACTGACACGGCCACGAGCACAGCGGCCCGGCCCGGGGCAGCTGGCGGCGGGAGGTGCTCGGAAGGGAGTGAGGCGGGGGGGCCCTGGCCTTGCAGCCTCAGACAAGCCCCCGGGGCCTGAACGTCTCAGCCACGGGGAGGAGGCGAGGCCTGAGCTCCTGCTGCCCCCCTCCCGCCTTGTTCCTCACACCTCATCCCCTAAACGCCCGCAGACAGGCCCCCCGCCACGGTGGGGTGGCGTGAAGTAGCCGCGGCGATGGTGCCCGTGGGTTAGTTTTGTCAGCTTGCCGGCAAATGCCAGCGCTGCCTGCCAAGACCCCTCAGAGAGTGCTGGGGCCGAAGCTCTCCTTTCTAAGAGTCCACCAGCCACGCCCCCGCCCGGCCCGTCTGCCGGGAGACACCCCTACAAGGCTGCTCTGGACCCCTCACAGGGGCCAGCCCTGGTCCCCAAGCAGGAGTGTCACTCGGTGACGCCCTCTGCCGAGAGGGACTGGCTTTACAGCTTAGGGGACACGGAGAACGGCCTCAGTGCATTGAGGGGGCTGCGGGCGCCCGCCCCCCTGCAGAGCCCGCGCTCACCGCCCTCTCCTCCAGCTGAAGCCGGCGGGCACGGCCTGCAGGGACGCCAGCCACGCCTGCGACCTCCCGGAGTTCTGCTCAGGGGCCGGCCCGCACTGCCCGGCCAACGTGTACCTCCACGACGGGCACCCATGCCAGGGCCTGGACGGCTACTGCTACAGCGGCGTCTGCCAGACCCACGAGCAGCAGTGCGTCACGCTCTGGGGGGCAGGTAGGTGGCGTCTCCGGCCGGGGTGCGGGGCCCACTGTTAGCGGGAGGAATTGCCCCCTGGTGGGGCAGGACCTGCCGGGCACGGGCACACCAGAGCCATCCAGTCAGAGATGTGTGAGCACCGACTGTGTGCCCGTGGGTGCCAGGGGCGGATCAGCCGTGGCCCCTCCCTCAGACCGGTCGTGGGAGCGGGGAGAACAAGGACAGGGGCACCTGGCTGGGTCCTGGCACGGAGCCCCCTCCCAGCCCAGCCTGCCCTCTGCACTGGGCACTTCCTGGGAGGAGCCAGGCCGTGTGGGCGCAGCAGGACCGCTGACCAGGCCTCGGCTCACGCTCAGCCCTTCCAATGAGCCTCGGCGTCACGGGCGCTGGGGCAGGAGGAGAGGGGCCCGTGGTGCTCCATCTACAGACCGGCCAGGCCCCCAACCCCCCTCCCAGCTCCCTGCTGCTGGGCTGGGAGGTCCCCCAAGCAGAGGTGAGGTCTGGGGTCTCAAGCTCAGTGAATTCCTTTTTGCCTTTATATAATAAAG
Source organism: Pipistrellus nathusii (assembly GCA_963693515.1). Classification (NCBI taxonomy): domain Eukaryota; kingdom Metazoa; phylum Chordata; class Mammalia; order Chiroptera; family Vespertilionidae; genus Pipistrellus; species Pipistrellus nathusii. The sequence continues at coordinate 1,776,349 of OY882871.1, read as the reverse complement.
GGCAAATATGCAAATTGTCCCCTCAGCCAGGAGTTCAATCAGGAGTTCAACCAGGGAGCGGGGCCGGACGGCCAACCACCCACAGCCCCTCCCCCTGGCTGGCCCCCCCAGCCAGACTACCCGTGCATGAATCCATGCACTGGGCTCTAGTATATATATTTTTTTCCTTTTTTTAATTTGATTTCTGAGAGCAAGGAAGAGGGAGAGAGATAGAAACATCCCATGATGAGAGAGTATCATTGGTTGGCAGCCACTTGCACACCCCACACTGGGGACAGAGCCCTCAACCCGGGCCTGTGCTCTGACCTGGAATTGAACTGTGACCGCCTGGTCCGTAGGTTAATGCTCAGCCCCTGAGCCACGCTGGCCAGGCCCCCGCTCAGGGAATTGTTTGTGATGACAAGCGTAAGGTAGGCGCTCACTATACAGGCCAGATGGCCGTGCGGGCTCTGAATGGACTGGTGACCTCAGACGCCTGGTAGCCAGTGAGGTCGCCTGGGGACAGTGGCCACCGCTGCCGGCCAAGTCTCCATGGCCACAGCGTCCTCGTGGCCGGCCTCCGGCCCTTCCGCAGCCGCGGTCCCTCCGGTGCTTCAGTTACCGGGTGTGTCAGCGCTCCTCCGAGGAGCATCGGCGGCCAGAGCCCGGCCCTGGCGCCTTCCCTGGGGGAGGAGCACTCGGTGCCTGCGGTGAGATGAGGCCAAGGGGAGGGCCGATGGCGCCGGCAGCGTGCTCGGAGCCTCTGCCGCACTGACTCAGCTGGCGAGGCCTTGACTCATGGTGCCCGAGCCTGGTGGCCATTATCTCACCGCTTCAGCCCCTCTCAGGCTGCCTGACCAGAGAGAGGGAGCCAGACAGGCAGACACACCAGCCTCTGACTCACGGACTGGCCTTCCTACAAACCAGCCACAGGACGTGACCTGCGCTGAACTCTCAGTGTCCCTGTGGTAGGGGAGAGGCCAACTCATTAGCCAACAGAGCCAAATAGCAACAGCACGATTGACATTTCTTTGGAGAGCCAAATTTTTTCAACTTGAACTTCTCCTAGCGCCACTTCTTCAACATGGACCCGCCCAGGCCGTGGTGTTTTGTGGAAGAGCCACACTCAAGGGGCCACAGAGCTGCATGTGGCTCCAGAGCCACAGTTTGCGGACCATGGGCCCAGGGTGTCCTGCACGCAGACGGGACATTGCTGCCCAGCTTCCGAAACGTCTCAGGGCTCCCTCTGCGTGAGGTCCCGGAAGCAAGACGGGGCCTGTGGGGTCTGTCTTCCGCCGCCACCTGCGGGCCGGTGACCTGGGCAGATCTCTCCGCCGCGTCGCCTCGTCTGTGGAACGGGAGCTCTCTGCCTGCCACGGGGCGTGCTGCCCTGACGTGGCATCTGTCCTGGGTAACACGTCACACATGCTCACGTACTGGGTGCACGCCGGGGTGCGGTGCATTCAGACTGCACGTCAGGTGTGACTGTGTTTGCTCACCGGCGAGGGAGCAAGAGTCCTGGGCTGCAGGAGGCGCTGATTTGGGGGAGCAGGGGTGTGTGAGAGATGGCTGGGAGGAGAGGGGGGTGTGCAGCAGACCAGGCCAGCGTCAGAGACAAGGTGTCCCGAGTCGTCATGGGCCAGGCGATGGGAAGGCCATTTCCTGCCCACGGAGCCGTGCCCTGCAGGCAAGGGCAGGCGGCTCTGCTTGCCGGGAGCGGGGATCGGTGCTGGGGAGCAGAGGCCCGTGTCCGGCACCCCGTCTCTTGTGTGTCAGCTGCTCCTCGCCATCCGCTCACGTCAGGTGCTGGCTCAGCCGATGCTGCGAGGGACACACTTCCTCAGGCCCTTTGGCTCTGGGCGGGGGCCTTGCCCGCAGGCCAGGCCGGGCCAGGGCTCGGGCTGAGAGCCGTCACGCTGTCCAGGGGGCAGCTCACATCTGCTTTCAGGATCCAGAAAAGGAAGCCTCACCGCCGGGCGGGGCAGCATCTCCTTCCCCGTCCGTCCCCAATGCTCGGAGCGCCGGGCGTCCCCGGCCCCCGCCCCACGGGACCTGGCCGAGGTCCTGGCTCCCCAGCCCTGGGCTCCACCCAGATGGCCTTACCGTCCGGCCGGCTGCCCCCCCACGCACCACGCCCTTTGGAAGTGGGCTCGTCCGAGTCCGTGATATTTCACGAAATAGCCCTGCTTCCAAGTCTCCCAACAATTAAATGATAAAAAGATTCAAAGCAGATGCCTGGCCCTCCTGACGTCTGGGCCTCGGTCCTGAGCTGGGAAATGTGTGCTTGGCCAGGAGCGGCCGGGGTGCCGGCTGGTCAGGGGTCAGCCGGACCCCGGGGCAAGTCCTCCAGATGGGGCCCTTCCCCCGAACCCGAGAGCCCAGAGGCCCCGGGGAGCTGCGGGGCCAGCGCGGCCGACCGAGCTCCGCTTCCCCTCAGGCGCCAAGCCCGCCCCCCGCATCTGCTTTGAGAGGGTCAACTCGGCCGGCGACCCCTACGGCAACTGCGGCAAAGACGCCAAGAGCTCCTTCGCCAAGTGCGAGACGAGGTAGGAACCCCCGACCCGCCGGCGCCCGGCCCGGCCGGCCTCGGCGCCTCCCAACGCCCTCGGGCCTGTCTGTGCCGCCCTCCCTCCCAGAGACGCCAAGTGCGGGAAGATCCAGTGCCAAGGAGGCGCCAGCCGGCCGGTCATCGGCACCAACGCGGTTTCCATAGAGACCAACATCCCCCTGCAGGAAGGCGGCCGGATCCTGTGCCGCGGGACCCACGTGTACCTGGGCGACGACATGCCGGACCCGGGGCTGGTGCTGGCCGGCACCAAGTGCGCGGACGGGAAGGTAAGCCCCCGAGCGCGGGGCCTGCAGCGGCCCGGGCCTGGGAAACGCTGTCTGCGGGACTGAGGCTCAGGGCCTGTGCTCCCCGAGCCCCTCCCTCCGGGACCTGGTCTCCGCACCCAGTCCTGGCCCCGGAGGAGGACGGCAGTGCGTGCTGGTCCGCCTGGCCACCAGACGGCGGTCTGGGGAAGCCAGCTGGTGCTCTGGCCCCTTCGGTGCTACCAGGTCACTTCGCACCGGGGAGTCTCGGAGGTTCCAGCCGGAAGTTGCTCCCGGGAGAAATGCGGCAGCGGTTGGCGTTGTTTTGGGAAGTGGCCTTGGTTTCTGGCATAGGGACCTCGGGGGCTTGTTCTCACCTGGACGTGGAAGCGGAAGGCGGGTGTATTTTCAGAGACACGTTCTAGGGACGAAGGTGAGCCAACCCCACGTGCTTATTGAGGACCCGTTTTCAAAACGGTTGTGAGGCACTCCCTCGGAGGTCACGGGGTAGACAGGACTCCATGGGCAGACATTCCCTCCATCAGCCCCTCCCTCCTGCCTCTGAACCAGCGCGTCCCCGAACCAGCACAACACGGGGACCCGGCAGACACACGGGTGCCTCCTTCGCCACGGCTGGCTTGTGCACCCCCAGGCCCTGGCGCCGGATGACGCCTGAGCACCGACGGCGGGCACTGGGTTTACAATGAGTTTTCCTCCACGGGCAGCGGCCAGCGGGCATGGCTCCGTCTCTGCAGGCAGGGCCCCCTCGCAGCCTGGCCCTGGGCTCGGAGGAGAGCAGAGCAGATGAACACGGGCTCCTGAAGGTTCCGTCCTTCGTCAACTGTGACGGGACAGTCCCCGCGGCCACGGTCACCGCCAGCCTCGGAGCTGAGCTGAGTGAACCGCGCCTCACACACCATTGGGGTCAGACCCAGCACGTCCCTCAGGAAGGTCCCGTGATTACAAAGTGCTCCGCCGGCCGAGAGCCAGACGCCCCCGGTGACTCTGCCGCGCCGTGGCAGCTTGTGGGAGCCCCGGGGCTGACCCCGAAGTCTGGAGTGTGCCCCACGCCTTTGAAACGAAGCAGAGCTCTTTGGACCGGCCCGTGGCCCTCCACGCGGCCGGCCGCCCGGCCAGGGCCCGGTAAGCAGGAGGCCCGGCCGCCGGGCCCCCGCTGAGCACGTCTGGCGTGGTTCCTGTCCTCGGCGATAGCGCCTGTCAGTCAGCGTGTGGGACAGCGCCTGGCGTTCGCTGTCTCCCTTGGAGGACCCGGACCCTGTACTCCTGCCTCTGAGTCCACCGGGCCCCAGGGCAGGGACTCGCCCCTGTCTCCCTCTCTCGTGTCTTTTAATGGAGAAAAAGCAAACGCCCAGCATGCAGATGTGACGGCAAGCACTCACATAGCCACGAGGAAACCGGTGAGCGTCCACGCAGGACTGGCCGAAACCACATAAAATGCCACCGACGTGGGAAGGGACACAAGGGTCCCTGTGGACCTGGGTCCTGGCCTGTGCTGAGTGTGGAGACCACGGGCATGAGGACCCGTGTCTGTGTCACGTGAAGCACGCATCCATGTTCACGGCCAGATCGGCTTCTCCAGACGCCCCCTTGCTTTCCGGTTGGACACCCCGGACCTGCGTGGCGTGGGCCGGCCGAGGGACTGAGACGCCCGCTCTGTTTCCTCCGTAGATTTGCCTCAATCGCCGGTGTCAGAACATCAGCGTGTTCGGTGTCCACGAGTGTGCGAGGCAGTGCCATGGCAGAGGGGTGAGTCCACGGTCCCTTCCCAGCCCGCCCTCCGCCCTAAGCACCCACTCCTTCATTTGCCAAGGTGTTCGCAACCTGTCACTCTTATAGAATATATTCCTATTGATTTCAGAGAGGAAGGGAGAGGGAGAGGGAGAGAGACATCCATGATCAAAGAGAATCATGGATCGGCTGCCTCCTGCACACCGTCTACGGGAGTTCGGGCCTGCAACCGGGGCCTGTGCCCTGACTGGGAATGGAACCCTGACCTCCTGGTTCATAGGTTGATGCTCAACCACTGACCTCATCGGCCGGCTGCCCGTAACTTCTTAAAAACATTGCAGTCTCTTCTCAATGCTTTCTTCTAAAGACATCCGTTTTCTTTGACCTTTTTGTACAAATAGGATTCTTATTTTACAAAAAATCCGAGGGAGCCATCATTCACTTTCAAATGAACATTCTGTGATTTTTTTTTTTTTTAACACAAAAGACTTTGTCATCTTAAAAGGCCTGAGGGCTGCGAAGCCGTGGGGGGCAGAGGAGGAGCCCTGGCTGCCTCCGTGGTCCTGACAGCTGTGACCGGCGGGTCATGGCCACGTGCAGCCGCGGGCCGGCCCCGGTGGTGCTGAGCGGACGGCATTCGCCGATCCGGCCCCAGGGGGCGAGGGGGCTCTGAGCTCAGGCTTTGCTTGGCCATGGCACCCGGTGAGGGCTCAGGGACCAACCTCTGCCCCCGGGACGGTGCGCCCTAACTCTGCTCCCCTCCCTCCCTCCCTGTCCGCGCCCCCCCCCCCCCGCCCCGCGGCCTGCAGGTGTGCAACAATAGGAAGAACTGCCACTGCGAGGCCCACTGGGCGCCCCCCTTCTGCGACACGGCCGGCTTCGGGGGCAGCACGGACAGCGGCCCCATCCGGCAAGCAGGTGGGCGGGGACGGCGACGGGGGGGCGGGCAGGGGAGCGGGCGGGGAGATGGGGTCTTTCCAGGAAGACGGGCTGCCCGCCGCCGGCGTGCGTGCAGGTGCAGACCCCCGGGAGCGGGAACCCCAGTGGGGACCCCGCGTGGGCCTGGCACGGCCCGAGGCCTCTCCGTTCCAAGATCTCCAAGGTCCTCCCCAGTCTCCCCGGAGGCCCTCGCTGCTTTGGAGGACCGCAGGGGGCACCGCTTTTCTCAGCGGCGGTCACTCTCCGCGGACGGCCAGGGGGTCTGATCGGAGGACCCTGCGAAGGCCAGCCCGGGCCCCCCGGGAGGGCGCTTAACGCCCTCGGAGACCCCGCGGGGAAGGGCAGCCGCTTCGCTGAGCAGCTGCACGTGCAGGCGCCACGGCCACGGGTGCGGGCGGCCCTCCCGTCCGGGCGGCCAGAGCGGAGGCTCGGTGACACTGACAAATGAGCGGGCGGCCTCGGGCCCAGACGGCCTGATAGGACGCGTCGGCTGAGACGAAGTCCAGAGGCAGCGAGGGGGTGAGGGGTTCCCTCCCTGTGGGGGGAGCCCTGCCTCGGGCTGCAGCCAGCAAGCACCCGGCCGAAGCCGGAAAGGGCGGCCATGCACCCACCTGCTGTGGGAAGCCCCGTCACGGTCGCCGGGAGCACCCAGTGGCTCCCAGGGAGCTCAGTGCAGCTAAAGCTGCTCCGCCCCAGGCCCCGGGGTCACATGGGGTCTCCGTGTCACATGGGTCAGCTCCCAGGAGGGGCGTTCCCATGGAGACCATAAACTGCCTCCTCCCAGAGAAAGGCTTTGCCCGGGGCTGACCCTACGTCCCTGATGTCACCACACGCCCGTGGGCACCGCGGTCAGCTGAGGTCTCCCTCCCCTTGTTTCTCCCCGTCTTCAATGTGACGCTCCAGGCTCAGGCTTCTCACTCTGAACAAACACGGAAATAAAGCGAAGCCAGCTCCTCCCAGCGAGTGAGGAGGCAGGAGCGGGTGTGAGGGGGCTGGACGGGGTTCAGTCGGGGAGCCTCCCGCCGCCCTCCCGCCAGGGCCCTGCGCGGGGCGGGCAGTGAGTGACAGCGCAGCTGGAACCTCGCCGGGGCCTCTGAGCTCCTCGGCGCGCTCCTCCCATTCCTCCCCGGGCCCCTGGCTGTCGCCATCCGGTCCGGTGTGGCCCTGCGCCCGCCGCCCGCGCCCTGACAGCGGTGTTGTTCCAGGTCACCACGGCCTCACCGCCGGCGTGCTGGCCAGCGTCCTGTGCCTGCTCGCCACCGGGCTCGCCGTGTATCTCAGAAGGAAGGCGCTGGTCCGGCTGCTGTTCACAGACCAGAAGACCCTGGAGAAGCTAAGGTCCGGGGGTGGGGGGTCCCCCGGGGGCCATCGGGCGCCTTCCCCCCCTCTCGCAGAGCAGAGGGGGTTCTCACTGGCTCACCAGGCTCGGAGGGCTCTGGGGGAGGAAATCAGTGTTACCGTTTAATCTGTGAGAGTGCGAGTGGTGTTACCCTGGCACGGTTACCCAGCGGACTGTGGGCATCAGCCCCTGAGAGCCGGTGAACGGGGTGAGCATCGCCGGAGGCAGCGCCCTGGTGAGCCGGTGCCTGTGTTGCAGGTGTGTGCGCCCCGCCCGGCCCCCCGGCGGCTGCCAGCCCGGCCAGGCTCCCCTGGCGCCGCTCAGCAAAGGCGTCCTGAGGAAGCCGGCGCCCTCCAGCGCCACCACGGTGAGTGGTACCGGGTTGGGGCAGCTCTGAGGCCCGGGACCCCGGTGCAGGGAGGGGGCAGCTCTGAGCCCCGGGTCCCCAGTGCAGGGAGGGGGCAGTCTGAGCCCGGGTCCCCGGTGCAGGGAGGGGGCGGTCTGAGCCCGGGTCCCTGGTGCAGGGAGGGGGCGGTCTGAGCCCGGGTCCCGGTGCAGGGAGGGGGCAGTCTGAGCCCGGGTCTCCGATGCAGGGAGGTAACAGGCTCTGAGCCCCGGGTCCCCAGTGCAGGGTGGGGGCGGTCTGAGCCTGGGTCCCCAGTGCAGGGAGGGCAGGGCTCTGAGCCTGGGTCCCCGGTGCAGGGAGGTAACAGGCTCTGAGCCCCGGGTCCCTGGTGCAGAGAGGGGGCGGTCTGAGCCCCGGGTCCCCGTGCAGGGAGGGGGCGGTCTGAGCCCGGGTCCCGGTGCAGGTGGTGGCAGGGGCTGGAGGGGCTTGCTGTGCCCCACGGACGCTCTCCGGGCCCTGGGGGCAGGGGCAGGGGCAGGGGCAGGGAGCAGCAGAGGTGGGTGCGCACGGGGCTTGGGCTGGCGGAGAGGAGGAACTGCTGACACCCAGGGTGACGGGCCTGGACACGGTGAGCAGGGACAGACGCCAGAGGAGACGGAGCGGCGGAGGTGCCGTTGTGGGAAAGGCGGGGGAAGCGGACTCACTCACAGCGACAGGAAGCAGGTCCGCTCACAGGCGGGAGGCGGGGAGGGAGGCGGGGAGCGGGAGTCTCTCGGGTGATGGATGTGTTCATTATCTCGCTTCTGTGATGGTTGCATGAGTGTGGACATATGTCAATTTTTACCAAATTGCACGTTTTAAATATATGCAATTAATCACGTTCAAGGGCATGTAGGGAAAGCTGTTTGTAAAAAGAAGGGAAGAGAAGAGGGAGGGGGAGCGGGCAGGGGGCCGAGGCACAGACTCGAGCTGCGTCTGTCCGTCTGTCCTCATCAGCCGCTGAGACCGTGCACTGCGCAGAGCCCCACACCAGCACGTGTCCTGCTGAGTCCTTCTTCCTTGCCCCCGGGTCCGGCCCGGGCCTTCCTGCCGGCACTTTGGCGGGCACCTCGAGCCTGTTTGTTAGTCAGCCGGCCCTTTAAAGCCCACCCGGAAGGGGTCCCTCTCTCCAGACCGGCGGGAGGGGTGCTCCCCTTGGAATTTGAAGCCTCAATAAATAATCATAAGACGCCCTCTCACCCACCTCCTTGATTTCTGTCCCTTACTCCACTCTCCTCCCCGTCGGCGATTCCTTGAGGAATGGAACACTTTTTTTATTAATCCTCATTCGAGGGTAGTTTTTCCATTGATTTTTTTTTTTTGAGAGAGAGTGGAAGGGAGGGAGGCTAAGGAGGAGGAGGAGGGGAGGAGGAGGGGGGGGAAGAGAGGAGGAGAGAGAAAGGGAAGAGGAGGGGGAGGAGGAGAATTGATTGGTTGCCTCCCACACCTGCCCCTCACCAGGAACCAGGGATGGAACCTGCGACCCAGGTGTGTGCCCTTGGCCGGAATCAAACCCGGGACCCTGGGTGTGGGAGCCCCGCTCTGCTGCTGAGCCCCTGGCCGGGGGGAATCACACACACACTCCTGAGACGTGTATCTTGGTGTTGCTCTGGCCCCGCAGGACAATCCCAAGAGGCCACCGCAGGCTCAGAACGTCGCCATCAGCAGGCCCCTGCAGGCCCCGGCCCGGCCCCGGCCCCCCTCCCCGCAGCGCGTGCTCCCGACCCTGCACCAGGCGCCCCGCACGCCCAGCGTCCCCGCCAGGCCCCTGCCGGCCGCCCCTGCGCTCAGGCAGGCCCAGGTACGCCCTCCGCCGCTGCGGCCTCACGGCTGCCCAGGTCTGGGGCCTGGGCGTCTGACCTGGACAGGTGCTTTGCTTTTTGTGCCTCTCTGAGCTCCGGGGAGGGTGGTGGGAGGGGTGGGGTAAGTGTGATGGTCACGCAGGGGGGCAGGCCCTGCCAGGCAGTGGGGTGAGTTATGAAGCGTTTGACCAAACGCAGCCGGTCATTCTTACGTGGGTCGCTTTGTGTGGCGCGTGGATGGCGGGAAGCAGGTTCCGGGGACAGCAGTGGGCAGCGCTCACGTGTGCTGTGAGGGAGACGCTGTCACCAGGGCAGGGAGGGCGCTGTGCAGGAGCATGCACTGGCCCTTTAACCATCACGCATCGTTCCTCTTTAGCTCCGCAACTACTAGGATGTTCTGTACCAAAATCATGGCCGTGGAAAACGGCCGCTCTCAGGATTCCTGTATTTGTACATAATATGTCACAGTCGCCAAGTACCGCTATTTTTACCCCTTCCAGTGGAATGGAAAACTTTACCGCTTAGGTTCTGCCTTTGTGGTGTAGATGTCTTAAATGTTATCATTTTACCACCATCCCGACGACGGTGTTATTTTGTGCCAAAAGCTGCTTTATTTCATGTTATCGTATCTACACTAGTTTTCTTTGGGTGAGTGTTTGCAGATCTGGCTCCCCCCCCCCCGCCCCCCATCTTTTTACTTTGAAAGCTCAGGCAGGCGTCTCTGCTCAGAGAAAATTACATCTGAGGAGCCGCCTGGGACGCTGCCGATCGAAACGCAATTATCTGCTGTCAATCTGGGGGGCGGGGGGGGGGGGGCGTTCTTTCCAGAGAAACTCGGAATCCCGAGTGGCAGCGCCGAGTGCTCTCCGGCGCCGCTCAGGGCCGTGGGGCTGGGGGCCTGGAGAATGGGAGGAAGTGGCGTTTCCTCCCGCAGGCTTATCAGCGGGCAGGACCGGGCTCCCTGGCTGCGGGAGAGCCGGTCAGATTAGCTCCTTCGGTGGAACAATAGGGAGCAGGGACACAGCCGGGGTGGGCTCTGCTGAGCGGGGTGGCTTCCGGAAGGGCCCGTCCCCGTGAGAACCTGCCAGCCCTCCTGCGTCCCGGCTTGTCTGCTGCAGAAGGTTCAGGAAGCTGGCATTGGCACGGCAGTGGGGGGGGGGGGGTGTGCATGTGGGTGTATGCATGTGGGTGTGTGTGCATGGGGGGGGGGGCGGTGCACGCTTTGAATGCGGGCTTCATCCTTTCCACGTGGGGATTTTCAAAGTCTTCAGCAGAAGGCACTCAAGCGGCAGGAGGACCCATGGTCGCCGCGGGGAGCCCCTGGGGTGCCCGCAGCGATCTGGCAGGTGGGCCGAACCGCCGGAGGAACTGTCCCTGCTCTGCGCCCCCCGCCCGTCTTCACCCGCCCTGCCTCTGCGTTCGGAGAGCTCTTGTCCTCGCCCACGCTCGGCGGGCACAGGGCGGTGTCTGCACTTCCCTCCCGTGCGGGGAGCACCTGTTGCGGGTCGGAGACCTGTCTCTCCTTCCGTCTCCGTCTCTGTGCCGTGGCTCACGCCGTGGTTGGGAAGGCCGGCCGCCAGCGTGGCAGACGTTTCTGTCCCTCCACGTTCGTGGCTTTTCACACTGAGGTGCCCGCTCCGTCGCTGTTCACCCCGGTGCAGGACACGGGTGGGAACCCTACTTCGCTTTTCTCCACGACCACCTGAGCCATCCTCAGCCAGCAGCGCCGGCGCCCAGCCAGGTGCCCTCGTTGGGGAGGGTCAGGGAAGTCTGGGGCGTGAGCCGAACAGCTGGGGGAGGAGGCGAGGACCAGGCCTGCGTCTGACGGGAGCCGCCTGGCCCCATCCACGGCTCGGGCTCAGGAGCCGCCAGGTGGAGTGGTTTCAGCCTCCGGTCCCCAGGGGCTGTTTCAGTCCCGGGTTTACTTTCCCCCTGGCTCCACCCGGCACCAGCTCCTCCTGCGGCCTCCGGTGGACAGCGCTGTGCAGTCCGCACGGTCCTGCCCGAGGCCTGGCCTCACGGAGCCCAGCGTCGCGGGAGAGGTCGGGAAGGCAAAGGTCGCCTGTTGCCGGCCGGGTTGACCTTGGACTCCCGCTTCCCGCACCGAAAGGGCAGTGAAACCCAAGCCCAGGGGCCCCTCGGCCGCGCCTGCCTCTCTGGCTGCTCCTCTCACTGATACGCCGGCCGGGGTGCTTTAAAGAAACAATTGGTGTCTTCACATCCGACGTGTGGCCATTGCAGGCGACCGGGAAGCCCAGCGCCCCGCAGAAGCCCCTGCCCGCAGTGCCTCTGAGCAGGATGGCCCGGCTCGCCCCCGCCCCCGCCGGCGCCCCCGGCCCGGAGCTGGGGCTCCGCCTGGCGCCCCTCAGGTTGGTGTGAGACGTGCCTTCTCCCCCCGCCCCCCATGCGCTGTGAGGGCTGGGACATCAGCCCCGACTTCCAGGACCTGGAGGGTGGGGGCTGGGCTGCCCTCCCCGCCCTCCCAGGCAGGGTGGGGAGGGGCAGTTGGGAAAACCCCAGAAGGAGGGTGAGCTGAGGTCAGCGTGTGTCCATGGTGCTCCCGGCCAGGCCCGGGCCCCAGGAGGCTGGGCTGGACCTGAGACAGGCCACGTCCCCCAGGAGCATGCTGTTGTGAGGGCTGGACACACATCCAGCCCTCGGGGGCTCTCCTGGCCGGGGTCCTGAGAAGTGGGGGGCGGGACGGGGGTCAGGTGAGCGAGGGGACCATGAGGAGGGAGGCTAGCCCAGCTGCTGTGGGCCCCCTGGCTCAGGGGGAGCCCCTGGGGACTCACCTTAGGGACGTCCCGAAGCTGGGGTCACCACGCACCATCCCGAGGACAGGGCGTCTTCCTGGCCTCGCTCACGGCCAGCCGCTCGGGGTGTCCGGAGTTACACACGAGGGGGTGTCCAACCCGCTGGCACCGATTAATCCTACCCTCCCAGTGACCTCCTGCTCCCCCTCCTCCTCCTCCTCCTCCTCCTCCTCTCTCCACACAGACCGGCTCCCAAGCGCCCACCCCCTGTGACCCGGCCCGCCCACACCGCGCCCTCCCAGTGAGCAGCTGGCACCGCCCTGTGCACAGTCTGCGCTGCCGTTCGGCCCCGGAGAGCCCCGCACAGCCCCGGGGACCCCCGCACACACAGCCCCGGGGACCCCCGCACACACAGCCCCAGGAGCCCCGCACAGCCCCGGGGAGCAAGTACCAGCCCCGGGAGCCCCGCACAGCCCCGGGGACCCCCGCACACACAGCCCCGGGAAGCCCCACACAGCCCCGGGGAGCCCCACACAGCCCTGGGGAGCCCCACACAGCCCCAGGGACCCCCGCACACACAGCCCCGGGAGCCCCACACAACCCCGGGGAGCCCCGCACAGCCCTGGGGAGCTCCACACAGCCCCAGGGACCCCCGCACACACAGCCCCGGGGACCCCCGCACACACAGCCCCGGGGACCCCCGCACACACAGCCCCAGGGACCCCCGCACACACAGCCCCGGGGACCCCCGCACACACAGCCCCAGGAGCCCCGCACAGCCCCGGGGAGCCCCACACAACCCCGGGGAGCCCCGCACAGCCCTGGGGAGCCCGACACAGCCCCGGGGAGCCCCACACAGCCCCGGGGAGCCCCGCACAGCCCCGGGGAGCCCCGCACAGCCCCGGGGAGCCCCACACAGCCCCAGGGACCCCCGCACACACAGCCCCGGGGACCCCCGCACACACAGCCCCGGGGACCCCCGCACAGCCCCGGGAAGCCCCACACAACCCCGGGGAGCCCCACACAGCCCTGGGGAGCCCCACACAGCCCCAGGGACCCCCGCACACACAGCCCCGGGAGCCCCGCACACACAGCCCCGGGAGCCCCACACAGCCCCGGGGACCCCCGCACACACAGCCCCGGGAGCCCCGCACACACAGCCCCGGGAGTCCCGCACAGCCCTGGGGAGCCCCTGTACCAGCCCCGGGGAGCCCCGCACAGCCCCGTGGACAGTCTGCGCTGCCGTTCAGCTCCGGAGAGCCCCGCACCAGCCCTGGGTTTCGGGCGGAGAACACGGTCTGCAGCCTGCGGCCAGTGCTCGGTGCTGCCTCAGGTACCCTAAGTTATTAATTTATGTGGACGCCGTGGTGTCCCCATCACCGCGTTCTCCTGGCTCCTCACAGTTTTGTGAACCTGGACGGCCACGCCTGGTTGACAGGACCGGCCAAAGACACGAGGCATGTGGCCCGCGGGCCACGGGTTTGACATGCTTGCCACAGACAGAAACAGCCACTGTCAAGGGTTCAGCTTCTTAACAATCAGGCGAAGGAAGCACTGCGCTTGCAAAAACCGCACCCGACGCCCTGCTGGGCTCCCCCCCTCTCCGAAGCATCTGAAAGCACATGTTAGCACCATCGGAGGAAGAGCCCTAAGTTACTAGAAAGTTCTCTGGAGGCGTCCTACGGTTCTCTGGAGGCGTCAGCTGCCTGTTGAGCATCACAGAGCGTGATGGGAGTGACGTCCTCATCCTCACTGCCATGAGCCATCCCTCAGCCTCCTCCTCTCCAGCTGTCTGCCGGCGGAGCCATTTGCACAAGGACGTCCTGCGGACACTGTCCATGGCAGGTGAGGTACAATGCCGCATCCGCGCCGTCCCCTAGGGCCGCGGTCGGCAAACTCGTCAGCCCACAGAGCCGAATATCCACAGCACAACCATTGACATTTCTCTGGAGAGCCACAGTTTGTAAACTTAAACTTCTTCTAGCGCCACTTCTTCAAAACAGACGCGCCCAGGCCGTGGTGTTTGGTGGGAGAGCCGCACTCGAGGGGCCAGAGAGCCGCCTGTGGCTCGCGAGCCTCGGTGTGCCGACCACGGCCCTAGGGGGTCACGGCAGCCGTCGTCAGTGCCTGAAGCAGAGACGGAGCGGACCAAGAACCCCGTCTGCCGCCCGCGAACGAGGCCTCAGCGAGCTCCCCTCGGTATCTAGGCAACAGGGTACTCAGGACGTGGGTGGTGAGGCCACGTCACACACGCGCACGCACACACACGCACATGCACACACACGCATGCCGCCAGCTCCTCAGCTGTGGCATCAGGACTAACTCCCTGGAAATGCAGCGCCGTGGCAGACGGCGTTACTGCCCACGAGCAGACACGGGATCGCTGCCCTCGCAGTTACACTCAGGACCAGTGTTAGGGCCAAAACAGACACGGAAAGGTTCTCGGACTTTTTAGGGGGGGTGTTTGTGTGTGTGTGTGTGTGTGTGTGTGTGTGTGGAGACGCCCCAGTCCCCGGGGGAGGGGGCAGTGAGCCCCTCCTCCTGCGAGAGGAAGAGGGGGTGGACGGGGCCGCGTCGGAGAACCGGGCCTGGCCGTAAAGGCGGCTGACGCTGCGGCCATCCCCGCGCCATCGCGGCCCCGGACGGCTGCAGCCACGGCAGCCTCATCCCTGCACCCCCTGCTGCCCGCGCGATATGTTAAAGGGGCAGGACTTCCAAGATGCAATACCCTGTTTTCCTGAAAATAAGGCAGTGTTTTACATTAACTTTTTCTCCCAAAGTTCAGCTAGGTCTTATTTGCGGAGGATGTCTTATTTTCGGGGAAACACGGTAGGTATCCTTAATGTGCAAACACAAAGCGTATTTAGCGGGAACTCCCATTCGTCACCGGAGGACAGGAGCCAGGAGCCGGGCCCTGGGGCGCTATCCCTCCCTCCTCTTACCTCCTCATGCCAACGGGAATAAAGGCCACGCAGCCACGCCTCACGCCTGGAGCTCTGCGGGCTGAGGCCGGCCCCGGTCCATGAACCACGGCCGGCGCAGAGCCTGAACCGCGGCTGCCCCCTCCCTGCCCGCTCTCACCACCGCTGTCCGTCCCGTGGCCACTTCCCGTGGTGCGGCCAGCCTCCCAGCGGCCCGTTGTTTATGTCCCTCGGTGTTTCTGGAAGCTGTTTCACAGCATACGGACACAGGTGTGTAGCCACCGTGAGGAGCAACGCCCAACGTCTCCCGTTGTCTGAATGCCCACCCCTTCCGTGTGCACGGCCCCGGCTCACACGTGGACATCACAGAAACCACGGGAGCAACACACTCAGCCCCATGAGCACAACACACTCAGCCCCCGCCCTCGCCCGGCCTCGGAGGGCCCTCTCCCCCAGCCTTCGCTCCAGGAGCGACCCCCACGGTGCAGAGCAACACCCCACATCACCGTCCCGGGAGGCAGGCTCACACCGCCGGGCCTCCTGCTGCCGATGCCTCCCTGCCCCTCCCCCGACGTTCCCGAGAATCTGAGCCACTGAGGCCGACAGGCACTGCCCAGGCAGCGGGCACCCCCCAGCGCCCCCGCGCCCCCGCCCTGCCGTCTCCTCCTGAGGCTCCTCCTGGGGATCACTCCCCGGGGGGTCGGGGAGCCCAGGCTGGCTTGGGGTCCTGTCCCAGCTACCAAACCACCAGCCAAGCCCAAGCGACCCAGCTCACTACACGCCCGCCCTCCCCGGAGCCTTCCGGTGCCCACGTGGCGCCCAGTGTGACCTCAGCCGTGGCCTCTGCCCAGCCTGGCTGCCTGTGGGCGGCGTGGCAGCAACCACCTCGTCGCCTTCCCACGTTGCAGGGCGGCCTCAGCTGCGTTACCCCCAGTTCCCGGGGCCCCTGTTCCCTTCCCACCTGTCCCAGTGACCCCAGTGACCCAGTGACCCAGTGACCCAGTGCCGGGCTAAGAAGGCCCGTGAGGCGGGGCCGCTCACGCACCTCCCGGGAAGAGGCCCCTGTGGTGGGGACGCTGAGGCGGCTTCTGGTCCCGCCTCCAGCCTGTTTCCCGGGGGAAAAGCCGGGAGCCGCCCGGGTGAAATTGGCGCGATAGGCCATGCCGGCGGTGGTGGCCGGAAGCGGACCTCACGCGATGCTCTGGGTGCGGCTCCGCCCTCCGGGCCGGACGCCCCGAACCGCACTGGACTGGTTCTCCGCTTCGTCTTCGGAGCCCGGCCCCGGGGCCCCGCCCGCAGGAGTGCCCAGGCCTCAGGGCCGCTCACGTCCAGCCAGACCGCGGATGCGATCCTTTTCGTTTTGCACAGACGTGGAAGGGCCTGAGTTTGTGGCCGGTGACGGGCCCTGGGGCGGGACGGTGATTGGAAAACGGTTCCACGAGGACAGGAGGGCAGAGCTGGGCCACGGGGAGGCCGTGGGCGTGGGGGGGGGGAGTGGGGGTGCGGCCAGCGCTCCGGCCCGGCCTGGCTCACTCGTCCCCGCGGGGCTCGGCGTGCCCATCGGCCCTCGTGGCCTGGGGGTGCTGCCGGCCCTTCCTGTGCATCCATGCCCCGGCGGGTGCTCCAGGCGCCGCGGCCACGCCTCTGTGGGAAAAGCCTTCGTTGGGAACACCATAGCAATAAACGGTATTCAGGTGGGCTCCGGGCTCGGTCTCTGTCACTGTGAGTGGCCCCCAACTGTGTCCGTGTCCCTGTTCTCCCTCGCCTGTGGGTGCAGAAGGAGATCCTGGAACAGCTCATCACAAGGAACTAAGGAACGGTGAGCTGGGGGCCGGGGGTTGGGTGCGAACTGCCACCCCGTGAACTGGTCACGTGACAGGACGAGCCGGAGGATGGTTCCCACACACATGCGGGCGCAGGGTGGGAGGGGGAGGACACAGACCTGTTGCCGCTCATCTTTCCTACAGGAGAGAGAGATCCAGGGAGCTGGCAGGCAGAATGGAGCCATTTCCACGAGACTTACCCAGAATGAAAAGCTAAGCAAAATGGAAATCTGGTTACAGTGGTTAAAAAAAAACTGCATCTATCTTCATAAAGACCCGAAGCAGATAGAGAGAAAAATAGATGCACAGAATGGGAACGAGGTCTTTATACTCCCGGACAAGGCACGTGGGGAAAAGTAACTATTTAGCGGACCTCAGAGGTGGCTAATAGCGTAGATAAAACTGACATTCAGCAAATGGAACACTTCAAGCAGACATTTCAAAGGGGGCTGCGGAAAATATAAATATCGTTTTGTACATGAAGTAGCAAAGTGAACTCAAATTCTGAGAACTGCAGACAAATCCCCGAATATAATGCACTGGAAGCAGAGAATATTTCCGTTCTCTGCCGTGGAAATGTGACAAATGGAAGACGGGGTGTAGATCGCCCAGGAGGCACCACCGAGGCCCCGGAGGCAGCGGGCCCCCAGGCCGCCTCTCACTCCTGAGCTGCGAGGGCTCGCTGGACGCTCCCTGAGACCCAGGGCCGTGTCCCCTCCCCGGAGACTTCGGTTTGGGGGTCTGAGATGTGGCCCAGAGACGAGGGTTTTAAAAGGATCTTTTCATGGGGAAAGTTGAGGAAACTCCCTATGGGAATACAAGTAGCTCAGTGCTGAGGGGGAATCCATAACTCTAAATTCACATGTTAACAAACAAGAGAAAAAGGAAATATCCACCCTAAAAAGTTACAAAAGGAATCAATAAATAAATAAATGGGGGGGAGGTAGAAGAAAAAATAAAAAGTAAAAATTAGCCCGGCTGGTGTGGCTCAGGGGTCGAGTGTCCATCTATGAGCCAGGAGGTCACGGTTCCATTCCCGGTCAGGGCACAGGCCGGGGTTGTGAGCTTGAACCCCAGTGCGGGGTATGCAGGAAGCAGCCAATCACCGATTCTCTCTCATCATTGAAGTTTCCATCTCCTTCTCCCTTCTTCTCTGAAATCAATAAAATTACTTTTAAAGTATAATTAGAAAAAGTAAAACTAATAAAAAGCCATAGGTGGTTTCTTTGGGAAAATTAAAACATGAGACAAACTACCACCTAATCTCGTTGAGGAAAAAGATAAAAGGCAGAGGCACTCAGCACGTGAGCAGACAGAATCCAGAGTCCATGCCAACCCAGCGAGATGACCTCTGAGGTACAAGGATGGCTCAACAGCCGAAACCTAGTCATCCGTGCCCGGCCGGCCGGCTCCGCCATGGGAGCGCCATCTCACACCCCAAAGGGTGGCAGCTCCCTTCCCGGGCAGGGCACGGCCCAGGCTGTGGGTTCAATCCCGGGTTGGGGTGCATGGGGGAGGCAACCAGTCAATGTTTCTCTCTCACATCCTTATTTCCTTCTCTTTCTCTCTCTCTTCCTTCCTCTCTGAAGCATCTAAACTCAATAGAAACATGTTTAAATCTAGCAGTCCCAGTCTCCCAATGGATAGATTGTAGGAAACATGCCATCCTATGGTTACCAGAGACGCCAAGAAGACATCTGATGAAACCAGTATCCACCGAGTTTCTAAGCACCTGGGTAAAATAAGCCTGGAAACCCTAGCGCCTGGGAGATGCCCCTGGCGTTTGAGGACAAGAGCGTTCACAAACATCCCCCGGGGCCCTGGCGGCAGCCGTCAGCGGCTCGGTTGTGCTGCGGTGACGGACCCCTGAAGGTGGACATGGACCGCTGTGGGGAGGGGGGGACTGTGTGTCTGTGAAAGCCCCCACCTCCGGGTCTCAGCGCCCCGCCCGCCCTGCCTCTGAGCCGCGCCCGGCCCCAGCAGCTTCCCCGCTCAGAGGCTCCGTGTAACGCCTCCTCCGGGCACACGGGCAGCCTGCCAGCCGGTGGTGCCGCTGTCCCGGCGGATAGGCCAACACGTGCGGGACGGGCTGCTGGGCAAGGGCCAACCCTCCCCTGGACGCCCCCCGAGAGCCGCATCGGAGTGTGGACACCGGGTTTGTGCTGGCGGGAGACCGGCTGCTGAGAGGAGGCCTCGCATGTGGGGAGCGTCACTCCGGCAGGAACACCCACAGGGCGCCACCTCCGGGGGCCTGGGGGTGGGGAGGACACTGTCACTGAAACCACGCCGGGGGAAGGATCCCGCCAGATCCCGGACAGCGGGGACGGGGCAGGATGGCGGAGGCCCGGATGTTTATGCAGCTCCGGTCCACGGATGGTCTGAGTCCAAAGGGCACAGGTGTGCCCGGCCACGTGGCTCCGTGGCTGATCGTCAACCCAGGAACCAGGAGGTCACGGTTGGATATCCGGTCCGGGCACAGGCCCCGGTTGCTGGCTCCATCCCCGGTGTGGGGCCTGCAGGAGGCAGCTGGTCCGTGATCCTCTCTCATCACGGATGTTTCTATCTCGCCCTCGCCCTTCCTCTCTGAAATCAATGAAAATATATATTTTACAATAAAGAATTATATTTTAAAACGTATAAAATAAATGTGACAACAGAAAAACAGATACATGAGTGAATAAATAATGGTTTGAAAGGCACACGTGCGAGCAGCCCCCGCCGCCCCGCCCCGCCCGCGGCGCCAGGGACCACACGCTGGAGAGGTAAGAGGTGTATTTCACAGGGGGGCGCTGTGTTACAAAAATCACCGCGAATCTCCGGCTAAATAAGCACTCCACTTCGGCTCAGAGGCGCAGGCCCTCCTGCTCCCGCTCCACGGCCACGCCGGGCGGCCGGCCGCCCGCCTTCCGCAGACACGCGGCGCCCGGGCCGGCGGGCAGCAGCGCTGGCAGCCTCTTGGGCGTCTGCCGGCTCCTCTCCTCCAGCAGGGACACCACGTTCTGCGGACGGGACAGGGCCAGGGCCAGGGCCAGGCGGCGTCACCAGGGGGAGGGGGGTCCCTGGGGCCCCCGCGCGGAGGGGCCGGGGCAGCGGGCACCCACCTGCCGCTCGAACACCCGGGCCATGTCCAGGACGCCTTTGCCGAACTGGAGGGGAACAGGCGACAGGGTGACGTGGCGCTGAGCGGGCGCCTTCCCCCGGAGGCACCGAGCGCCCTCACTCACCTCGTTGGTCACGCCCGCGTCCGCCCCTTTGTCCAGCAGCAGCTGGACCAGCTCCTCATGGTTGTTCAGCACGGCCACCTGGACGGGGAGGGGGACAGACAGGCCGGGCAGCGGGCACCTCGCTCCCCGCAGGGAGGGGGCCGGCGGTGGGTGAGCCAGAGGGGGGGGCCGTGGCAAGCGGGTGTGTGCGTGTGAGGTCAGGGCGGCGAGGCCTGGGAGGACATGGACGTGAACCTGCCTCTCCCCGCACCGAGATGGCGCTCTCTGAGGGACAGACCTGCTTTGGTCCTGCCACGGCCTGGGCCCCGGGGAAGCAGGTCTTAAAGAACGAGCTGTGGTCCAGCCGGCGGGGCCCATGAACCAGGAGGTCGGGGTTCATTCCCGGTCAGGGCACAGGCCAGGGTTTGGGCTCCACCCCAGTGTGGGGTGGGCAGGAGGCAGCCGATCCATGATTCTCTCCAATCATGGATGCTTCTCTCTCCCTTTACCTTTCCCTTCCTCTCTGATAGCAATAAAAATTATTTTTTAAAAGAAATAGTTGTGAAAAGACACCAAAGTGTGATGGTGACATGGTCAGGCCTTTGCTGACAGGCCGGTGGGGAACCCCCCCAGGCACAGGGCGGGGACACAGCTCAGCGCCCAGACCCGCCCGGTCCATGGGGCGCCCTGGCCGAGGGGCCCACCATCAGGGGGGTCTTCCCGTCTTTGTCCTTCGTGTTCACGTCGGCGCCGGCTTCGATCAGCAGGGAGGCGACCCTCTGGCTCCCTGAGACGGCCGACACTCTCATGAGGGGGGTCCAGCCTGAGCCGGCGTCCACGGCGTCCACCTGGAGGCCACAGGAGTTGCTCACGTTCGTGGGAACTCACAAGTGTGAGGACCTGCCCAGGTGCCCTCATTCAGACACGTCTCCCCACTCGGTGAGGCCTGGGCCTGGCTCGTGGGGGTCCCACTGGCACTCAGGAGAAGCGAGGTGGGGGCCTGTGGCCGTGCTGACACGCCCCGAGTGCCCGCGGGACCCGCACCCACGTCCCCGCCTCAGAGACAGACTCGCACGGCCTCCCACATCTCCCGTGGCTCCCTGTCCCCACGCCCAACCCTTCATTTCACGGCTTTGAATGGGGGGGGCACACCTGGCAGCTAATGGGGGCCTGTACCCCACAGCTAACGGGGAGCGGCGTACCTCGCAGCCGTCCTTCAGCATCCACTCCACCACGTGGCAGTGGCCGCCGTCGGCCGCCCAGTGCAGCGCCGTGCAGCCGCCCAGGTCGCGCGCCTTCCAGGAGGCGCCGTGGCGGCGGAGGCACTTCACCACGTCCAGGTGCCCCGCGTAGCAGGCCAGCATCAGGCTGCGGGGGCACGGCTGTGAGCGGCCGGCCCCGCGGCCCCGCCCTGCTCCCCCGAGGCGGACATCCCGGTTCCCGGGGGACGGCCGGGCGGACACCATCGCCCGCTGGGGGAGGGGTCGGGGAGCTGTCCCCCCCTCCTGTGGGGTGCAGACCCGCGGAGGGGACGGGGAGCTGTCCCCCCCTCCTGTGGGGTGCAGACCCGCGGAGGGGACGGGGAGCTGTCCCCCCCTCCGGTGGGGTGCAGACCCGCGGAGGGGACGGGGAGCTGTCCCCCCCTCCTGTGGGGTGCAGACCCGCGGAGGGGACGGGGAGCTGTCCCCCCTCCTGTGGGGTGCAGACCCGCGGAGGGGACGGGGAGCTGTCCCCCCTCCTGTGGGGTGCAGACCCGCGGAGGGGACGGGGAGCTGTCCCCCCTCCTGTGGGGTGCAGACCCGCGGACGAGGCCCAGGAACGCGCCCGGGAGACTGTCTGCCCGCCACTCGCCTGTCCCTGCCGCTGCCGTTCTGCAGGTTCACGTCCGTGCCGTTGGCAATGAGGATCTTCACGAGCCTGAAGGAGAGGAGGCTGGGCCAGCAGCTCCGACGGGAGGGCCGGCCGCCCGGCCAGGCGCCCCTCTCCCGCCCTCCGCTCCGGCTCAGCGCTGGCCTCCCAGACCCCATCGCTGAGCCAGAAGCCAGTGCGCTGCCTGCCCCCGCTCACCCCGAAAAGGGGGGGTGCCCTTTCCAGGAATTGCCCGCTGGAAGCAAACTCCGCCTGGTAATCGGAACCACCAAACTGTGGTTCAGTCACGTTAGCGCCCACGTGAAATGTGTTTTAAAGCGGCGGCACTTCATGAAAATGAAGCTCTATTTTGAAAAAATGGGTTGTGGTTAACATGCCAATGTGGCTGACAAACAAGCAATCGGTATTAAGTCCATCTCCGTGTGGAACAGAGATGATGATGTGGGTCTCGAAGAGTCAGGTCTTAGCATCCCCGCGGGGAAGTGTGTTTTCCAGAATTAATATCCTTCCCCCCTTTTTTCATAAAAGAAATTTAAATCCCAAAGATTTTTCCAGGATGAGGAAAGTGTGGTCAATGGCACCCTCGCTCCCTCGCCGTGAGCTGGGCACCTGTTCCCGCTGCTGCAGTGTGGCTTCCGGAGCCCAGGGCGTGTGTTGTGTGGGGTGCAGTTGGAAAGAGAAGAAAGCGGGGTTCCTCCCCACCCCCTTCCCCCTGCCCCAGCCCCGCTGCAGCCTTCGGAGAAGGCCCCGCCCATCAGTGCAGGTAGGAGAGGAGCCCCGCCCATCAGTGCAGGTAGGACAGGAGCCCCGCCCATCAGTACAGGAAGGAGAGGAGCCCCGCCCATCAGTGCAGGTAAGACAGGAGCCCCGCCCATAAGTACAGGTAGGAGAGGAGCCCCGCCCATCAGTGCAGGAAGGAGAGGAGCCCCGCCCATCAGTGCAGGTAAGACAGGAGCCCCGCCCATAAGTACAGGTAGGAGAGGAGCCCCGCCCATCAGTGCAGGAAGGAGAGGAGCCCCGCCCACCTGGTGTACCCTTTCTGCGCAGCCACCATGAGTGCGGTGAGGCCCAGCTTGTTGGGAATGTCCACTTTCACGGTGCTGGGAACAGAGAGGAGAGGTCAGCACACACACACACACCCGCTGGCAGCCTGCAGCCAGCAGCTGACGTCCCCTGGCACAGGCGGCTGAAATGGTTCATTTTACTGAGAACCCCAATCTCTTCTGGCCGAATACATTCAAACTCATGAGAAAAGAGAGAAAACTGCTGTAATTTTGCTTCAAATAGGCGCTCCCTTCAACTCGACACTTCACCGAGCTGATGAGACTGGAGAACACGCCCCTCAGATGAGCCAAGGGGCGGGGGTCTCCCGGGACTCGCAGCTCCAGGGACCGGAGCCCCCACGGGGCGCCCGCTTTGCCTGGCTCCCTGGGCCCACGGCGGGGCCACTCCCTCAGGCCAGCTTAGTGCTTCCACTTTGGGGGCCTTCTCTTCCCGGAGCCCAGAGCCGCTGGTCCCAGATGAGTCCCTCCTCCTGGGCGGCAGGCGGGAAGGAAGGCTTACCTCCTGCGGCCGGTGAGCGAGCTTTCTGGGAAGGAGACACCGCACTGAGTCCTGCCGCTGCCTCCCTCCGTGTTCATTAAATAGTTACAAAGCGGAGCAGGGACCTGGGCGGGACCACCACCTTTGATAACCGCTGAGCTCACCGGTCACCTGAGCTGCGTGCTGGAGCCGGGTCACGGGCCTGGGACGCTCCGCAGGTGAGATAAAGGGCACCGAGCGCGTCTCGGCACCACGTGGCGCCGGGCACGTGTGAAATAAAAGCTCACCCTCCTCGCAGAATCCCCAGCAGCAGGTCCTCGTCATTCACGTTGACGGCCCGGTGGAGGTGCTCGCTGCTCATGGGCTCCCCTGCGGAGCAGACGGGGGTGGGGGGTCGCCCGAGGCCACGGAAGCCCCATTGCAGCCTCCCTCCCTCCGAGGAGGCGCCCGCTGTCCCAGTAAGCGGGCCTTGGTTCCCACTCAGGATGTCATTTACTGACAAGGACCTCGTTTCCCCGTTAAGAGAGCATGTGGCCCGGCCAGCTTGGCTCAGTGGTTGAGCCTTGACCTAGGAACCAGGAGGTCAGTGTTCGATTCCCGGTCAAGGGCACAGGCCCGGGTTGTTTGCTCCATCCCCAGTAGGGAGCGTGCAGGAGGCAGCCGATCAGTGATTCTCTCTCATCATTGATGTTCCTATCTCTCTCTCCCTCTCCCTTCCTCCCTCTCTCTAAAAAATCAATTAAAACGCTTTTTTAAAGAGAGGGAGAGAGGAGAGACAGAGAGGAACCTTCAGATTATCCCAAAGGCTTGGGACATTTCCAAGCTATAACAGTGTTGCCTGGAGACTGCTCAGCAACATTGGGAACGGCCCCTCGGTCTGTGAGCCTGAGCAGGTGCCTGGTGAACAGGGAGATACTCCCGCATGCACTGGGCTCGGTCCACGCGTCTCTGAACCATTTAAACAACAAGAGGCGTCACAGTAACAGCCTCAGGTCTCCGGGGAGGAGACGTCCACACGCCTGTCTCCCCGGAGCTGGGGGTGGGGGACCTCAGCCAGGAGAAGCAGGACCCGGTGACAAAGCCAAGTTAGGGAGCGAGCCCACCGATGGGCAGAGCAGGAGGCCGGAGCTGAGGCGGCACAGGACAAGGTAGTGGCAGAGGCAGGAGGCCTGGGGGGGGGGGGGAGGAACTCCCCAGAGAGAGAGGGGCAGGGGGCAGGCACAGGGTGAGAGAATAAAGGGACTCAGTCCACCCCGACCTGCCCTCGCCCCCA
>OY882871.1:1519461-1746961 GCA_963693515.1 Pipistrellus nathusii | reverse complement strand
ACAGCGATTGACATTTCTTAGGAGAGCCACATTTTTTAAACTTAAACTTCTTCTAACGCCACTTCTTGAAAATAGACTCGCCCAGGCCGTGGTATTTTGTGGAAGAGCCACCCTCAGGGGGCCAAAGAGCCGCATGTGGCTTGAGAGCCACAGTTTGCCGACCACGGGTTAAGCCGTCAGGCGTGCCCAGCAACGGCCGGGAGCACAGTGCCGGCCGGTGTGCCCAGCAGCTGAGCTGCAGCCAGGAGCCCAGAGGCCAGCAGTTCCCTCCCGCTGGGCACATGCCTGGGTGGCGGGCACTGTCCCCTGTGGGGGCCGCAGGAGGCAGCTAATCAGTGACGTTTCTCTCTCTCTATCCTTCTCCTTTCCTTTCTAGAACATCCATGAAATATATATATATTTTTTAAAGAAACAGAAAAAAATGGAACCGGCTCTGCTGCTGGTGGGGCTGAGCAGGAGGCACGTGCTCTGCCCCCCCCATCTCCCACCCCCCGTCCCCCCGTCTCCCCCGGGCCCGCGGGGGAGGGGCCGGGCTGCGTACTCACGGGCCGTGGACACGGAGACCGCGGGGCTGTGCACAGACCCCCCCGAGGGGCTGGTGACCTTCAGGCGGAAGCGGTACAGGGTCCGAGGCTGCAGCCCCTCCACGACGTGCCTGGTGGCGTAGCCCCTGGACGGAGGAAGCAGGACACGGGCCACTGGTGCGAACTCCCACGGTCGGCGGGGGGACGGGGGTGCGGGGGGCGGCGGGCGGGGGGACGCGCCCTTGAATGCTGCCTGCTCGGCAGGCCTGGCCCCGGCCGCGGGCTGCCGCCCACCCGTGCCGGCGGGACCGGAGCGCCACGGACCGTCCCCGTGGCCCACGCCCCCACCCGAGCCGCGAGGCCACGGCGCCGGCCGGCTGACGGCCCCGCACGCCGCCTCAGCCTCGCAGACGCCTCACGTCCCCGGGTGTCGGTCCTCACTCGGCAGCGTTCACGTTTGAAACACAGGCGGCAGGTCCAGCGGCAGGCTGTGCTCTGCCAGAGGGCCCTGGGGGGTGCGTGTGCCCGGAGCTGTGCCCGCGTCCAGCAGTGCCGGCACCGGGGGTCCCGGTCACACACAGGAGGGGCCGTGGGCACCGGGACCTCGGGAGTCAGAGGGTGAGGTGCTGTGGCCTGGGCAGAACAGAGGATGGGGGGAGAGGCTGGGGGGAAAAGGGGAGGGGGAAGGGGGAGGAGTAGGGGGAGGGGGAAGAGGGGAGGGGTGGGAGGAGGGGGAGGAATGTGTCCAAACAGGGGGACAGCTGAGCACAGGCGTGGGAAAGCCGAGGCGTGGCCACGGGACAGAGGTCACGCTTGGAATGCGGAGGGGCAGTGGGGAGCTGCCGGGGGTGTCGGGGTCAGTCTAAGGAGCTGCCCCTCCGTCCTCTGGCCTGGGAGCCCCGCTGCAGACCGTCTGGCCGGAGGAAGATTAAAAAGAAACGCAGGCCCGGCCGTGTGGCTCGATGGTTGGGTGTTGGCCTATGAACCAGGAGGTCACGGTTGAATTCCGGTCGAGGCATGTGCACTGGATTCCCAGTGGGGGGTGTGCAGAGGCCGGAGGGGGGCAGAGGCAGGAGGGGGGCAGAGGCAGGAGGGGGGCAGAGGCAGGAGGGGGGCAGAGGCAGGAGGGGGGCAGAGGCAGGACAGGGGCAGAGGCAGGACGGGGGCAGAGGCAGGAGGGGGGCAGAGGCAGGACAGGGGCAGAGGCAGGACGGGGGCAGAGGCAGGAGGGGGGCAGAGGCAGGACAGGGGCAGAGGC
Source organism: Pipistrellus nathusii (assembly GCA_963693515.1). Lineage (NCBI taxonomy): Eukaryota > Metazoa > Chordata > Mammalia > Chiroptera > Vespertilionidae > Pipistrellus > Pipistrellus nathusii. The sequence goes on along the minus strand of OY882871.1, from coordinate 1,745,179 downwards.
AGGACGGGGGCAGAGGCAGGACGGGGGCAGAGGCAGGAGGGGGGCACAGGCACGAGGGGGCAGAGGCAGGACGGGGGCAGAGGCAGGGCGGGGGCAGAGGCACGAGGGGGGCAGAGGCAGGAGGGGGGCAGAGGCAGGAGGGGGGCAGAGGCAGGAGGGGGGCAGAGGTAGGAGGGGGACAGAGACACGAGGGGGGCAGAGGCAGGGCGGGAGCAGAGGCAGGATGGGGGCAGAGGCAGGCCGAGGGGAGGCCGGAGGGAGCTGCAGAGGGGGCACCACGGAGCTGGGCCACGGGCTGAGAGGAGAGCCAGACAAGGACGGCCACAGGGTCACGACGGGCTGGCGGTGACTGAGCGGACCAGGAAGTCCAGAAGAGGCTCTGGAACCCAGCACCCAGGCCCAGTGTCCTGCGGGCGCCTGGTAAATGGCAGCAGACCCACAGTGCCATGCTGCCACCTGGTGGCCGGGCCTGTGCCGCCCGGGGCTGGAGGGAAGGCTGATGTTTCCCAAGGACAATGGGGCCTGGACTGAGGCCCATGCCCGCCCTGAGGTGCCAGGGCCACACGGGGGTCCCGGCGGGACGCACGGGCAGGGACACCGGGAGGGCTGGGTCCCTCCGGGGCGGCGACCCCCTGGCCGCCGGGCAGCAGGACGCAAATGAGCCACACGGCCTCGCCCGCACAGCCTCGTGGGGAGGCCAGAGGGTGTCTTTCTCTTTCCCCATCGACATCCTCACCGGGACCCGCCCTCACCTGCGGGCAGGCCGCCCGATGGGCCCCAGCCTGTCAGCAAGCCCCCCTCTAATTCTGGCGCTCCGTTTCGGGATCTAAACACGAAGCCGGAAGCGCCAGGGTGTGGTCAGGAACCCTGGCTCCCGAGAGTGGGCGCCCACGGCGCCGCGGCTGCTCCTCGCTGAGCCTCCGCGGCCGCAGCGGAGCGGCACCCACATGTAAACGACCCCGTAGGCGTGCGTCCGGGGGTCCTCCTCCTCGATGCAGAACTGGGCCCACTGGCCCTGCGGGCCCTGCCGCTTGGCCGTCCTCGCCAGGTCCCAGTGCAGCTCGATGCTGTGGTGGGTCACCTTGCCCACGACGGGCGGGTGCGGCCCCGAGGAGGGCGTGGCTCCTGAAAGAGAGGGGACCGGCCTCAGGACCCGCTCAGGACCCGCTCTGAGGGACCCGCTCTGAGGGACCCGCTCTGAGGGACCCGCTCTGAGGGACCCTGTTCCCCAGGACCCTGCTCCCCGGGACCCGCTCTGAGGGACCCGCTCTGAGGGACCCGCTCTGAGGGACCCCGCTCCCCGGGAAGGAGGTCGCCCAGCACGTGGCAGGTGCCCGAGGCCAGGCATGGGGGGGGGGGGCGTCCACCCCGACCTGGACAGCCTCTGGGCAGCTTCGTGACGGGACCCCCAGCAGGTGCAGGGAGCTGCCTGGCTCTCCCAACAGGCCGACTGGGTCACCCCCAGCAACCCCAGTGCATTTAAATGAATGAATAACAAGATGTATATAAATAATAAAATGTATATGCAAGTGCAGGTTTAAATAAATAATAGCACGTCCATGCCAAAGGCCAAGGGTACCCAAGATCAAGGAGGGGGGGGGAGGGGGTCCAGGGCTGACAGACGCTTTCTGACTGACGGATGAGTGATTAGATGGCCAGCCAAATCCGTACGCGCCCTGAAGCCCAAACCTCACAGCACCTGCCAGAATAACGGTCGTCCGATGTAAGTAAGTGTCCCCAGACTTACTTTAAAGGAGACACAGGCTTTTTAACAATATGTGGCAAGCTGACTTTCAAATGCATTAAACCCGAACTGAGCCTCTTTAAAAAAGAATCGCCGACCCGAGGCCTGTCTGGCACAGCGGAGCCTCGGTCTGGGTGCAGCTGAGCCCGGCAGGCCGTGAGCAGAGCCGTCGGGCAGGGCCTGGGCCCCAGGCGGGCGGCGGGCACGGTCCCCGGTGCCTCCCAGTCAGCGGCAGCCACAGGCTGAGCCGGCCCCGTGTGGCACGGAGAAAAGGAGATGTGCCTGTGCCAGAGCCAGCCTTCCCGGGGGCTGCCCTCTCACAGGACTCGCCCAGAAGCAGCAAACTTATGAGAAAGGCTTTTTTTTTTTTAACCCAGAAAAACATTATCAGGAAAAAAAGTCCCTAAATTTTCTCCTTAATAAAGCGAGTGACTGGCCAAGAGTGATAGATTCATCTAGCCCAGTGGTCGGCAATCCGAAGCTTACGAGCCACACGCGGCTCTTTGGCTGTGAGAAGGGGCAGGCTGGGCTGAGGGGATTTTTCGTGCACTGGGAAAAATCTGTTTTTAAATAAAGAGAAAATAAAGGGAAAGAAACGCACTTAGGAAGTGGCACCTCTGAGAATGAGGACACGGCATGGTCTCTGTGGGGGAGGGGCCTGCCGTCCACAGGAGGTTGTTCCTGAGGGAGGGGTTGTGCCCCCCCCATGTCATGGGCATTGAGGGCAAAACACTCGTTCGGACGGGCACCCGGGTGCTGGGGGCACCCCTGAAATTGGCTCACAGTGCAGGGTGCCACGTGGAGGTCATGCTGGCAGTGACCTTGATGGGAGCACAAGCGGTTGCAGCAAACCCGCCTGACCCGTGAGGGAGCTGTGGCCCAGGCCACTGACCACCCATGGGTGAGGCGACGCCAGGCCCCGGGCGCCAGGCCCCCGACAGGGTCTGTGTCGCCCACACGCCCTCCTTTGGAGCCCGCAAATGGCGCGAGCTTAGGTGTGGGCAGAGTGAGGACCACGCGGTGTGGACGTGGTCAGACCTGACGGACATCGCAGCCCCCGTGAAAGCACGAGTCTGCTGGTACATTCCATAGCCACGCCGTCTCCTAGCAACCTCTGCCTGAAGGGCTGGGGATGGAGGCACGTGTGTCGCTCCAAAGGCCTGTCCTTTGGGACCCTTTCCCTTTTTAGGAAACAGCCGTCTGGTGGCTGGGCATGTTGTCAGCAGACGTTTCTGTGTTGAATTCCTGTGATTTACGGCCCTGCATTCTGTTTGGGGTTTTCCTGGGCGTTGGGAAAATTCCAAGTGTGCCCGCTCACACACTGTAAGGGCGTAGGCTCCGCGTGTGCCCACTCACACGCTGCACGGCGTGGGCTCTGCGTGTGCACGCTCACACGCTGCACGGGCGTGGGCTCTGTGTGTGCATGCTCACACGCTGCACGGAGCCTGGGCACTGTGTGTGCATGCTCACACGCTGCACGGGCGTGGGCTCTGTGTGTGCCCGCTCACATGCTGCATGGGGCGTGGGCTCTGTGTGTGTAAAAGATGGAGATAGCTCAGCGACGGCTCGGCAACCAGCCGTCGGGGACGTTCCTCGGGCAGAACCCGGACAGTTCTTGGTGAGGCTCCCAGCGGCCAGGCTGGGCATCTCCGGGAGCCACTGGCCGTGGCTCCAATGTCCTGGTGGCTTGTTCTGTCCCTGGAGCGCTCAGGTCTCACAGGAAATGACGACACTGCCTGGCCGCGCCGGCAATAAGAAACGGGGCAGAGGCCTGGCCATCCGCGGCACGGGGACGGGGAGCGAGGGGGAAGTTTCCATTTGTTCCCTTCTCCGTTGGGAAAGCACTCCGGGCCCGTCTGCGGTGTGGCCGTCGGTCCTTACAGAGGGAACCGCCACCGGGTTAGCTTCTGTGCAAACGGGTCAGGGCAGGCACCCGGGGAGCTGGGTCAGGCCGACCTGAGGGGGCCCGGTCTGCAGCAGCTGCCAGGCGGGGCGGGGCCACCGGTGCTGCTGGGTTTGCTGATCCCGCCCTGAATCCACCAGGCACCTAAGTGATCAGGGCGGATCCCCAGCTCCGCTGCAGCCTCTCCTCAGGGCCGCCAATGACTCCGTTCCCACTGCCGCGCAGAGCTGACGCCCTGCCCGTGGGAAAGGGCGCCACCTGCCTGTGTAACTCGCCCTTCACCATCAAAACATCCCGAGAGAGAACGGGAGACGCAGGCCTGGAACATTCTATTGGTATGTCAGTGTCACGGAAGGAAGTATGTGCATCCATGAGAACGCTCGGGGTGAGGGGGGCTGGGGAACATGATAATTACATGCAGCGGGTAATCCTGGGCGGGTCCTGGCCGTCTGCAAAGGGACAAGACCATCCCTAGCCGGTGTGGCCCAGTGGCTAGAGCATCCGCCTGTAGACTGAAGGGTCATGGGTTTGATTCCAGTCAAGGGCACAGGCCTGGGTTGTGGGCTAGATCCCCAGTAGGGGGCATGCAGGAGGCAGCCAATCCGTGATTCTCATCGTTGATGTTTCTATCTCCCCTTTCCCTTCTTCTCTGAAATCAATATATATATATATATATATATATATATATTTTTTTTTTTTTTTTTTAAAGAGCAAGACCAGCAATGAAGGCTGATAGGAAGACCCCCCGGGAAGCAGGAAGGAGGCTGAGGATGGGGTAACATCCATATGCTGAGTTTAGGGGATGCTCTCGCCATATTGGGGCTCCTTGGGCAATGCCCTCGTTCGTAGGAGAAACACACTGAAGTGTGTAGACTGAAGTGCAGGGATGTGCACACCTGCCTTCACCTGTGTGTGCATGTGTGCTTGTGTGTGCATGTGTCCATGCATGTGTCCGTGTGTGCATGTGTGTGCATGTGCGTGTGCGTGTCCATGCATGTGTCCTTGTGTGTGTGCCTAGGGAGGGGGAGGTGAGAAGGAGAGAGAAAAGGAGAATAGAGTGGGGGAGGCTAGACAACAGTGTGGTGAAGGCCTGGGAGGAGGGGTGAAGCGGGGAAAAGGGGGAGACACACTGTTAGCAATAAAGAAATAAAATTTAAATAAATATTTTTAAAGGGTGGGGAGAGACGCGAATGTGGCGAACTGAGGAGCTGGTGTGCTGGTTGCGGGGCTGAACTATTTCAGAGCTCTGAACTTCTTCAGAACAAGAGGTACGTGGATGTGTGCCTGTGTCTGTGTGTGTGTGCAGGCCACACGTTAGCACAAGCGCACGTCCAGGTGCACCTGGTGTGGCCTGGGCCGCCTCCATCCGCAGGAAGTGTCACTCCCGAGAAGCCCCCCGCAGCTCGCCCTGGGGGCGGAGCCCAGGCCCCCGCCAGGCGAGTCCTTGAGCCACAGGCCAATGGGAGTCTTCCTGGTGACAGCTCCTCTTGGCCAGGTCCTTCCTGTAGGCCTCGAGGGGGCGGGAGCTGGGAGCTGGCGGGGTCTCCTCGCCTCCAGCTCAGAGCCCCGTGTGGGCCGGGGAGGGTGACAGACAGCAGCGTCTGAGGGACAGCGATGGTCTAAGAGGGGCTGTAGGACAGGTAGGCTGCTGGCAGCCAGCACATCGGAGGCCGAGACCAGGAAGCGGAGGGTGTGAGGCTGGAGGACCCGCTCGAGCAGACAGCCTGGACGGGGCCGGGCACAGCTACGGCCAGGGCACTGGGGCTGAGAGAGAGAGGACCGCTCTGCCTCTCGCCTTCCGGGGAGGAACGCTGATGCAGGAGGGAGGCCTGGGGTGAGCACCCCACCCCCGGAGGCCTGGCTTTCTCCCCGCCCTCCCGCCCCCAGCTGGGCGGTGAGCAGGAGAGGCTGTTTACTTACAGAGCCCGGCACCTCCTCCCGGACCTGGTGAGTCAGGCCCCGCAGGAGGCTGAGGCTCCGGCCCCTCCTGGAACCTGGTTGGCTACGGGGCCTGGGGCCTGGGCCCTGGGCCGGGCTGGCAGTCCCCGGCAGACAAGCCCCAACAGTGCTTCCTGTTCCCGCAGAGACCACGCTCAGGGCCACGGCGTCGGGAGCAGACGTGGCCGGGGTGGTGCTGGGGGAACCCTCCTGCCCGTGGGTTTGCCCCATCCCTCGCCCGCTGAGCACGGAGGCCCCGTGGCCGTGACCTGGCGTACGTTAATGGGCTTTAAGCCATGGCTGCTCCTTTAAAAGATGCTGCTCTGGGGCTTTTTAAAGTTTAAACCTGATTTACACAAGCACATATTTCTGAAGGATGTGCGAATTATAAGCTAACGGATAGAAGGAATATTCTTCAGGGGCCGAGACTGCTTGAAACAATCGTTACACCGGCTCTGAGCACTCTCCTGGGTTAAGTGGTCATCACGGATCTCTATTGTGGGGTCTCGGGCCGGCGCACTCGGGTTGCCGGCCTGGTTGCTGTGTGTCCGCGGACAGAGCGAGTCTCACAGCGCCCCCGGCAGGCGGGGAAGAAGAGGGCTGTGTGTCAGCCCCCTGACGGGCTGGTACCGGAGCCTGAGTTCCCTGAACTTGACCTGAAGCCGTTGGACCTCACGGAGCCCAGCCTCCTGTTGTGGAGGGAATGGCTTCCTTCTCAGAGCTCAGGGCAACCAAGAGAAGAACATTCCGGAAGGCCCTGCTGCCCACAGCAGCACTGCCCAGCAGCTAAGGCCCACGCCGGGCTGGCTCTGGGTCAGACACCGGCTCCTTGGCGGGCATGCGGGGAGGTGGGCCCCTCCACTGCCGGCGCCCAGCAGGGGATCCCGTCTCCTTTCACCAAAGAGCTCCACACCCCTGGCAGCAGGAGAGCAGGGCCGCGGCGGGCAGGAAGCGCCTGAGGGGCAGGGAGGACTCAGGAGGAGGCAGACAGAGGACGCTGAGGCAGACCTGCCAGGCGGAGGCAGCACCGGGCAGAGGGGACCTGGCCTGCCCTCCCAGCAGCTGGACAGGCTGAAGGAACCGGAAGATGGATGTGCCAGTGTAAGGCAGCAGGACCATGGATGAGTGTGGATGGAAAGAGCTTGGGGCGATGCTGGCGGGGGAGAAACAGCGATGACGTGGGGTCGGACAGCTCTGGGCCCCGGTGGAGAGCAGGCGGGCAGGGCGGGGAGGGACCCCCGGCACCCCGGTCTGGCCACCCCAGCGGGGCGTGCTGGAAAGGCCGCGTGGGCTGCTCTGGAGGTGGAGGGAAGCGGCTGCTGGGCGAGGCGGAGGGAGGGGTTAGGGTGGCGGGACTCCTGGCCACAGCCGCTGGGAAGATGGCGAGCTCCTGGCAAAGGTGAGGAGGACCCGGAAAACAGGCTGGGGGTTGGGAGGACCAAGTCTTCCCTCCTGAGTGCCAGCCTCAGCCTCCTAGTCAGAGGGAGGCTCAGATCCCCACCTGCTCCGCCCTCCCAGGCAGTGAAGGGGGGGAGGGAGGGAAGGGGGGGGGTGTCTAAGTAAGGCCGGGTCGGCACAGGCAGCAGCGGGCTTGCACGTGCAGCGAGGGCTTATCTTGATGCTGCGCTTTATGAATATTCTCTTTTTCACTCGATTGTGTTCGCTCAGGGCGATGGGGAGGCTAAAGCCGCCCAGCACTGCCCCCTGGTGGTGACCCTCACGAGGAAACCTTTTCTTTTTGGTGTCTTTCCCCCGTGGCCTCAGTTCAGGAAGAAAATAACTGAAGATGTGACTGTGAAGCCAAGAGCCCGGGCCGTCCGAGCCGCCCAAGGTCCTTTAACGTGCCCTCCCCCCGAGGCCGCCCTTGGGTGACTGATTTGTCCTGCAAAACAGTGGCAGCCCGGCTCCCAGCCTGATGCCAGAGTGGGACCAGCCGTGGCCTTTATTGGGTTTTAGCGACGCGGTTAGTGAAGGTCATGCCTAAAAGTAACAGGAAACTAAGTGTGTGGAAACGGGATGGAAAAGACTGTCAGGAGGTAATTCCTCGTGACTCCGGGTGTTGTCCTGAGATCGTGTTTAATCCTTAAAAGCTATTAAGAAGGATCCTGCCTTGAAATCAATGTTCCAAATGCGCTTACCCTCAAATATGCTAAAACCCCTCAGCAACACAAGGTCAGCACGCACACTCCGGGCTTAAAATGTTAGATAATGTCGGCATAACAATATAATACATTCTTAATAAAGTAGTGACTACAGCTCAGTTGTAGATACATAATTGTAGTACTTGGCAATATCAGATCCATAGTGATCTCCAATATCTTTGAGACAATGAAATAACTTGAGTATCCGGTAAAATCTGATTGAAATTAATTTTGAAGTTAAAAGGGACCTTTAAAAAACCCACTTATTTATCTTGTCCTTTTATTTTTGTTTTTTTTAATATATTTTTATTGATTTTAGAGAAGAAGGAAGAGAGAGGGAGAGAGAGAGAAAGAGAGAGAGGAAGAGAGAGAGAGAGAGAGGAACATCAATGATGAGAGAGAATCATGGATCGGCTGTCACCTGCACGCCCCACACTGGGGATCAGGCCTGTGCCCTTGACTGGAATTGAACCCCAGACCCTTCAGTCTGCAGGCCAATGTTCTAGTCACTGGCCTATAACATAGTTAATAACAGCGAGTGATTTGGTAAATATTTATCCAAAGTGGTGTTTATTAGGCTGTGAAAGAAATTCCTAAGGTAAATGCTGTTTGAATTATTTAAGATTAAATTGATACAAGTGTTTAAGAATACGTAGAAAGGAATACATTTAGTTATTCGCCAAGCACAGATCACTTAAATATTTTCCACCTGAAAACATATCATTCACGTGCGTGACTCATTTCTGACATAGCTTTACAACGCCTTCCTGGTCTGGCTCCTGTGGCTTTCCCAGCCTCCTCTGTCTGTCTCTGTCTCTGTCTCTCTCTCTCTGTCTCTCTTCCTAGCCCTCAGTCGTCTTAGCTGCAGCTTACAACTCTCCCTCCTCTGAGCCTCAAGCCCACACCACCCCCGGGCCCAGGCCCTCTGCCTGTCCTTCTGCCCGTATCACTTCCTGCCGTAGGCGGCCGCCATCCCTTCCACCGCCCGCCCCGTAGGGCCCGGTGGCTCACTTGTTCTTGGGGAGCAGTGCCCAGTCTTCCTGGGATGGGCCCTCACCGCCCCACCCACCGTCCGCGCCCCGGCCCAGAGCAGCGTCCGGGACGCAGGAGGCGCCGGGAGCGCTGGCCTGCAGGCGGCGAGCACGGGGGAGTGTGAATGCTGGTGCACACGCTGGACCGTGACACAACAGGGAAGAAATAAAGCGCCAGTTTTTTAACCATCTTTCCCTCCGTGCATTCCTTCCCACGCAGAGAACGAGCGCAGCCCGCTGTCCGCGCGACAGGAGACAGGCACCTGAGCCGGTGTCCGTCTTCTCCAGTGGGCTCCTGACACGGAGCAGCCGCAGCCGCACACGGATCAAACCCACGGAAGCAGCTGCAACTCGCAACTGTGACCTTTCTCCTCGGCAAATGAGTTTAAAAGCAAGTTTTTAAAATCTTGTTGGAAACTAATGACCTGAAGAAAGTGCCAGCATTTCTCCCAGGGAACCGGTTTGGTCTAAGTACTTATGCTTCTGAAACTGTAGCTCAGGAGTTGAGTGTGGACCTAGGAACCAGGAGGTCAGGGTTCAATTCCTGGTCAGGGAACGGGGCTGGGCTGCAGGCTTGATCCCCAGTGTGGGGTGTGCAGGGGGCAGCCGATCCATGATCTCTCTCATCATTGATGTTTCTATCTCTCTCTCTCCCTTCCTCTCTGACATCAATAAAAATATGTATTTTTTAAAACTGCACAGAGAGGCTTTTTAGGGTCAAAGCTACAAAGGTTTAAGATTTTTAAGACTGTTTAAGTCTCTACAGAAACACTGGAACGAAAGGAACAATAAAACCAGCCGGGAGAGAAGGCTGAGCACTGTCGCTAGAGAAAAACAGTGACAACTCCTGTTGGCCCCAGAACGCACGCCGCCTGCCGCAGAATGCGGAAAGCATGAAAAGAAACCCTATTTTTTGGCGGGTCCTGTCGTGTAGAACCGCTGGCCGTTAATCAAACACGCTTGGACAAAGCTCAACCTTTTCCCTCCTCTAATGAATGCAGGACCAGCCTCGCTGCTGCTGGATCGCTGGCGTTTTAGGGGCAGGCTGAGTGCTTACAACGAAGGACCCAACTCGCCGAAATGTGACCCCAGTGACAGCAGCGGCAGCGGTGCCGGTTTGCTCGGGTTCATTCCGGAGGAACCCAGTGGGGGCGCTGCACCCACCTTCCGCACTACCGAGCCCCCAGCCCCGGCTCCCAGGGGACCCCCCGCTCCCAGGGGACCCCCCTCCCAGGAGACCCCCCTCCCAGCGGACCCCGCTCCCAGGACCCCCCGCTCCCAGGGCCCCCCGCTCCCAGGGACCCCGCTCCCGCGGACCCCGCTCCCAGGACCCGGGCCCCGGGCCAGCGCCCCCCCTCTCCCCGGAAGAGGGAAGCGGGGGCCGCGTCTGGGTCGGGAACGCGGGGCCGCGGCGCCCGCCCCGCCGGCTTACCCGGGGGCTCCATGCGCTGCCCGGCCGGCGCCGCCGTTACGCTCCCGGCGGCGGCGTTGCCCTGGCGACGGGGGCGGGGCGGGCGGACGGCGAGCGGGAGGGCCCAGCCGCCGCGAGGCCCGGGCGGCGCCGCGCAGCGCAGCGGGCGCCCGAGACGCCGCCGCGCCGGTGGGTGGTCGCGCCGCGGCCCGCGTGCCCGGCCCCCGTCCGCCCGCCGCTGCCCGCCCGCCCGGCCCGGAGGGAGCGCGGCCTGGACGCCGCCGCCCGCCGGCCCGCAGGTGAGGCCGCCGCACCTGGCGCGGCTCCCGGCCCCGGCGCCCGGGTCCGGCCCCGAGGGAGGCCGAGGGCGACCGCGGCCCCGCTGCCCGGAGCCCGGCCCGGCCCGGCCCGCGGGACGAGCGGCTGCACCCGCCCCGCCGGCAGGGGGACCCCTCGGCGGCCGGGGCGTCGCCGGGCTGGGGGGACCCTCGTGCCGCCTCTGGGCAGCGCCGCGCCCATCGGAGACCCCGTGGCCCGGCCCGACGGGCCAGACCGGTCCGGGCCGCAGCGGGAGGGCCGGCCGCCGCGCTGGGTGCGCCCGAGGGTCAGGCCCCGGCCGGGGCGGGGGGCCGGGGCGGGGGGCCGGGAGGGGGGCCGGGGGCCAGGGGATCGGGGGCGCGGAGGGGGTTCGGGGGCCGGGGATTGGGGGACGAGGGAGGGAGGTCTGGGGGCCGGGGCTCTCCGGTCCGTGAGGTCCGTGTCTGTAGGGCCCAGCCGCCCGGCCAGCACAGGGTGCGGGCGGAGACGCAGGTCCCTCCTGCTGTCCGGACGGTCCGGGAGCCCGGGGCGGCCCCAGGAAAACGCAGACAATCCGAGTGGCCCGGTCCGGGAGGCCGGGGGTTTAAAGGGGAGAAGAGGGTGCAGAGGGGCCGGGGTCGGGGGCCGGGGTCCAGCCCCAGAGGGGCCTCCCCCGGTTCCTGCCTCCGCAGGCGGGTCGGGGAGCAGAGCTTTTCTGGGTCAGGACCGGAGTGACTCATGCTTCGCCGCCAGGTTCCCACCCGGGTGACAGGTGCCCGGGGAGCCACCTCCCTCTGCAGGCAGAGGCTTCAGGGGAGACCGAGCAGGAGGAGCGTGCACCCTGCGGGCCCCGGGCAGGGCCGGTCCCCACAGCGGCCTCCCCCTCCGGGGCCCTGGGGGCTTCCAGGCGGCCTGTCCAGGAGCAGCTCTGAGCTGATGCCCACAGACGGTGTGGCGGCCGCAGGGCCACACCGCCCCCTGAGACACTGAGGTGCAGGAGCTGCTTTTGAGACTCGAGGACAGGGAGGGTGCCTTCTGCCCAGAACGTGTCTGAGATCAGCAGTGGTCCCGCGGTCCATGCCTCAGACCAACAGCTCAGTCATGAATCGGCCTTTTCATCCAGGGAGCAGGGATGCTCATTAGTAACAGCGGAATCAGACATGGCCGACACTGATGCAAACTGGCGGTGAGGACACAGAAAGGGCTACACTCCCCACAGCTCCGTGCCGGTGGCCGGCCGGGCCGGGCAGGGTGAGCCAGCGGGGGTCAGGCCATGGAGAAGCCCCTCGCGTGGGGAGAAGGCTGCTGGGTGGACACGGCGTTGAAAGTCTAGGCACCAGGCGGCTTTGGCAGCTGTGAACGCAGCAGTTGGATTTGGGGGTCAGGGTGCCCAGGGGAGAAATGCCGGGTGGAGGGGGAATGGGGTTCAGGGGGAAAGGCCCTCGGAGGTTAGCGCAGGGACGAGGTTCAGTGTGTCTCCCCTGCACCGGGACGGGGTGGGACTTGGTAAGTGTCCGCCATGGGGAGGAGTGTTCCGCCATGGGTGAGAAGCCGCTGCGGACAGCAACAGCGGGCTGTGCTCCGTTCATTCCCGGGGAACCTGCGGGCTCAGAGGTGGCTGCAGGCACCCGGGCAGGTGAATGGGAGGTGCTGGCTTCCCCCGTGGGGTCTACGCTGCTCTCCTGTTTCTCTCTCACCGGCACCTTCAGGATGTCAGTGGTCACGCGAATGTAACTCACTGCTTTTTTTTAAAGTGTCCAAGCTCCTGGCTACAAGGTCTCTCCTGCCTCCTTGGCTGATGAAGGAAATGTAACAAACCAAGGTGCGGGCGGCGCCGGGGACAGGGAGCCTGTCTTCTCGCTGAGCTCTCCGGGCCCCTGGGATCCAGAGCCAAGATAGCTCCATAGCAGAGTGACATTGGAGGCAGGATGACTCCTTTTTGTTTTGTAATGATTTTTTACAAAAAGAGGAAGGAGAGGGATACAGAGCTAGAAACATCGATAAGAGAGAAACACTAATCACTGCCTCCTGCACACCCCCCACTGGGGATGTGCCCGCAACCAAAGTACATGCCCTTGACCGGAATCGAACCCAGGACCCTTCAGTCCACAGGCTGACGCTCTATCCACTGAGCCACACTGGTTTTCGGCGGGACAACTTCTTTTTAAAAAGCAAATGGATGTGTTGTTTCCTAGCCCGACTATCACAAGTTAGAGAAGTTTTTATTTTCGTTGTTGGGTTTTTATTTTCTGTTTTGTTCTGTTGTGTTGTTTTGTTTTTACCAGAGTGAGGGTGCTGTTTATCTTTCTTGGCTGCTTTCTGACACGTGAGTTTAGTCGATGCTGAAAGCCATTACCTTTTCGTTCCCCCGTGTTTCCTCCGTACCGGGGAGAGCTAACGGGCTGCCCCTCCTCCGGGCACGGGTGCTTAGCCCAGTCCTACACTTCCTATGGCCCCCTCCTCCGGGGGCGGCCCTGTGCCTCCGTGTGCGCACTTTGGGGGCCAAGCCCATGGTTCAGGCTTCTCTGTGTGCCTAAACCGTGGGCTTGGTGGTTTCCCGGTGTGCCTCGTGGTCTAAGGCAGATAATGCTGGAGCCAGGACACGCCTCTGGGCAGGGAGGTTTAACTAATTGCTAGCTGTGCCGAGGGAGAGCCAGGCCCTATGACACCTCATTGCTAACGGGGGTAATAAAACCTGCAGTGGGTTCTCATCGTCACGTGAGAACAAATAAGTGCATGTGATCTAGATGGAAGCAGGTGTGTATTACAGGCTGTGACTGCTTCAGGCAGGCAGTAAGCCCTCACTGAGCTCCCACACGGCTGGCCGGGGCATCCTGGGTCGGGGGTTGGTACCCCGGACCTGGGAGTGGCCGTGGCGTGTGGGTGGGCAGAGGACAGCCAGGCAGAGGCACGGCGGCCGGTCTCCGCAGGCGCTCCCCTGGCTGGAGACGGCGCAGCTTTCAGCTCCTCGTGGGCTCCTCGTTTGCTCAGCTCGCTCACCAGGCCTTAACCAGCCACACTAATACCTAGCACACCTATTCACGCTCCCACTACTCAGTAAAGAAAAGTCATCAAAATAATACTGAAAAGCACTGAGTGTGACCAGTGCTTTATTTATAAACTTCAGTGGAGGGAGTGGTATGTTATGATACGTACGCACTGGTTGAGCTTGGGAAGTCGTTCTGTACCTAAGTCTAAAAATTGTAAATTATCACAGAGCCTAGGATTCTTTAAAAAGTAATGGATTATTCAAGCTGCATATGATATGAACCAATATTGAGTTCTAAGTGAATATTTTACTTGTGTTTTTAAAATCCAATTAATTTGATTTGCTTACTTAAAAGCAAGACATTGTCAACCTGTTAGAACTCTAGAAGTAAGGCTTTTGAAATAAAGTTCTGAAGTTTTACTTTACACTAGAAGTTAAATAGAATGTGCTTTGGGAGCTCCGAGGCAGGAAAACACAGACAGAAAAAGGTGCCCTACAAGTTGAAAGTCCCAGGAAGGATAAGCCCTTGGCTTCCGTGACAGTGAAACTGAAGTGTAACAAGCCTGGGGATAGTTACATATTAAACTTTTTAATAACTTCATGGAGGTGATTAAACTATATTTTCCAAAGTTTTTAAATGTTTTTTCTTTCTTTGAAAGAGCAACACATTTCCTGCTTTATGGTTATTTCTTCCCAAGCGTAGTGTTCTCTCTGGCCCTCAGTGTCCTGGGGGGGCGGGGGGAGGACAGCAACTCCCTCAGCCGGAGGCTCTCCCACGTGTGTGTCCTTGGCCAGCGCCTCCTTTTATTCCTTCGGCCGGAACTGGCCCTCCAGCCACCAGCACCCACCGCAGCCACAGCCGCAGCACCTGGGCCCCTAAAGCCATTTAAAAGGCGAATGCCATGTTAGGATTTATTCTTTTGATTGATTTTTTTCTTTTTAGTTTCCCTGGTTACGGTGAAAGGGGCTTGTCCCTTTGTTGCCGGCTACACCCCGTCACTGGGAGCAGCGGGCCCTTCCTGCTGAGGGGAAGGGGGGCGGTGATGGTCTGTCCTTTCGCAGGACATGTCTCTCCTTCGTTTAAGGGGCACGTTGTCTTGTGCCTCCTGAGCCTGACCTGTCGGCTGGAGGCCCCGGGGCCCACAGACGCGGGTTCTGGTGCGTTGGACCAGCGGCCCCGGGGCAGGGCTGGGGCCTCCCGGAAAGAGCCCGCCACTGCCGCCTGGACTCTGCAGACGGCAGCAGCAGGTGCAGGCGGCGTTTTAAAAACGCCTCCTCCAACCAGGAAATTCTAACTTGAACAGCAGCAGACCTCTCCTGGCCGGAGCCTCGGGGCACTCAGCGGCACCCATCGCCTCTCCTGGGCCCGCACCTCGGGAAGGCCGGGCCCGGGCCGGAGCCCCACTGCCCGCCCCGTGGCTTTCCGTTCACGGTGGGCCGGCCGGTGCGGGCGTGGCAGGGAGCACTGTCCCCCGTGGACACCTCCCAAGCTGGGCAGCCGAGAGGGCTCAGAGCCGCCCGCCCCGGCTCCGCAGGCAGGGAGGCGGCGGGCGGGGCTCCCGCACAGGAGAGCCGCGTTTTTCTTCGGACACTGCGGCCTGACCTGGCTTTTCTGTTTCCGGCCAGGCTCCCGACGGCACTGAGCGGGGTGCTGAGGCCCGGCCCGGGAGGGGCGCCTGGAGCTGCCTCCGTCCTGGGGGTCAGCCCTCCCCGCTTTGCGGAGGCCCCGGGAGGACTCGGCTGGGATGCCCGCCGCGTGAGCTCCTCGGCAGGATGGACGAAGGGCTGGAATGTCGCGACTCCTCGGCGGAGAAGCGCTACTTCCCCGAGGCCCCGGAGTCCAGCGAGGGCGAGGACGACGGCCTGCCGGCCTGCGAGGACCTGGAGCTGAACCCCTTCGACGGGCTGCCCTACTCCTCCCGCTTCTACAAGCTGCTGCGGGAGCGGGAGGCGCTGCCCATCTGGGCGGAGAAGTACTCCTTCATGGAGAGCCTGCTGCAGAGCCAGGCGGTCATCGTCTGCGGGGAGGCCAGGTGCGGCAAGAGCTCCCAGGTGAGCGTCCCCACACACGGCCCGGTCGGTGCGCGTGTGCGTCGAAGGAAGCCAAAGGCCTCGCAGCAGCAGTGAAGTCCGGGTGCACTCGGGTGCCGGCGCCTGGGGTTAGCGAGCCTCTGGGTTTCCTGGGGGTGGGAGCAGGCCCACGCCGTGGCCTCAGCTGCGTGGATTTTAAAGCTGAGACACGTGCTCTGCCTGCCAGGGCTTCAGGGTGTGACTGACAGGATGCCTGGATGGCTTGTTGGTAAAGCTGGGGGGGGACTCGTGTCTGGGGGGGATCTCGAGTCTGTGAGGGGGGCACTGGGGCCTAAGGCTGCCAGGTGTGGACTCGGTGACTGGTGCTGAGTGAGGAGTGAGTGGGGGGCCCTGGCACAGGCAGGCTGGCCTGTGGGAGGAGCCGGGCGGGCATCCGCCTGTACGTGTCCCCCGCGGGCAGCGCTGAGCCGGTACAGGACGCCACAGCCGCTACAGGTTCTGGTCTGGACTGGGCCCACCCCGAGGACCTCCAGCCCAGCGCCCGTGCCTGTCGCCTGGGGCGGGTGGAGGACTTAGCTTTGCTGGCTGAGATGGTGCAGCTCGTAGAATTTCAGTCCCTGGTGTCGAGGAGGCCCTGGTGCAGATCAGATCCTGGTCGCCAGGCCGCCTCCCCTTTAAGCGGCAGGCAGCCACCTCACCTTTCGGAGAGCCAGGGCCGTACCCGGTCCTCACGGCACCCAGGGAGCCTGGGGCCAGACCTGGTTCTCAGGACACCCATGATGGCCGCCTCCTTTGCACCCCGAGGCGGCGTCACTGCCCTGGCTGTGAACCCCCACCCCCTCCTCCCCTCCCGAGGACAAGGCTGAGAGGCGGGCAGTGCCCTTCACTGGCGGGGTCGGGACTGCACACACACCTGGGCTCGCACTTCCCACCCGTCACTCCCGCACCAGCGCCCCTGAGATAAGCCGGTGTGTTTGCCTTTAAATACAGGGAGATGCTAACGAGCTCATCTGTTTACTTTATTCTGAGCATTTAAATATAAATGCTTTCACCTTGAGTCACCATTTCTCATCTCAATGCTATGCAATGTTTACTTTGCTTAAAACACAGTAGTTGATATGGTCAGACATGTTTCTTATGGAGGTTTCCTGGAGCCAGAAAGTAAGTCATAAATAGTTTTTTTGTTTTGTGTTTGTTTTTGTTTTTCCCCCCACAAATATAGCTGAGGTTAAAAACACATGTACTTTGCCTTTCACTTTTACCTGCCCTTTTTAAAAAACATCTGGGAATCACTAACAGTCCCGCTAACACCTTCCTATCCTCTGGCTTTCCTTCGTTGCCGTGGTAACTGTGGGTAGACAGACTGTTTGGAGGCTCAGTCAGGGTGACTCGCTGGTGACCCCGCTTACGCCATGACCCGGCGGCTTCCCCTCGCCCGCAGGTGCCGCAGTGGTGCGCCGAGTACTGCCTGTCGGTCCGCTACCAGCACGGCGGCGTGGTGTGCACGCAGGCGCACAAGCAGCCCACTGTGCAGCTCGCCCTGCGCGTGGCGGACGAGATGGACGTCAACATTGGCCACGAGGTGGGCTACGTGGTCCCGTTTGAGAACTGCTGCTCCAGCGAGACCATCCTGAGGTGGGTGGGGTCCGCCTGCCGTGCTGGCCCTGGGCCGGGGCCCCATCCCCGGGGCGTGTGCCCCTCATTCCACACCCAGACATCTGCTGTGCTCGTGACAGCTGTCCCAGCCTGGCCTCGTCCGGATTCTTCCTGGTCTAGTTCTCCACGACCCCCGTGACCCTCAGGAAGGTCACTTGTTGGGTGGCCCCCAGACACAGTCTTGTCTTCTCCAGCCCCACCTCAGGGTGGGTCCATACAGGCCGGCCGTGTGCCCACCAGACCTGGGGTCTCGCCATCCGCACCACCACTCTGCTTGCTGAGCCGTACCTCTTCGGGCTCGGCTGATTCCCCTGTCCATGCCAGGGTCACCTCCTCCAGGAAGGCTTCCCTGACCTCCCACAGTGTAAACAGAGAACCCGGATGTGGTTACAAAACTGGACATGAGCCTCACCATGGCTGTTTAGATCCGTGTTTTTCAAACTACTTTCCCAAGTCTCCTCATTTATAAATTTGAGCTAGTAACGTCTACCTTCAAGATTTATCCTGAAGCTTAAATGAGAAAGGCAGCAGCAGTGCCTGGCGCACACGTGGGGCTTAGTAAGTGCTCTGTCCTTCCTTTTCTTCCTTGGGAAGGGTCAGCTGAGGTCTGCCAGGCCCAGCACCCCCCCTCCCCCAATGGCGAGGACTCGGGCTCAGCACAGCGCTGGCTCACAGCCACATTTACGCGTGAAAGCACACGCGCCGTCAGCCAGGGAGATGGCCGGGTGGAGGTCACGGAGCCCGGCACCACCAAGGCACTGGGGGCAGAGCCTTCCCTGGGCTGAGGCTCTCGGGCCCGTGGCCCTCTGTCCGGTTTAAAGTGGACGCGGTTGTGAGGGTCTGTCAGTTTTTCCGACGGGAAGGGCTCGGCCCAGTAAAGGCTCTGAACTCCGGTTACAGGGGGGCCCAGCCCAGCATCTCGTGGTCCCGGGAGGCGGGGGAGTCCCCGCACGAGGCTAGCTGTTGCCCCCGCAGGTACTGCACGGACGACATGCTGCAGCGGGAGATGATGTCCAGCCCCTTCCTGGCCAGCTACGGCGTGGTGGTCCTGGACGACGTGCAGGAGAGGAGCATCGCCACCGACGTGCTGCTCGGGCTCCTCAAGGGCGTGCTGCTGGCCCGGCCGGAGCTGAGGCTGGTCATCTGCACGCCGCCCCCGCTGCTCGGCCGGCTCAGCGCGCTCTACGGCGCCGCGCCGCTGGTGCAGGTGCCCGGCGGGCGCCCCGTGGAGGTGGAGCACCTCAGCGGGGCCCCGGGGGACGCCCTGGAGTCCGTCCTGCGCCTCATCTTTGAGATCCACCACTCGGGCGAGAGGGGCGACATCGTCGTCTTCCTGGCCTGTGAACAAGTAAGTAACGAGCTCGGACCCCGCCGAGGAGCACGGTGACGCCGGGAACCCTTGAACCCGGCGGGTGCTTTTAGTGACCAGCACACGGGTCCAGTTGGCCGCTGAGCTAGATATTTGGCTCCTCGCTTTGTCACTTTGGAGGACACGTGGGCAGGTAAATAAAACCCGCCTGCAGAGGAAGTGTTTCTAAAACCAGGCGCTGCTCCGAGGCCTCGTGCAGGTCCATGGAGCGACCCCGGAGCTAGCTCCCTCCCCAGGACCGGAGGTCTGCTGGAGATGAGATGGGACCTAACAAGCGAAGGCTGTGGGCGGGTCAGTAAACAGGCAAACGAGGCCCCACAAAGGCTCGCACAACAGCCAGCGGGCCGGGCAGAGGGACATTGACAGCCGCCCGGGGCTGCCTCCGGGTGCTGGGCCTGGTCTGCAGAGGAAGAAGTCTCCACCTGGAGTCTTCAAAAGAACGACTGGGAACGTGGCACGGCCTGTCGCTGCTTTTAGCGGCGGGCGGTTTGGGGACCCCTGTGTGTACTGCAGCTGCGCGGCGGGCCTTCCCTCCGCTACCGACTCTGAGCCTCAGTCTCCAGAACGAGACCTTGCGTCCAAGGGTGGGCTTCCTGGGCCTTCCTACCCCCCTCTCCGGAAGTCCTGGTTTCAGACTGTGACCCACGTAGGTAGTGACCCCATGACCGAGCAGAAGCCCAGAAGGAACCTGTTCGGCTCTCCCCACGCGGTCACCTGCTTCCTCCGCTGACGGTGGAGCCAAGGAGGGCTGGTCCCCACCCTGGGACCCCAGGTCACAGCGGAGGCTGCGTCTGCTCCGTGCGGACAGTAGTTCGGAATCCCAAGTGCATGGCAGCGAGGGCGTGTTTATCAGCTCGCCGTGTGAGCTGACAGCCTCCTCAGCAGTGACTCCTCGCCCACCTCGGACTTATATTACCGGGTGGTCCTCCAGCACGACTCGGCTACTCCAGAAGCCCAGAGTCCGGAAGTGACTGCGGAGACGGGAGGAGAACTGGTGACGAGGCCTCGGGAAGGGAGGGCACAGGCTCAGGGAGGTCTTCGCCAGGAAGCCCGGTCGCCAGGGGAAAAGGACGGTGCTGGTTACCGGCCAACTCTGAGCTGCACGAGAGGCAGTTCCGTCTCCCCGGGAGGGGCTCTCGCGTGGCCTTCCCCGAGAGCGGACAGCCGGCGGGCGAGGCTCCGGTTCCGTGGCTCCGCAGGTAACTCCAGGAGCCCACGGATAAACGCGCCGCACACACTGAGGAAGAGAGAGGACTACAAACCACTGGAAGCCCAAAATGCATGCTGAAAGCACATGTGTCAAGTTCTAAAGGTTCTGACCGCCAAGCCCTGGGCCAGCTGAGCGTGAGGCGGCAGAACCACCTGCACCACCTGCTCCCACTCGGTCTTTCCTCCTCCCCATTGGAGCCACCTCAGCAGCAGACCCACTGGCAGCTGCGAAGTTCAGGCAGCCAGGAGCCAGTGAAGAGCTAGGGCGGTCCGAAGTGCTGGGGTGAGAATAATTCCCAGAACGACATGGGGGGACCGAGGGCAGGATTTCGCACGCCGAGATTGGGAATCCGGAGACGGGCTCCTGGTTCCTGGTTCTGCCGCCGGGACTCAGTGACGCCTGCACTGATGGGAGTGACTTCTGTGTCGCTGCCACTGACGGAGAGGAGAGCTGATCGGGCTAGAAACGGGTGACCCTGGCCGGCGGCTCAGTAGGTGGAGCAGACCTGCAGACTAGAGGGGCCCGGGTTCGGTCCAGCCAAGGGCACATACCTGGTTGCAGGCTCCTCCCCGGCCCATGCGCAGGAGGCAGCCAATCATAGTGCGTCTCTCACATCGATATTTCTCTTTGCTTCTCTCTCCCACTCTCTCTGAAGAAATCGATGGAAAAACATCCTTGGGTGAAGTTTAAACACAGAACGAGGATGAGTGCGTAGAGGCAGAGAGTGTATCTCACAGAGGAAACACCCTGCAGAGAGCAGTGAGACTCAACTGCCTCCCCCCCACCCCAGCGTGCTCCTGCCACGTCCTCATTTACAGTTAAAGCCACAGACACGTCCCTTCCTGTGGACGCTCGTCTGAGTGCCACCCCTCATGGCTGGTGTCGCCTTTGCCTCTAGGATATTGGAAAAGCCTATGAAAGCGTCTGCCGAGAAGCCTGTCGCCGGGACGCGGACGGCGGCGAGCTGGTGGTGGTGCCCTTGTACCCGAGAGAGAAGTGCGCGCTGTTCAAGCCGCCCGAGGAGACGGAGCGCCGCGGCCCGGCACCGCCGCGGCGAGTGGTGCTGACCGCCAGCCCCGGGGAGGCCCTCATCGGCAGCAGCTCCGTCCGCTTCGTCATCGACGTGGGTGTGGAGAGGAGGAAGGTAACGCTTACCAACAGCGGGGGACGGCGGAGTCCGCTCCTGGGGCTCTGCCCTTTGTGGACCAGGGAGCGAGGATGAGGGCTGAGGGGTGGGTTTGCTCCGGGCAGGGAGTGCCCGCTGTCCTCGGTGGCACCTCCGTGGTCTGGACACGATGAAGGGAAGGAGGCGCTGGGCGGAAGGGCACAGCTAGCAGCACAAGGCGGGAGGGAGCCTCGTCAGCGGTTTTGCTTCAGCGAGTTGCTGCCTCCTGATCAGTTAGGCTCCCGGTGTTTCTGGTAAACCCTTGATCGAGGTCCTCAGCGTCTTCCCACAAGTAACTCACTGAGATCAGTTTCAAGTGCGCTGATGCGGACTTTAATAGGTTTTAGCTCTATAACTACGTAATACAATTCCACCCTAAAACATCAAGACTGCTGTTTCCTATAGCTGCCTTGAAAGAAGGAAATGAGTGAAAATGGCATAGGCAGGCTCACCCTCAAAGGCTGTCCCCACAGGTGTACAACCCCCGCATCCGGGCGAGCTCGCGGGTCCGGCAGCCCATCAGCCACAGCCAGGCGGAGGCGCGCAAGCGGGTCCTCAGCTCCACCACGTCAGGTAGCTGCGGGCACCCCCGACTCCCGGCCACGGCCACGGCCACGGCCACGGCCACGCCAGGCAGGAGAGCTCGCCCCGTCTCTTCCAGGAAAGCTGTTCCGTCTGTACTCGGAGGAGTTCGCCTCCAGGGACATGCGGCCGCTGAAGCCGGCGGAGGTGCAGGAGGCCAACCTGACGAGCACAGTGCTCTTCATGAAGCGCATCGCCATCGCCGGCCTGGGCCACTGCGACCTCCTCAACCGGCCAGGTGTGCGGCGGCGGCGGCGGCGGCGGGGGGCGGGGGCAGAGCGGGTGTGCGGTCACAGGGAGAAGGAGCAGGAATTGTGGTGTCCGGTGGGGAGAAGCACAAGGCTCTCCATCACATGCAGCACCCCGTTCTCGGCGGTCCCCAAGACTGGCTGGTCACGGGACGGCGGTCAGGGAGGACTCACTGTCTCCTGACAGCACGCACACAGCCACATGCCGCTGGCGGGGAGCAGGGCTGTGGGCGCTGACTCTGCCCGGGGAGGGGACGGTGCAGCTGCCCCGCGTTCAGCTGGTGGAAGCAATCACAGCCAGCCAGCTGGCCTCCCTTTCAGGCCCATGAACCGTGAGGAAACGATCTGGCGTAACTGGGCTGCAGGCTGCTAAGTGGGCTCAGCTCCTGATACAGCTCTTTAAAAACAAAGCCGGCCGTTTCCCTCCCTGGCGCTGAGCACTGACCCCCATTGTGAGGGAGTTACTGCTGACCCTGCGCGGACGGGGGCTCAGAGGTTTCCCACCGGACAGCAGTGGCGCCTGGAGAGACTGGATGAGCCTGCCCTGCCTCAGTCCTGTGTGGGCACCGGCACGGGCCCGCTGATCCTCGGGGTGGCTGTCGGGCTCTGATGCTCTCACGTGTGCTGCTGACCATGGAGGGGACACTCGTGGATCCCCCAGGTTCCCTGTGCAGCTGCCTCCTCGCACCCCGATCAGCGGGCTCTGGCCACCACAGGCTCCCCATCCCGCAGCACCATCCCCACAGCTCTGGGTCTGAGGCTCCATCCGGCTGCCCTCCCTGCACCACAGCTTTTCAGGCAGCAGCTGGGCAGTCACGTGGCTCATGCCACTGGTGTCCCCGCTCAAGTGTCGGCCCTTCACGGCCTGGTGTCTGTCTGGGAACTGCTAAGTCTTGTTTGTTCACCAGGGAGGGACATCTGGTCTGTCCCTCCGCCTCGGGACCGCTCTCTCCCAGCCCCCGAGGCTGACCGCTCTCTCTCCAGCCCCCGAGAGCCTGATGCAGGCCCTGGAGGACTTGGACTACCTGGCGGCGCTGGACAACGACGGGAACCTGTCGGAGTTCGGGATCATCATGTCCGAGTTTCCCCTGGACCCGCAGCTCTCCAAGTCCATCCTGGCGTCCTGCGAGTTTGACTGTGTGGACGAAATGCTGACCATCGCTGCCATGGTAACAGGTACCCCGGACCCACTTTGTGAATCTGCACGCCTAGATCTTTAGATGGGATCAGGCATTTTAACAGACGAAAAGGTAGAAAATTATAACCATTACCTTCGTGTGAAAAAACCTACATCAGAGATAGTGAATGTCTTAACCTGACTGGTGAAAGCACACCAGGTTAGCTTTTGCTGACGGCAGCGCAGATCAGGAAAAATTTGAGGAAAATGTGTCACGAGACATGTTCTTCCCCAAACGACGTGTGCGCGCTTTACCTCCGGCCCGTTCCCTTGGTCTGCACGCTTCAGCGGCAGACAGACCGAAGGCTGTGCTGCAGGAGAACTGTGTTCTGATCTGCCCATCCCCACTCCCGCTGCAGCACAGCCCGAGAGACCAGCAGATAGAAAGACAAACCGAAACAAGGAGACACACATAGGACAGCCCCAGGCCCCTGGATGCCCGAGTAGAAGGGAAAACTGACCGTAGGAGTACGACTCCGCTCCACGCCGAGCTGTGCTGCCCGAACGCCTGCCTCCCTCCCTCCCTCACGCCGTCCTCACCCCTTTTGTCTCCAAGCTCCCAGCTGCTTCTCGCACCTGCCGCGTGGAGCTGAGGAGGCCGCCCTGGCCTGTTGGAGGACGTTTCTACACCCCGAAGGCGACCACTTCACCCTCATCAACGTTTACAAGGCCTACCAAGACGCGGCCCTGAGTGCCGCCAGCGAGCGTAAGTGCTGCTGACTCCCAGGGTCACCACGGGCCCCTCCTTCCCAGGAAGCTGAGTGAACAGCGCTCTCCAGCCCCTGGCCACGCCGGTGGGATGGGCTTGAGGCCCTCAGGGCTCCGCAGGCCTCTCTGGCCTCTCTGAGCAGAGCCCTCACTCCGGCTCCAGAGCTCTGGCAGTGGTGGGCTGTGGGGCTGCGGGGCTGCGGGGCTGCGGGCTGGACCCAGCGCTCAGCTCGGCCACACTAAGGGCGCTGCTGGGGGCAGGATGACGCAGGGAGACTGGCACAGCTCCTGCCCTCTCGATTTGGGGAGAAAACAAGGAACTGCCATTGCAGGCGCCCTGGGTCACAGCTGTGCTCCCTACTGTCCGCAGCCTGGCACATCCCTGCTGGGCGGCCCAGCTGGCTGTCCGCCCCCCCTCTCCCCTGCACGCACCCATGTGACTGCCTCAGGCCAGGGAAGCAGAGGAGAGCACCTTCCTGGCCAGGCCCCTGCAGACCACCCTCGATCCTGACCCGTGCCCTCCCCCAGACTGCGTGGAGAAGTGGTGCCAGGACCGCTTCCTGAGCTGCGCCGCCCTGAGGATGGCGGACGCCGTCCGCGCCGAGCTCGTGGAGACCGTGCGGCGGATCGAGCTGCCCTACGCAGAGCCCGCGTTCGGCTCCCGGGAGAACACGCTCAACATCAAGAAGGCCCTGCTGTCCGGCTTCTTCATGCAGGTGAGGACCACGGGGCTGACCCCAGGCAGGCCTGCAGGAGCCTCCGGCGACCGCTTCACTGAGGCTCACTCTAAAGCAGCGAAGCCCTGACGCGCCTTCGTATTTACATGTCCTTCCCCGCGGGCGCGACGGGCTGGGCCAGAACAGCACCTCTGTCCGCGGGGGCGGGGGCGGGGGCGGAGAGGGCAGGCCGGCTCTGACCTGCTGGCGAACTCGCTCATTCAGGGGTGGATAATGCCCAGCAAACAGGAAGCCCTGCCAGAGAAGGGGGCTGACATCTCTCCCCCACCGAGCGCGGCCTCCTGGAGGCGACATCTCAGCGCGGAGGGCCTCGCCCCTGCGGGAGGTCAGGGCCTGGCGTCTGGGTCTG
Organism: Pipistrellus nathusii; assembly: GCA_963693515.1. Classification (NCBI taxonomy): domain Eukaryota; kingdom Metazoa; phylum Chordata; class Mammalia; order Chiroptera; family Vespertilionidae; genus Pipistrellus; species Pipistrellus nathusii. The sequence continues at coordinate 1,720,493 of OY882871.1, read as the reverse complement.
AGGACCAGGCAGCGAGGCCACTGCGTGCGCGTGTGCATGCACAGACATCGCCGCTGCAGCGCCCGCAGCGCCCGGGTTGGACGTCAGCACTGCTGTCTTACACCGGGTCTGGAAGGAGGAAGCAGGGTGGACTCTGCTCTAAGGCTCTGGAGGGAAGGACCCTTTGGGGTTGTTAACCAAGCACAACAGAGTGCTGATCTCCACAGTAACGTGTCTCCTAGATCGCTCGGGACGTGGACGGGTCGGGCAACTACCTGATGCTGACGCACAAGCAGGTGGCGCAGCTGCACCCGCTGTCCAGCTACGCGCTCGGCGGGAAGACGCCCGAGTGGGTCCTCTTCCACAAGTTCAGCCTCTGCGAGAACAACTACATCCGGATCACCTCCGAGACCTCCCCGGAGCTGTGCGTCTCAGGGATGGGCTCCTACCGAGTTAGGCTCCGTTACGGGAGTTCCTGTTCCTCAGACAGGCCTGCCTCCAGGCTGCAGCAGAGGCTCCGTTACCGTAAACACAAAGCAGGGTGCCTCTGACCCAGAACGAATGCTGCGGGCCCCGGCAGGGCCAGGCCTGAGGAGCCACTGAGCCTGAGTTGAGGGGGAGGGCAGGGAGAGGGGGACTGAAGCCAGGCAGCAGCCGGGGAGGTGGCCACAGGGTTTGGGGTTAGGCCGGGGGCAGTACTGAAAGCAGCTGGAGGGTAAGGGCGGCATCTCATGCACCTGAAGACCCCTCTGGCTGCCGAGAACGGGCGTGGGGGCGGGGCAGTGGTGAGAGGCAGACTGGCCTCCCAGAGGCTGGTACAGTGCCGGTCCGTCCTGAAGGTCCCTCCACAGTGGGCAGAGGGCGCTCTGGCAGAAACCGAGGGAAAGCAAGAGCTGTCCACTCAGCTGGCCGTGGAGCGGCTGAGTTAGGAAGAGGGAGAGGCGAAGGCCCTCCTACCGCCCAGAGGCTCCGAGCATCAGATGGGACCCTTCGCACCGGGTGGTCGGAGGGGCAGTGCAGATCCCCGGTGGTCAGAGGGCGGCCCGGGAAGTGCTAGTGGGCTGGTTCCACAAGATCAGCAGCCAGGGCACGGAGGAGCCACGCTAATGCCAGCCTGTGGCTGCTGCAGGGGAGGGGGAGGCGAGCTCGCTGTCTCCCGCCAACAGCGCTGTCTGTGTGGGCACAGGTTCATGCAGCTGGCGCCGCAGTACTACTTCAGCAACCTGCCCCCCAGCGAGAGCAAGGACCTCCTGCAGCAGGCCACGGCCCGCCTGCCCGCCGCCCAAGGGGAGCAGCCGCCCTGCGAGAAGTGCCCCGAGACTACTGAGCAGAGGTGCGCCCTGCAGTGACGCCCGGGCCCTCCCAGAGCCCCGCGCCAGGAACCCCGGCCCCGGGGCCTGCGGGGCGGCGCCGGCAGCACCTCGGGGAGGACGGCCTCCCAGCCGCACAGGAGCGTCTTGAAACAAACGAACACTTTGTATATTATTTAAAAATAAAATATAGTTTTTATTGAGTTCTTTAAATTACTACTCCACTTTTTCTTCTCATAGGAAGGTTTTTTAACCAACCATTCATAATTTGACCAAAACGTTAAAACACTCTTGTAAATGTGTCACAGACACAGACCACAGGACCCTACTTTGTGTAGAGAAGCTACATCTCAAAGTCTGGAGTTTGTCAGTGAAGCTCCTGGGTGTTCTGTGGTTTCACAAGCACAAGCACCCCCTCGGGGAGCGGCTAAACAGACAGGTGTTCCTCCAGCGCGGCCATGACCTCGCCCATCCGGTCACACGGCACCAGCATCACGGTGCGCAGTGGCTGCATCGGGACGTCGTCGAAGGACCACCGGCCGCCCAGACAGGAGTCGCTCTCCTCCTGCACCGAGTAGCTGAACCGCAGGGCCGCCTTCTGAACCACAAACACCGGGAGTGAGCCACCCGCACGCAGTCAGCAGCAAAGAATACTGTCCGCCGCGTTTCCTTAGGAACGGGCTGGAGGAAGCCGAAGGGACTCTCGCCAGCAGCGGGTGACACTGAGCCATCGCCCCTCACACAGTCTACCACTCTGAAGCCACTCAGTCACCCCCTGTGACAGGGACAGCAACAGCCACAGCACCGGGCAGCTGACAAGACGACCCTGCAAACGCAGGCCTTCCCCGCTGCCCAGCGGCCTCCTTGGCAGAGCTGCTGGGGGCGAGGGGAAGCGTGCAAAGCCGACCGTGTGCCACCACCACACACACACCGAGAGGCTGGCAGAGCCTCCAAGCTTCAGTCCCCGTCTCCTTCCGAAAGCACCCGCAATGCGGCCGGTGCTGACCGGGAGTCTCCAGAGAAATACAGGCGGCGGCCATCCCAGGAGCGGGCCCTCCTCGGAGGTTTACGCCTGGGGAGGGCTGCACGGGGGAGGATGTGCTCCATGTGGCCGGCCATCGCGCACAAGCACCTTTCCAGGAAAGAAAGTGCTAGAAACCCACTAACAGGATGACATCTAGGACGAGGGGCAGAGCGGCACGGGAGCCAGATGAGGTCCACCCGGTGGGCTGGGACCTCAACTGACGACTCTGTCCCTCAGACTCAATGTCCACCTTGAGCCATGCTAACACTGCCTCCCGGGGTTTGGGAGGCACAGCTCTCGCAGCACATTACCAACGCCTGGTCCCTCCCGCAGGTGCAGGGTTTCCCTCACACACTCACCACCAACAGGGGCTGGCGGCGATGGCTGTGAGAACCTAGCGCACGCCTGGCACTGGGAGCTGCTGGCAGGAGGATATGGAGGAGAACAGGGCCACGCTCAGAAGTGATACAAAATGGGAGAGTCCTTACTGTCAAGAAAATCCCCATATACAGGGAACCCTGGTTCTGAAACCTAATTTGTTCCGGAAGGCTGTTCAAGAAGCGATTTGTTTGAAAACCAAATCAGCAAAAGCAAAAAAAAACCCAAAAACACATTCCCAGCACAATTTCCTGAGATGTTAACAAGGTAGGTTTAGCAGTGAACTCACTCTCCTTTGTCCCCTGAGAGGCGCACACTGATCACGTCAGCATGAAAGGGCTGCTGGTTGAGAACCAAAATGAGAACAGGAGGTTCCGCCTAAACAAACACAGTGAACAAGCATCTTACCTCGTAGAAAAATTCTTCCTCTGCTTTTGCAAACATTAACTCATCTTTCTTTTGGCTGCTCTGGTTCTTTTTGGAATTGTTTTTTCCTGCTTCCGCAAACGTCTTGCTGATCAGAAGGTAGAAGTGACACTTCCCACAGGGCTTGTTGGTCTTGTGTGCCTCTGCCAGCTCTTTCCTGCGAGAGATACACAGGTCTGCTGCCAGGCCAGGCGACATCAGCCCAGCCCCCCCAGGCCCGGGGGAGCGGGAGGCCTGGCAGGGCAGCTGGGACCGCGCACTGCGCAGACGTCAGGTCTGGCGCTGCACAGCAGTGCGTTTCAGTTCTGCCGCCCGCACCTGGATCATTCTAACGGTGCTTCATCAAGGACAGGGTGACGAGTGGCTCAGATTAGGCTCTGAGCTGTCAGCAGATCTCAGATTCCTCAACCTCACCGCTCTGTGCACAAGTTACAGACACTAAGAACCTCGAGTTTTAAAACAGCAAACATGGGACTGAAACACACAAAGGCCAGGGCCACTCCCAATGCCAGGGAGCATGGGACTGCTCAGTCTCCAATCACCAGTCCAGGACTAACTGCTCACGCGGCAGAAGCCACACTGCAGACACCTTCGCTCTGCAGTCAGCCCCACAGCAGTGAAGCCTCCGTTTCCTTCCTGAAAAGTAGGCATCATCCTGGGCACCCGGCAAACAAAAACAAGGGAACGCACAGCCCCACTCAGCTTCCTCTCCCGGAGGATCAGAAGGCGGCCACCACCGGGAAATCAGAGAAATGTGAGCTCCCGCTGATCAGGAAAACAAACCCACTACGGAGCTTGGGGGGAGGGGAGGAATCTATATAAAACCCCAATATGCAAATAGACCAAACAGTGGAACGACCAGTTCCTATGATGCTCACTGACCACCAGGAGGCAGACACAGGCGCTGAGTTTCATTTTAATGAAATTTAGGAATTTTACTCAGTTTTTGTTACTGTTGTAATTATTCAGTATTTTTCACGTTAATCTACCCATGAGAAAGGTGAAAAACTAGTCAAATAGGAGTGAAAAGTTTACATGAGACTCACCTACTTTAATGCCACTTAAATCTTTAAGGTTACGAAGATTTGTCAGAATAGCCTTTTCAAACGGAAAAGCCGATAGCGAGGACCCTGCGCAGCTCCGGACGAGCACTCTCGCCCACCCCCGGCCGCCCAGCCCAGGGCGGGCTCCACACCCTCTCGTGTCCCATTTCTGACCCCCGGGGAGCCTGCGGGCTGGGCTTACTGGAGCTGCCGGTGCAGGGGCAGCGCGACCTGCGCGGGGACGTTGATGAAGCGCTCGCTCAGGAGCAGGCCCACGGGCCGGGAGCTGTCGTTGAGGAGCTTGTCCAGCTGCTCCACCACGCTCTTCTCACAGCTCTTCGCACAGCCGCGCAGAGCCAGCGCTTTGATCTGCTCGGCACACGGGGTCCCCTGAAAGCAGAGACGGCGCTGACCACAGGCCATCGCTTCCCGCAGAGGCCTGACGGAGCACCGCCTGCCACAGGAGGGCAGTTCTGTCCCAGCCTGTGCTTCTGAGGCTACTGTGCCTGGTGTAACTGCCACCATGACGGTGGTGAGAGGGCCGGATGAGCTAATGCACCTCACAGGTGGCGGCAGGAACTGCAAGCTCATTTAAAGCAGAGTGCAGCCTGCGCCCCGTGAGGAGGGGAAGCAGCTGGGATCCCTTTTCCCTGGATCAGCAGAGAGCAGGAAAGAGCGATGAGCGCCAACTCTGTGACTGTCCGTGTCAGCAGCGCCCTCCCCTTGGGGAGGGGCAGCCCAGCCCACCACAGAGCAGATGCAGGGGCAGACCAGCCACGGGTCAGCCCGGCCAGGCAGGGACTCTACACACAGGAGGAAAGGCTTGAACTGGTACACACCAGTCAAAACAAACGCCTCTGCTGGCCAGAGTGGCTCAGGGGTTGAATGTTTGTTCAGGAACCAGGTGGTCAAAGTTTGATTTCCAGTCAGGGCACAGGCCCGGGTTGCAGACTCCATCCCCAGCATGGGGCGTGCAGGAGGCAGCCGACCCATGATTCTCTCTCATCATTGATGTTTCTAGCTCTCTCCCACTCTCTTTCTCTGAATAAGAATATTTTTAAAAAACATAAAAAATTATCTTCACTTGAAAACAGGTTACGGTGCGACTTCACAAGAGCACGCGCTTACCACACTGTCAGGCAGGACAGAAACCTTCATGTGTTACACAGGCGATGTGGCCTAAGGGGGACCACACAGGTGCCCAGGGGACCCACCTTGCGCTCAGTTAGATTGAGAAGACTTATGAAACCAAAAACCTCATCTTCGTCCACATCATCGTCACTGTCTTCTGAAACATCCGTTTGCTGTTTTAAAAAGAAAAGTGTTTAATTTACACTTGGTTGGGAAAAATAGAACACCAAGCCTGGAATCTAGCCTCATTCCTCTGTTTAAATAAACTGTCTTATCACTGTCACCAGAAAAGCATCATGGGTAACGGCGGTGTGGCCCTGTGCCTCCTTGATTCCATACTCTTTCCACACTGGGCGTGACCTCTCCTGCCCTAAGGGATACGAGGCTCCTAAGACATTTTCTTTACTAGATTTTCAACAAGTTACAACCCAGAACAGCTAATGCCTCACCCAAGTCCTGGCTCCTAAGGTGACCGATGCCCGGGGGGGCGCTTATTCTCAGGCAGACAGAGGCGAGAACGAAATGGCAAATTCAGAGAACAGCTAATGAAAAGCGTGGCTCCCCCGGAACCGCCTGGCTTAGATGCACCAAACGTTCCTCTCCCAAGACCGACCTGCTCAGCCTCGTCCAACCCGGAAGGTCCCAGCAGGAAATGGAGTCGACAATGAGTGGGCAAAGGGGTGGGCACAGGACCACACCAGTGACAGCTCCACACGGAGCGCCAGCCATGTACCAACAGCTCTAAGCACTTACACTCAGCTACTCCGTGCGTCCACCGCCCACCCTTCAAGGTGGGCACACGCATCATCCGTTGTCAGACTGACAGCGGCTCAGAAGGTCATCACCGCCTGGACTTCCCCAGAGGGCCACAAGGACATCGCCTATCCCTCCTTGTCGGACAGTGACCCACACACTCCTCCCGTCAAGAGGCGGGGGGTCTATGCGCCCTCCCCTGGAACCCACGTGGGACTTCCTGTCTTCAAAAACTCCCAAGCCTTCAGCTGCTGTGCAATAGCTCATTTGCATTGTTACAGGCAAATCACAACTGGAAATGTACCAGTCTGCACCCAGGTTCCCTCCCAACCTACCGTCCTCCATGTGCTGTCCTGGTTGCTTAGCCAGACCCTCGGAGTCATGCCTGACTCCCTTCCCCTCCTCCAGCCCATCGTATTTCACCTCCCAAATGCCTTCTGAACCAGCCCACTTCTCTCCCTCCCCACCGCCACCGCACTGCGGCACCTCATGACCCAGTCTCCTGCTCCGTGCCGACTGAGGCATCCGGCCGGCCGGCCATACACCAGGATAAAGAACCAATTCAATGAGAATGAGCACAGCTGCCTGCTCACCTTAATCACACTCCCGATGTGGCTCTGCTGGATCAAGAGCTCCGTTAGCTCCGCGGTGTTTACAGGTGCCTTTAGGAAAAGCTAAGAGAAAAACATTGGTTTTAAATCAAAGTCAGAGTGTGATACCTAAAAATACACCTAATTTCCATATTCAAATAAAAACCATGAAATGTCAGTGATCTGACCAGGAAGGTGATAGGACACTAAGGGCTCTCTCTCCCGTGTGGGGCAAAGGAAAATGGAGCAGCAGCAGGTGCTGCCGGGATGTGACTTCCAGGGAAGAATTCCTCTCCTGAGAGAGCCGGGATGTGACTTAGGACGAGACAGAACAGTGGTCAAGTAATTAGCAGCTGCGAGTGTGGCAGGAAGAGGAACAGTCAGACAGGTCCACGGAGGAAGGGGCTGGGAGCAGAAGCACAGAGAGGCCTTCCCTCTGGGCTGGGCCAGGGGAGGGGGAGGGAGGACGGGAAGGGAATTAAAGCAGAGGAGCGAGCTGACAGCGGTGCTGGCGGGCCTGGATTTTCTCAGAAGAGCGAGTTTGTGCGTAAGGAGTACAAAGCAGTACCTGCTGCAGCAATCTCTTAATTCCGTCATAATCGCTGTCTGAGATGGAGAAAGCTTCAAACTCAACGTTCACTTCCTGTAAATCACACACAAACTGGTCATCACACAGAACTAAGGACGTCAGGCATTCTGTCCCCCGCAGATGTCCTTCTCCCGCTACCTCCATCCTCCTGGCTCTAACTCGCACAAATCCCAAAGCCCTCAGCCCTGTTCCCAAAAGCCGGAACAAGACACTGGCCAGGTTTCCGGGTGAGAGCAGCTCTGGGTGAGCCGGCCGGCCACAGGGGAGCCCGCACAGGACCACCTCCCAGGCCCTGCACCGCCTGCGCCCGACCCCAGCCATTCACCTGGCAGATACCACGCACTGTGCCCGGCACTCAGGTGACCAGGTGAGGACGTGAAGGACCCTCCCTGCCTTCAGAAAGCCGGGGTGTAGGTGGGAATACAGACGTTAGGGAAATATTTACGTAAACGTACAGCTGCGCCTACACAGCAGCTTGGAAACAAGGCCAGGAAAGACTTCCCTTGAGAAGCGCCGTCTGAGCTGGGAACGGAGGACAGGAGTCCCTGGGGCAGGAGTCCAGGGCCCAAAAGGTGTGCAGCTGGGTCCCTGACCTCCATCTGCAGAACCACCAGGACACAACCTAGGCGACCACTGAAATATCCCACAAGTAAGGACATGGAAGGGTCACTTCACACCACAAACAAAACCCGAGATGCTTTCAAATGCCACACAACATCGACCCTGGAGGACCCTGGTAAGTGACTCGGACCGCGGGGCTCCGGGGAGAGGTGACTTGCACGCATTTCCGGTTGTGCAGGTCCTGGGATGTGGGTCTTGGCTGACGGAGACCACAGAGGAACAGCAAACTCACTGCCGCCGCCCGGCCGATGTGCAGGGATGTGAGCACCGGCGCTAACTGGCAGCGCCCGAACACAGGTCCTTGTGCGGCCCTGGACCCCGGCTCTGAGGTCAGCTCAGCCAGGTCACGTGACCAGCAAACTAAACCAAACAACTGGCTGTCCTGACTGGGCTCTGAATGTAAAACACTAACAGACTCCTGCCCGGCCGGCCTTCGCGGTGGAGCATCAGCCTGTGAACCAGATCACAGGTTCCCCCAGGGCACAGGCCCTGGCTGCGGGCTCCATCCCCAGAAGGGGGCGGGCCGGAGGCAGCCCATCCACGGTCCTCTCCTCGTGGACGTTCCTCTCTGGAGCCAATGACATGCGCGTTTGTCAGAGGCCCTGCAGCCAGCGCCGCGCCGGTTCCCTTGGGGAAAGGGGCGGCCGGGCGGGCGGGTGTAGCCTGAAGTCACCGTGCGGCCGCGGAGTGCAGAGGCCGAGGGGGGACCGAGTGAGCCTTTACCGCCTGGAAGTCGCTGCCCCGGGCGCCTGCACCCTCCCCGGCGGGGCCGCCGCGAAGCACGTCCCGGCTGGACGCCAAACCGGGGTCGGGGGCCTGCTCACCTCGCCCACAACCTCGTCTTCATCCTCTTCCTCGTCGCTGTCCCCTTCGTCGTCGTCGTCGTCGTCCTGGTCCTCCGTTTCCTCGTTCTCTTCCTCCTCGGGGCTCGGGACCGGGGCGCCGGGCGCCTGCGGGCTCCCACCGCCCACGGCGCGCCGCTTCGGCCTGGACGCCATGCTGCCGCGCTCACTGCGCCTGCGCAGCTCCCGCCCCGGGGCGCAGCCGCCGAGATGGGCGGAACCATTGAGCCAGGGGGGTGAGAGGCCGCGTAGAATCTCGGCGCTGAGTCGGCGACAACCCCAGCGGCCCTGCCGGATTTTAAAGCCATGGAACAAGGGGAAAATCCGGTTCTGGGTCCTATCCTGCCCTCTTCGTCCTTCCTCCTCCTTCCTTATCCGCCTTCCCGAGACTCATCCCCCCTGGGATCAATGGTTCCGCTCATCTCGGCGGCTGCGCCCCGGGCCTGGTGTCCGTGCGCATGCGCGAGCTCCAGCTGTGCGGGCCGCGGGGCCGCCGCGGTGGTGGCGGTGGTACCCGGCCTGGCGTGGCCGTCGCCATGGCAGCGCCGGCCACGTGATGAGGGGCCCACCCACCGCTGGTCGCTCTCGTGTCTCACAGCCTCAGATCGGGATCGCGAGACACCGCCCGCCGGGCGACTTCCTAGTGCGATCGGCGGGCTGGCAGGGCCCCAGCTCCCAGACCTTTCGGGCCTCACCAGCCCGGCGAGGTAGGTGTCGCCGCCCAACCTACCCACGAAGACACGAGGCCTCCGGACCTGCGGGGCCCACCCACCTGCGGCGCTAGCGAGTGCAGGACTAGTCGGGGGCGGAGCCGAGGCCGCCGGAGGCCTGGGTGTGGGCCGTGGCCCGGGGTAGTGATGGACTCCAAATGGAAGGTCACCGGGTGGTGCAGCTGCCCCCATGCCAGGCCCAGGCCGGACCCTGCGGGCGTCCTCCCCAGCACGGGCTCGGCCGAGTCAGGCACTGAATGCCTGCCCCTGCGGACTTTCCTGAAGCCCATTTCTTGACCTGAAAGGTTCTTGAAAAGCAGGGATGGGCCAGCAATGCTTCAGGGCCAGTAGGGAAATTTGAGAGAACAGTGGCCGGCACTGTGGCGTTACAGAAAGGATAGGAAGTACATAATAGGCTTAAATATGTGTGGACAAATTGTGTTCTCGGTTAGAAAATTTTGAAAGATTACTTCATGATACTGACAGCACTTAAAAAACATCACTTAAGTAGAAAAGTCGCCCGTCGGTGTGGCTCAGTGGTTGAGCATTAACCCATGAGCTAGGAGGTTCAATTCCCAGTCAGGGCACATGCATGCCAGGTTGTAGGCTCCATCCCCAGTAGGGGGCGTGCAGGAGGCAGCCGATCAGTGATTCTCCTTTACAGATGTTTCTCTCTCTTCCTCTCCCTTCCTCTCTGAAATCAATAAAAACATGTCTTTAAAAAATAGAAAAGTCAATAAGATGATTTCCTAGGGAGCTTACAAGCAAACAACTTAGTATATCTTGAACTGGAATAATTAATTACTTCCATTGTGAGACACCATTTCCCTACTTACTCATACAACCCGGAATTGGCACCACTTCTCCCCGAGCCTCACGGGTTTGGCCGAGACGCTGGCTCTCCCCGGGCCTTCACCTGCCTTCCACGCTATCAAGTGCCAGCAGCTGTCCCCGGCCTTATCAGTGACAGGGGCTCCGCAGGAACCAGCCTGTTCACGCTGAGTCAGTGGGCAGGGGCCAGGCCATGTCAGCCAGCAGTTGGTTACCTTCCACCCCCACCCCATCCGCCCACATGGTCCAGGAGGAGTCTCTGAGGTCTGATTGAGGCCCGTGTCCCCGCTCTGTCACAGCGCCAGGCAGTGATGAAGGTTCTTCTGCTGAAGGAGGCTAACGATGACGGCGGCCAGGATCCCTACATCAGGGTGAGTGCCCGAGCGCCGGGCCCCAGGAACCGCTCATGGGGGAAGCCGGGCCTAGAACTGCCCTGGGCCCCAGCACCCGCCCTTCCTCCCAGCAGCCCGGCCAACCCAGAGCCGGTCCTTTTGTTCGCAGGAGTTGGGATCACACGGACTTGAAGCCACTTTGATCCCTGTTCTGTCATTTGAGTTCCTGTCTCTTCCCACCTTCGCGGAGAAGGTAAGGTCTGCGGTGTCTGAGCACCGTACATGTTTGTTTCTGGAATCCGTGCCAGCCCAAGCCCTGTACTTCCCTCCTTCCCCTCACTGTGCTGCCCAGCTTCTACACTGGGCGGCACCCACCACTCCGGATCCGGCCCCAGGCCCGCTGTGGGCCACCTGAGCCTCCAATGGCTCCCGCCCTGACCTGGAGGCGGCCAGGAGAGCAGGTCATGGGAGGGCGCTGCTCGCAGTTCAGCCCTGGCACACGAGAGGCAGGGTTGAAGCTCAAGACCAGTACGTGTGCCCAGAGCCTCGGCTCTGCCGCCCTGGGTAGGAGGGGCCGCACTGCCCAGGCCAGTGGAGACAGATGTTTCAGGTTAAAGGCGCGGTGCCCACAGCCCTGCCCTCGGCTCCACACCCCTCCGCACAGGCCACCCTCATGTAAAGCCTCCCTGCTCCCGCATTCAGTTAGAGCTGAGCATCCGCCGCTCACTGACCTCAGAGACAGCGAGCGGCCGGCCACGTCCCGTGCCCTGGGCTCCTGGGCAAGGGCCCCGTTGGTCAGCTTTTCCACAGCCAGCTTCACACGGGAGCCAGGCTTCTCATGTGAGATCACTTCTAGGACCTCAAGGTCAGAAAAGCCCTCGTTTCTTCAGCAGCCTCTCCATCACCACCGGCCAGGCTGCCCGTGAGGGAGAGGGTTCCGGACACGCAGGGAGCACAGTCTCAGCTGCTCCCTAGCCCCCCCCCCCCCCCCGCCTCTGAGTTTAATCCAAGGGGGAGCACAGCCCCATCTCCGGCCCTGCACAGACTCACGTCATGGGAGGTGCGCACAGCAGCCCGGGGCCTGCTCCCAGTAGATTTTGTCACCATTGTCTGAAAATCGGCTTCAGCCTGGCCACCACCCCAGTAGATAGTCCAGTTTTATTAGACACAGGTCAAGTCTGCCCTCAGCCTGCACCCCTTGCTAGGCCGCGTCCCAGTGCCCCTCTGGTCCAGTTACACCCACACCCTATGTACACCTGCTGTCTCCCCTTGACCCTGAGCCGCTTGAGGGAGATGCTAGGAATAAGGAATTTGTCTAGAATAGGGCCAGACACACACATCTCTCAGTAAGTGTTGAGTGGGAGGGTGGGAGGGTGGGTGGCTGGATGGATGGACGATGGATGGACAGAATGAATTAGTTTGCCCACCACTCGCATGAGCATTTGGAATTCTGGGTAATGTCGCAGTCATCACAAAGTGCCTTTGGGTTTGGTATGCAGCTGTCACACCCCGAAGGCTACGGAGGGCTCATTTTCACCAGCCCCAGGGCCGTGGAAGCGGTGAAGCTGAGCCTGGAGCAGGACGGGAAGAGCGAAGGTGAGGGTGGGGCCGGAAATGCACTGGCTCACGTCACTGATTCCTCCCGTTGGCCATACTAGATTCCAGAAGCCAGGTTTGGAAACTCGGTGGCCCTCAGCTCTATGGTAGTTAGGTACCCAGTTGTTCGTGTGTGTAGCCCTGGAGGGAGCAGAAACGGCCTTCTGGAAGCGTTTCTTGCTGTCCCACGCAGGTCACCTCAACCCCTGAGCCTTCAGACCGAACCACCACCTTGGTCTGTCCGATGGAACACCCTTCCGCTAACATTTATGGAGTGCCTACTGCATACAGGCTCCGTCACTGTGCAGTCATCGTCCCCTCTACCCCAGGGCACACATCCTGTGGCCCTTGGTTTACAGATAAGACTGAGGCTTGGCAAGAGTGGGCACTAGTCCACGGCCATGGAGCCAGGCAGCCAGGCCCGGCCAGCTCGCTCTAGTGCTGAGTGGAGGCAGCAGGGTGGTGCTTACCCACAGGGCTTGCAGGGAGCTGGGCCTGGGTTCAGGGGGTCACTCTGATCTTGGAGAGTCCCTAGACCTCACTGAGCCTGTTTCCTTGTTGTGAAGAGGCCCAAGGATGCAGCATCATTGGCTCATCACGTACACTTGAGCAAGCTAGGACTCATGGTTGGCCCCGTGCCTGCAGGTGTGAACAGTGTAATGGCGGGGGTGGGGGTAGTTTGGGATGCTGCTCTTTAGGTCTGTGTACTATAGGCTGCCTTGCTCACAAGCTTCAGGACGAGCAGGCGCTGGTCTTTGCCACACACGTGTGACCTCATGTCTTCCAGTCTGGAAAAAGTCTCTGCGAGAAAAATGGAACGCGAAGCCGGTGTATGTGGTCGGGAACGCCACGGCTTCTCTGGGTGAGCAGTCTGGGTAAGGCAGAAGGAACACCAAGCCATGCCGTGGCGGTGCCCCCAACGTACACGCCTCACAGCCGAGCGCTCCGTGCTGGAGATGAAACGTATTTTAACAGACACTGCCTTCATAGCTGCTCACAGTGCGCACAGGCGTGTTTTGGGACAGACACCCTGTACACGGAGTCTTCATCCCTGTTCCTGCACAGAGCCCCCAAAACCTGATGTTTCCCGGTGGTAAGCATGAGGTAACAACCTCCTGCACCTCCACCCAGTTCACTCTGATGCGCTGGCTTCTGAAGGCCCTGATGCTGGGCAGGTGGTCGCCAGGGAGGCACAGCCAGGTGGGGCCGGTGATAGTCTGTGGTGGGAGCAGGGACTTTCAGCTCCTGCTCCAGGGCTAAGCGCAAGGCGTCCGTCCTGTGGGTGCCGGCGGGGGGCGCCAGCTGTGCTGTGCAGACTGTGTCCCCATTGAAGTTCTCAAGGTTCTGAGTGCACTGAGCCCGTCCCGACCCGCCGGAGGCCGGCGCCGCAGCACAGGCAGGGCCTGGCTCCGGGACAGTCACGGCGGCTGTGACTCCTGGGCTCACGCTGCTCGCGATGTACACGAAAGGCTGACTGACGTATTGACCTTAGCGGCTGCTCGGTATTCGCCAGGCTCCTGTGAGCACCTCCCTTCTCAGAGACGGTCCACATTCCTCCTGGCCCGCCCGGCCCAGCCTCCTCACCGTCCGCAGCGGGGTGACCAGTGCTCCGCCGGGACGGGCTGTAGCGACAGGAGGCTCACAAAAGTGGGGGGCACAGCCCTCCCCCTAAATCACCTGCAGGCCTGCCAGCTCATGGGCACCTCCCTCCCTCCGCCACCTCATTCCCGCCACAGCCCGCACCTTCCCGGAGGGGCTGGCCTGGCTCCCTCCCAGGAGGGGCCTCCACCGCCGCTGATCCCAAAGGCTCCCCTGGCCCAGACTCCGCCTCCGGAGCTTGCTGCCATCGCCGATTGCCCTCAGGCAGCCCCACCCGGCTGGCTCCCCGAGGGCCCACCTGGCTGTGTCTCCCCGATCCGGGCCTCCCTCCCAGGCGGCCGGGGACTGTGTCTGGGGAGCACACACCTGTGTCCGCACATTGAGGACAGCCCCGGCGCAGCGGGACTCACCGCCATTGAGACACACGGTGTCTGTTCGCAGTGAGTAAGCTGGGCCTGGACGCCGAAGGGGCGAGCAGCGGGAACGCGGAGCGGCTGGCGGAGTGGATCTGCTCCGGTGAGTGGAGGCTCCCACCTGGGCCTGATCTGCCCGCGGGGCGGGGGCGGGGGCGGCGGTTCCTCTCCGCAGTGTGAGCCCCTGGGCCCTTCTGTGCTGGAGCCCAGCCCGCCCGCTGCCCTGCCCCAGGGACAGGAGACCAAGCTCAGCGCAGAGCTAGAGCGTGAGGGGCTGGGGCTGGGGCTGGAGGGGGGGAGGGGCTGGGGCTGGGCTGAGGGGGGGGAGGGTGAGGGCTGGGCTGGGGCTGGAGGGGGGTGAGAGCTGGGGCTGGGGCTGGAGGGGGGTGAGGGTGGGGCCGGGCGTCCACAGCGCACAGGTGTGTCCGCAGGGGAGCCGCCCGCCCTGCCCCTGCTCTTTCCCTGTGGAGCCCTCCGGGGAGAAGCCCTGCCGCGGATGGTCAGGGACAGAGGTACCGGCTGCCCTCCCCCCCTCGGGGCGGGTCCGTCCGCCCACAGTGGGGCCTGGGGCCGGGAGGGCAGTGGCTCATCCTGGAGGCCAGCTGGGTGCCCGTGGGCTCCTGACTCGGGCCCCTCCTAGGGCAATAGCTCTGTTTCCGGTTTTGGTCGTGTCCAGGGATCCCCATGGAAAGCATCGTGGTCTACCAGAAGGTCCCCCACCCGGGAATCCAAAGGAACCTGGACAGCTACTACTCCGAGCAGGTGGGCGCCGCTCCGGGGAGCGTGGGCAGGCGGGCACCTGGTGAGGCAGGTGGGCGCTGTTCCTGGGAGCGTGGGCAGGCGGGCACCTGGTGAGGCAGGTGGGTGCCATTCCAGGGAGCGTGGGCAGGCGGGCACCTGGTGAGGCAGGTGGGGTCGCTTCTAGGGAGTGCGGGCAGGTGGGCACCCTGGGGAGGCAGCGGTGAGGCGGCGAGGCGAGGCGTGGCCCCTGTGTGGTTCCCTCCCGGCTGGCCGAGGCCTCGCAGGGGTTTCCTCCCGGTCCGGGAGCTGGGAACAGACCATCCGGTGGGTCCACGGGGCTAAAGGAGACAGACCTGGCCTGGAAGCCTGAGACAGCCTTGGAGCTGTCGGGGAGGGGCTGGGAGCCGGGTGGCTTGGCAGCCGGGGAGAGTGCGTGCGCCCTGCGAGGGGACGGACGTTTCCAGACTCAGCAGCGCCTTGCAGGTTCCAGACGCGGTTAGCTCCCTGGCGCAGGAGGCCCGGGCAGCCTGCTGTCTGCTTCGTTTCCGGGAGGGAGGGGGCTGTGGGCCGGTCGCAGGCTCCATGCTGCCTTGATGGGTGCGGGCACCCTTGGCCTGGAATTAGGCCTGGGCCACACAGGACCCGGAGCTGTGCCAGCCTCTCGATCGCACCCGCTCTCCAAACCGCCCCTCGTCTCAGCTCCTCTCCTTGGAGGAGCTGGGCCAGCACCCATGGGGGGCCCGGCCCGCCTGCTGGGGTCTGCCTGGCTGCCTGGGGCCTGCCTTGGGGTTGGGGTCCCTGGGGTCGAGCTGGGGGTGGGTCTCTCTCTCTCTCCCAATCTATCTCTCTCTCTCTCTCTCTCTCTCTCTCTCTCTCTCTCTCTCTCTCTTGGCACCACTCGAGTCACTGCTCTTGTTCTCCCATAGGGCATCCCGGCCAGCATCACGTTTTTCAGCCCCTCTGGCCTCACGTACAGCCTCGGGCACATTCGGGAGCTGTCTGGGAGCAGCATCGATCGGATCAAGGTGAGGCACTCCCTGCTCTTGGTCTTTCTCGGAGTTAAACTTCGTTTTACTAATTGTCCTGCGTTTCCACCGGAAGTGCAAGCTCTCCCGACCTGGGATGCCTGCAAGGCCCCGTGGACCCCCTGGGAGGCAGGGCTGTAGGACCCCAGCCCATCTCCGAGCCCAGCAGCGCCCCTTCCTGGCTGGGCGGTGGGACAGCTCACCAGCCTGAGCCCAGTTCCGCAATTGGCTCTGGTGTTAGCGTCCCATCCCCTCTTCCTTTTTTAAATTTTTTTAAAATGTATTTTATTGATTTTTCACAGAAAGGAAGGGAGAGAGATAGAGAGCTAGAAACTTCGATGAGAGAGAAACATCGACCAGCTGCCTCCTGCACACCCCCACCGGGGATGTGCCCATAACCAACATACATGCCCCTGACCGGAATCGAACCTGGGACCTTCCAGTCCGCAGACGACACTATCCACTGAGCCAAACCTGTTTCAGCCCCCTCTTCCTTCTAAACATCTGAGACGAGCTGGTCCTAGGCGCCCCTCCCCTCTCGTGTCTCCCAGTGAAAGGACGGCACCCGCTCCCGGACTAGCCGTCGGCTCTGCAGGTCCTCCACCTGGGGGCCAGCCGGGGTTGGGGGTGCTGGCCTGAGGCGGCTGGGGTGTGGCTGAGCTAGAGGACAGACGTCAGCATTGCTGGCCCCCCAGTGAGAATGGAGGCCTTTCCCCTCCAGCGCCCCTGTCCCCTCCAGCGCCCCTGTCCCCGTACACTCTGTTCTGAGTTCCCCTGACCCCGCCCAGGGCCTCCAGGCTTCAGGGCTGAGCCACCGGGTCCCCCTGCTGAGACCTCGTGCTGCCCAGCAGGACCCGCTGGGCTGATGGGACGCCAGGATGACACACAGGGGAAAGCACTGGGATGGTCTGTCGGGGAGTGCTGTCCCTTGTAAGCTCTCCCACGCCGAGAGGGTCCTACCAGACGGGATGGCCAGTGAGCCCTGCACACCTCGTCCGGGCGCTGCAGGTGCACTGAGCCCCTCTCTCTGCAGTTCGCAGCCATCGGCCCCACCACCGCGCGCGCCCTGGCCGCCCAGGGCCTGCCCGTGAGCTGCACCGCCGAGAGCCCCACGCCCAGAGCCCTGGCCGCGGGCATCCGGACGGCCCTCCAGCCCCACAGCTGCTGAGGACAGGGACTGCCTGCCAGGGGAGGGCATCCGCCCTCCACGCCCGCCCGGTGCCCAGTGAACCCCCTGGGCATAGCGATCCAGAGGGGACGTGGCAGCTGCAGGCCTGGCAGGCACTTCCCTCCACCAAGGCTACGGGGACCCTCACCCAGTGTGCCGGCTCGCCGTCAGAGCGCTCCCGCCAGCAGCAGGGAGAGACGCAGCGACTGGGGGCGGGCTGTGCACTGTTCCCAGGGCGAGGGGTGTTAGGACAGATATGCCCCAGTTCTGAAAACAACAGCCTGTGGAGTGGCACAGTCCGCTGTGTGTGACGTGGTTCTGTTCATCCCGTGGAGAGGACCCCTCTGTTTCCGGGGTCAGACAGTGGAAGTCAGACAGCCCTCCTTCAGAGGTGGACGCGCACTCAGCGCCCCCTGCTCCCCCTCCTCCCCTCCCCGCCTTCTTCCTCCACCTCCCCCTCCTCCCCCCCCTCCCCCGCCTTCTTCCTCCACCTCCCCTCCTCCCCTGGAGCCAGAGGGGGAGCTGGCCCAGCAGCGCTTTGGGCCGGGGACCTGAGAGGAGGCTCAGTCCGACAGGGTGGCAGGTGGCTCGCTGCTGCCGCCGTGGTGAACGTCAGCAATGGGAGCCCTGCTCCGGGTCAGCCTCCGCTCTGAGGTTTGTTCTAATCCAACCCCGGCCTGGGAAGGAGCCAGCTGGTGTGTGACAGGCCGGGTGCCCAGGGCTGGGCTCTTCCTGCCACCGGAGATGCGTGCTCTGTGGGGTTGGGGCATTGGGCGAGGACGGGGAGAAAGGGGAGCCTCGTCCTGATGGCCACCGGCGGGCACGTCCACAACTCAACTCGGTGAGAAGCCCCGTGAGCGCATCTCAGGGTGTCCACACAGAGCAGCAGCCGGGTGACCGGATCGCACCCGAGCTCCTGCCCCCTGCCCCGCCCCCGGGAAACTGAGCCAGAGCCGGTGTCCGCCCGCCTGCCTGAGCGCCTCAGGAGGGGAGGGCGCCCCTGCTGCCCGGAGCAGGGCAGGGCGGCGCCGCAGTGACCGGTGGGCCACGAGCAGCCGCTCTGGTCAGCGAGCAAACGCTCTGGCTCAGGGCGCTGCTCGGCCTGAGGTTCAGGTTTACCTGGTGGAAAGGGCTACCCGACTGGCAAAGCTGAGCTTCCGGTCACTGCCTGGCCCCGGTGAGTGTGGGCCTGTGCTCGGCGCCCGGGGACCGGACAGCACAGCTCCTGCCCGCGGGGCCCAACCACCTGGAAAGAACAGCCAGGAGGCAGCTGAGCTCGGTACAGACGTCTGTACTTCACAGTCAGCCCATGGGGACGGCACACAAGAGGCACGGAACACGGGGGGCACGGAACGTGGGGGACACGGCACACAAGAGGCACGGAACGTGGGGGACACGGCACACGGGGGGCACGGCACACGGGGGGCACGGAACGTGGGGGACACGGAACGTGGGGGACACGGCACACGGGGGGCACGGAACGTGGGGGACACGGCACACGGGGGGCACGGCACACGGGGGGCACGGCACACGGGGGCACGGCGCGCTCGGGGCTCCGTCCAGCGGGCTGGCAGCGCAGTGCGGGGCGGGAGCATCTCAGCACGGCCTTCACACCCAGCCGCCTGCCTCCGGGGCGGATGCTGCTGATCGTCATAGTTTCCTTCAGAGATTGGACAGACAGCTCAGTCAGGTTCACTCTGAAGCCCGTGGCGCTCAGCTCGGGCAGGGGCGTGGCTCCTGTGGCCCTCGGTCCGGCCAGGCTGTGAGGCCCAGGCAGCGGACAGCGCTGACCCTAGCCGCCGCCGGGAACCTCCCTGTGAGCTCACAGCCCAGCCCAGGGAAGCGGCCAGGATTCCGTGCTCACCTGCCTCGGCCTTTTGAAGATGTGTTTTTATTGACTTTGGAGAGGGATGGGGAGAGGGAGGAGGAGCTGATGCCCAACCATGGAGCAGCCTAGCCTCTGCCTTTTAAACTCCCCCCCTGTCCTGACCTTGTGGAGGGTGTGGCCCCAGGGGTCCTGTGTGAGGGGTTATTCCCACTTACCCCCGTCACTCACCTCAAGGTGCTGGCCAGCTTGCAGTAGACACAGAGGAAGCAGCACAGGAGGAAAAAGGAGGCGATCAATAAGGCACCACCGATGGCAATCATGACCTCCACGTCCACCTTGTCGACCAAGCCCTCAAACCCGAACATGGTTCTGGGCGGAGAAGTGCAGGGCGGTGACCGGGGGTCCCTCCCACCCAGCCAGGCACAGCTTGGGAGCGTCCTTCATGGAGGAGGCGTGACCCCGCCCGGAGGACGGGTCTCCCAGGGCGGCCGAGGGGCCCAGCCGCCCGGCCATGCGGGGTGGAGGGTTTGCTCGCGGAGGAAAAGGGACTGAAAGGCAAAGGCAAAGGAAGGAAACAGACGGAGGGAAGGGCTTTCTCTCCCTCTCGCAGGCAGTAACGTGCAGCTGGCGGTGAGTAACAAACAGGCCACATGGGAGCACGTGGTTTCACTCCCCAATCCTGAAATATGTTCCTTTTCAGAGTCAGAGGTGCTTCCCTGTACATCAGGCTTAAACATTTTCCGTGAGGATAAGCAAGGGAATATCTTTTTCCAAAATGCTACGCTGTGCACGCTGAGTATGGAAACCTACTTTGTAAATAATAGGTATCGTAGGAAAAACTTCCATTTTCCCGCTGGCACCTGTGTCATGCCACCTCAGTGTTAAAGGAGATTCTGGAGGCTTCCAGCCAAACCCTCCGCCAGGCTCAGGGACGGCAAGTGTCCTGCACGGACCAGGAGCCGGTTTCTCCAGGAGCCCTTGTCCCTCGCTGTATAAGGCACACAGCTTCCCCTGCCATTTTTCCTCCTGAATTCAACCAGTTTCCTCAAAACCCAACTCACCTGGGATCGCACTCTGGGTAATCAAACCCTCTGAGCCCGGAAGCCGGTCCGCGCAGAGGCGGGGCCGTGCCGGCGCGAAAGGCACCCCCTGGGACAAGCAGACCGCCCGGCTGCTCGGCACACGTCCCTGCGTCCAGCCGTCCGGACCCGCATGAGGCCAACGGCACGGGGCGGTGAGGAGGAGGACACGACACGTAGAGGAAGGGCCCTCGGCAGGAGCCACCTTCCCGCTGACGCCGGCGGGGACCTGGCAGCCGGACCGGCCCAGCCGCCGGCGGTGCTCAGACCTGACTCAGGAGCGGTCCTCGGCCGGAGCGCTCGGCGCCACAGGCACCATCTGTCTCTGCCAGACCCTCCGGACCCGGGCTGTGTGACATCAGCTCGGGAGCCACTCTCCGTCCAGGTTCTCAGTTCTGTTCCGCGGCAGAGTTCCAGCCTCCCCGCAGACAGGAAGTCTAGCCCAGCGGTTCCCCCCCTTCCTGACGCCGCGGCCCTTTAATCCGGCTCCTCATGCTGCGGTGACCCCCACCATAACATCATTGTCGTTGCCACTTCATCCCTGTCACTTTGCTTCTGGTATGAATCTGTGTTTCCCGATGACTCAGGCGGCCTCTGTGAGGGCGTCGTTTGACCTCCAAAGGGGTCACGGCCCACAGGTTGAGAACGGCTGATCTAGACACTGTTTTGAATAAGTCTTGCACCTTCCCAGGTGTCTGTTTCCCTGGAGAAAACACTTAGGGTTTGTTTTCTAATTAAAACAGTTTGAGATCTCAGTTTTAAAAAAGGAGAGTGAGCCCAGTTAGGTGGGGAAAGGAGCAATGCCCTCACACCGAGGACGCTGCTGTGTCAGCCACACCCCACAGTGAAACAGTGTGCAGCATCCACGTTCCCTTCACATTGATGCTCCTCTCTCCCCATTCCCGCTCTCCAAAACCAACAAAAATTAAAAATAAAAACAGCCCAGCAGGCGTGGCTCAGTGCTTCAGCGTCAACCTATGAACCAGGAGGACATGGTTCAATTCCAGGTCAGGGCACATGTCTGGGTTGCATGTTTGATCCCCAGTGAGGGGCATACAAGAGGCAGCCGATCCATGATCCTCTCATCACTGATGGTTTCTCTCTCTCCCTGAAAATCAATTACACACACACACACACACACACACACACACACACACACACATATACTAGAAGCCCAATGCATGAAAATTCGTGCACTCAGGGAGGGTGGTCCCTCAGCCCAGCCTGCACCCTCTCACAGTCCAGGTGCCCTTGGGGGATGTCCACCTGCCAGTTTAGGCCCGCTCCCCAGGGGATCCAGCTAAGCTGGCAGTCAGACATCCCTCTGGCAGCCTGGGTGCCCTGGTGGGATGCCCAGCTGACGGGCCTAAGCTGCAGTCGGACAGCCTCAGTGCTGCAGCAGGGGTGGGAGAGGCCGCCTCTGCTGCTGGACGCACAGCCGTCAGCCCGGCTTGGGGCTGAGTGGTGCTCCCCCTGTGGAAGCTGCCCCCTGGTGGTCAGTGTGCATCACAGCAACTGGTGGTTCCTGGTTGTTCCAGGTTAGGGTCAGTTTGCGTATTATCCTGTTATTATATAGGATTATTCTATAGGATTATATAGGATACCCATCTTCAGGTGAGGATTAAAAAAAAAATCCCAGAACCCATAGAAAGGACCCCATGTTGCCATTACCCAGGATGATACACCTGTCTTCATGAACACAGGAAGATGACCTGCTACTCCACTGAGCTTACATAGAATAAAACAGAACACGTGACTCACATACAACTGCACGCAGGTGCTTCTCTGCATGCACACATGCATCCACCTGAAGGATGTTCCCGAAACGCTGCCATCTGTGTCAGGGCGCCCTTCATTCTCAGTACTTTCAACACTCGCACCTCCCATGCTGAGGTGTTCCTTTCAGAAAGAGGAACAGAGCAGTAAGAAAAAGTTGGTAAACAAACTAAAACTTCCCTCCCTAAAAAGGACCCAAACTCGGGCTGCCAAGTCCACAGGGACCGGGTGTGGTGCCAGGTGGTCACTTTGTAAATTATGTGTCTGGCCACTGTGCTGTACACCGGAAACTAATAGAATATTGAATGTCAACTATAATTGACAAATAATAAAAGGTAAAACAATTAAAAGGCAATTTCCACTCTAAAACAATAAATCCCAAACTACAAGCAAATGCATGGTGCTGGGCTCACCGCGGGTGCGGTTGGGAGGCGGGTGGCGGGTTTTGCGCCTCCACCCCAGGCCCATGGACACTGTCACCGCCCCCACCGCCCCGGCTCCCCCGAGCGCGTCGCCAGGGAAGCGCCATCACAGGCGGCTGCGAGTTGGCGATGTAATTACTGAAGACCTGGCCCCTGGGCGGGAGGGTCTCACCCCCGTGAGAGGGGCGGGCGGGCCTCACAGGCGGGAGGCGGCACGCTTGGCGCCTGGGTGCGAGGGCAGGGCCCGGGGAGGCCCGGGGAGAGGGACGGGCGCGGCCAGGGCACCGGCTCCCGCCTATAAGAGCTCGGCCTCCCCGGGGGACACGGGACGGAGCGGAGGCGGACGCGGCTCCACGGCCATGCTCGCGGCCTCCGTCCTCCGCCCCGCCCTGCTGCTCTGCTGGCTCGCCGCCCCGCACGCCGCCCGCCAGGAGGCGCTTTTCCACAGCCGCGACCGCTCCGACCGGGCGCCCGCCCCGCTGCGCCGCGCCCCGCCCATCGCCGGCCTCCCCGCCGCGCAGGTAGGGAGCCGGGACCAGGACCGCGCACACGTACGCACACGCGGTCACAGGCGCACCTGCACGACACGCACATGTGCACAAGCCACAGGCGCACCTGCACGCATACAGGTATGCACATGCACGTGCACACGCCCGCAGGTGTGCACGGTCACTGGTGCGCACTCACACACGTGTGCGCACGGCTTCCAGGTGCTGGGCCTGGGATGCTGCCCGGCACCGGCAAACACACAACGTGGTAACATGGAAACCGCAGCACACCGGCCTGTGCAGCTGGGAACAGAACGCGTGTGCCATCCGCCCGCTGACCAGAGGTTCTCTCCGCAGCGGTTCCTGTCCAGATACGGCTGGGCCCCGGGGCCCCCGGGGGCGGGTCCCCGCCGAGATGGGCCGCCCGAGGGCCCCCGGGGCGCCGCCCTGGCAGAGGCTCTGCGCCGGTTCCAGAAGGTCAACGCGCTGCCGGCCAGCGGGCGGCTGGACGCGGCCACCCTGGCGGCCATGAACCGGCCCCGCTGCGGCGTCCCCGACACGCGGCCCCCGCTGCCGGCCGCGAGCGCCGCCCCCCGGGCCCCGCCGCCCCCGCCGGGCCCCCGGCCCAAGGCCCGGCCCAAGCGCTTCCTGCACGTGCTGCGGGCGGCGCCTCCGGGCCCGCACCCCCAGGACGAGGGCGCCGCGCGGGCCGGGGGCGCCCAGGCCTTCGCCAAGAGGACCCTGAGCTGGAGGCTGCTGGGCGAGGGCTACAGCCGCCAGCTGCCCGCCGACCAGCAGAGGCACGTCCTCCGCCTGGCCTTCCGCATGTGGAGCGAGGTGACCCCGCTGACCTTCCGGGAGGACCCCGGCCCCGGCGCCTCGGCCGACATAAAGCTGGGGTTTGGACAAGGTGAGGGCGAAGGCGGGGCGCCCTGCCTACCTGTCCTCGCGGCTGGCAGGCGGCTGAGGCGGGCCCTCGGCATAACGGGAACTCGGGGTCACACACGGGCTCAGGAACCCCACCCTGGCCTCCAGCCCGCTGCCTGGCTGTTGTGAGATGGCACCTGGGGGCACCGTGTGAGCCTCGGTGGATGTGGCTTCATTACAATTCACTGGGAAGGGCTTGTGTATCGCCCTGCACAGCCTGAGGGTCTCATGGGGACAGGTCAGAGCAGGCCAGCCCGGGGCGAGGTTCAGGGGCTCATGTGGGCTCGGTGGGCTCAGTGGGCGCAGGGCACATGGCCTGTCCCCCCCCCCCACCCCCTGCCGGCTGCCTGGGTTTGGACACAGTCACTTCTCAGCAGCCCCATCGGGGAACTGGGGGTCCCATGGCTGCCCCGAGTTCTCCCCGGAGTCGCTTCCCGTGAGAGAAGCACCCAGGGCACAGTTGGTTGGAGAACGATGCAAATGGAAGGAACTGACCTGAGTGACCGTGGGCCGTGCCCGCTTTAGTTCCTGACCACACAGCCCTCAGGGTCCAGCGCAGACGCCCCTCCTCCTCCTCCCCTTCCTCCTCCTCCTCCCCCTCCTCCTCTTCTTCCTCTGGCTGCAGCCCCACACACGCCCCAGCCCCTCTCCTCCCTCAGCACTCAGTGTGCGGCTGCTTGTCTTTAGACTTTGTGGGTTTTTATTGATTTCAGAGACTAAGGGAGAGAGAGAAACATCAGTGATTGGAGAGACTCACTCCTGCACACCCTCCATGGGCACTGAGCCTGCCACGGGGCATGTGCCCGACCAGGAATTGAACTGTGACCCTCAGGTTCATAGATGAGGCTCAGCCCCTGAGCCGAGCGGCTGGGCTGTCTGTGTCTTTAGACTTTGTGACGGCCGCGGCTCATGCAGCCTCAAGGGGAGAATTAGCCCAGGCCGGACGGCAAGCCCCTGGCGCCTGGGGACCTCAGGTGTCTGCTCCCAGGTCCCGCAGGCGGGAGTCTGCCACGGGCACTCCTCACTCACCGCCCCCTCCCCGGCCAGGCCGGCACCTGGGCTGCCCACGGGTGTTCGATGGCGTCGGGCAGGAGTTTGCACACGCCTGGCGCCTGGGCGATGTCCACTTTGACGATGACGAGCACTTCACCCCGCCCACCAGCGACACGGGCATCAGCCTCCTCAGGGTGAGTGGTGGCTGCTGAGCGTGGTGACCGGGCAAAGGGCAGCGTGGGCGGGAGGGCGTCCCGGCGGCCGGAGCCTCCTCCCGGACGTGTCCGCTTCCTCCCGAGAAAGTTCCCTCCCCCCGCCCAGCCTCTGCAGGCACAGCCTCCCCCCCACCCCGAGGGCGGGTCCCAGACCCCCAGGGCTGGCGCTGCACCCATGGCTGTGTTCCCTTCTAGGTGGCCGTCCACGAGATTGGCCACGTCCTCGGCCTGCCTCACAGCTACAGGGCAGGGTCCATAATGCAGCCAAATTACACTCCCCGGGGGCCCGCGTTCGAGCTGGACTGGTCAGACCGGAAAGCAATCCAGAGGCTGTACGGTAAGACTGGTGGGGAGCACCCTCCGAGCTGACAGAGGACCCCGCCTCTCCTCAGTGGGAGACCCCGAGCAGCTGCCCCAGGCTCGGGGTGGCAGTGATGGGCGGCCCTGCCGGACCAGGCTCGTGGGGAGCAAAGCGAGTGCTCTGGGGTTTGTTCCCATGTCCCTCTTTCCCCGGCACAGTCTGTCCCTGGGAGGCAGGAGGGCACACGTGGTTTCCTGGACCAGGGGGCCACCGGGCCAGGGTCCCAGGAGAAGATGAGAGCGGGGAGCCGGGGAAGGAAGTGTAGCCTTGCGGCGGAGAGCAGTGTGGCCTGCAGGAGGAGTTTTCACGTCTGTGTGATGGTTCGGGCTGAGGTGTGGGGTTAGTTACCCGGTGGAAGTGGTTCAGGACTCGGCATGGAGGCCTCAGGGAGGGAAGCTGCCTCTGAGCTTCCGTCAGCAACAGGGACCGCCCCCGTGTCTGTGCGCCTCACGCCACCCTGTTCTCCGCATGCAGCGTGCTTGGAGAACGCCGAGTGCCAGGACCCGTTTACCTCCCTCCATGGAGACCCCCCTGTGCGTGCCCAGACCCCCTCCTTCCCTCCAGGGGAGTCAGACCCACCTCCAAGGGGCCTCAGCTGCACTTACACCTGCCCCCGGGCAGGGCCACGTGAGAGATGGGGAGGCTGTCAGTGATGAGGCCAGGTAACTCCGGTGCCAGCAGAGGCCACAGGGCCTCTCCTGCCCCCCTCAGCCAGGGCCTGCTGCCCCCCCATGGGTGCCTGCTCCCAGGTGACTCCACGGAACACCCGGCTTAGCCGTGCTCTCTGTGCAAGCCACGCATGGCAGCAGGAGCTGTGGCTTTGGCGCCGGGGGCCAAGTGGCCGGGCTTTTTTTGCAGGTTCCTGCTCAGGCTCCTTCGACACCGTCTTCGACTGGATCCGCACGGAGCGGAGCCCCCGCGGGGACGCCACAGCGAGGTTCAGCACCTACTTCTTCCGCCACAGCTGGTACTGGCTGTACGAGAACCGGAACAACCGGACCCGCTACGGCGACCCCCTCCCCATCCTCACCGGCTGGCGCGGGGTCCCGGCTCAGAGCATAGACGCCTTCGTCCACGTCTGGACGTGGGGCAGAGACGAGCGCTATTTTTTTAAAGGTGAGGCTCCTGCTGTCGGTCGGCGGCTTCTCTTGAGCGAGTGCTTTCAGAGCGGGTCTGTGCCCTGACGGGGGAGCCGTCCGTAAGGCCCTGGAGCTCCTGAACTTAGGCACTGTGGATGCATCGAACGAATGAGGGAGGGAGGGAGTGGACTGGGCGGGGCTCTGGCCAGGTTGCCAAAGAGCTGGAAGATAGCACCCTCCCTGCGGAAGTTTTCCTTGATTCTGGAGATAAATCCCCTACCCCAGATGACAAGTGTGTGGAGGGGGAGAGCAAGCAGAGGGGACAATTGCTGTGACCCCGAATCAGTGCGGGAGCCACCCCAGAGTCAGGACGTGGCCCAGACGGGAAGAAGGGGCAGGACCTGGAGTGCCCAGAAGAGGACCCCTAGGGTGGGGGGACATAGCGGGCTGGAGGCTGAGAGCGAACAAGCATATCAGTGAGACGCTGTGCCCGGGAGGTGGCCAGGCGCTCACGCGATGGGCTAGGCTGGAAGGACAGGGTCAGCCGGGCACGGAGCCTCCAACGCAGGGCCAGGGCAGCGAGGAATGGAGGCAGCTCTGGGTGGGAGGGTCAGTGTTCTGGGGGAGGCGGGACCTGGGGGGGGTCCTGGAGGTCTTGGGGAGCACCTGGAGGAGCCAGGCCAGCAGGCTGCCTTGGCAAACCGAACTCATGGAGTCTGAGCCCAAACACGGTGTGTGCAGGCACTGCCCTTCCCTCCCCTGCGCCGGAGTCCCAGTCAGAGCCATGTTGCTTTAAATGGCTCCCCGTTAACCTCAAGGCGAGAGCCAGACTGGCAGAACTTTGCATCAGCATTTGCCGGAAGGGATCCATGAATACATTTAGTCCTGATTTTCCTTCTCATCATACAAAGAATTTTCCAGTTCAGTGACATAAAGACGTGGTCTCTGGCAGACTTCTGTCGTTTGGATGTTTCAGAGTAGGGAGCACACCCTTCCGTGGTTTAAGTCCTGACTGTGATCGATATTGGCAACACCGGGACTCCTGGGGTCAAGTTTAGAAGTAACTCGGGGAAAGCGCTCATCTGGGGGGAGGCCTCACTCAGAGGCGGAAGTCCCACCTCCTCCCACAGTCCTGCAGGCTCCGTGGGCGGCTGGGGCCTGCACGGAAAGCTGTTGCTCTGTCTTTCCCCCGAACTTTGCAGTCATAGGCCACGGCAACCCTTTTTGTTTGGCTCCCAGGAAATCGGTACTGGAGGTACGACAGCGACAGGGATCAGGCATACTCGGAAGATGAGCGAGGACACAGCTACCCCAGGCTGATCTCAGAAGGGTTTCCGGGCATCCCGAGTCCTCTGGACACCGCCTTCTATGACCGTCGGAGCCAGCTGATCTACTTCTTCAAAGGGCCCTGGGTACGTGGAGGCCGTGCAGCCTGGGGTTGCTTTTATCATCCCCGACTGAAGTGTCAGGTGACCGAGTTCTCGGTTAACAGCTGTGCTGGTACTGCCCTGGCCCGGTGACGGGGTGGGTTCGAGCCTCGTCCCAAGCCCCAGAAGGTCCATCCGGTCAGGGTACTTCCCAGGAGGCAGCTGATCGGTGTTTCTTTTACTCAATGTCTGTCTCTCTGCCTTCCTCTCTTTAATGATCGAGAAACTGCCAAGACCGGTTTGGCTCAATGGATAGAGCTTCGGCTTGGGGACTGAAGGGTCCCGGGTTCGATTCCGGTCAAGGGCATGTACCTTGGTTGCAGGCATATCCCCACAGTGGGGGGTGTGCAGGAGGCAGCTGATCAATGACTCTCTCTCATCGGTGTTTCTAACTCTGTATCTCTCTCCCTTCCTCTCTGTACAAAATCAATAAAATTTATTTAAAATATATATATATATATATATATATATATATATATATATATATATATCTCCTCAGGTAAGTATTAAAAAATTTAAAAAAGGTTGTGTTGTTAGTGCATGCCTATAAGGCAACAGATCACCCCATCATGTGGAAAATTAAGAACTTTCTATATTTTTAAAAAGATATCTTTATTGATTTCAGAGAGGAAGGGAGAGGGAGAGAGAGAAACATCAATGATGAGAATCATGGACCGGCTGCTTCCTGCTCATCCCCTATTGGGGATGGAGCCCACAACCCAGGCCTGTGCCCTGACTGGGGATCGAACATGACCTCCTGGTTCCTGGGTCAACGCTCAACCTGAGCCACAGGGGCCGGGCGAGTATGAAGAACATGGAGCCCGAGGAACGCGCTGTGACAGGTGGGCCTCCTTGCTGTGAGTCGGCGATCGCAGAAAGGCCGCCGTGCTCTCTGCCCGCAGGTGTTTGTGTTTGATGTCACCAGAAACCGAGTCCTCGGCTCCTCCCCGAAGAAGATGACGGAGGTCTTCCCAGCGATCGAGCGGCGGAACCACCCGCTCCGCAGCCTGGACGCCGCCTACTACTCCTACGCGCACCGGGCCGTCTTCCTGTTCAAAGGCAGCGCCTACTGGAGGGTGGCCAGCGACGGGGACCGGCAGCGGCGCCCGGGGCTGCCCCCCAACGGCCTGTTCCCCGCGCAGCCCATCCCCGACAAGTGGTTTGACGTGTGTGACGTCCACGCCTCCACCCTGAACATGAGCTGAGGACACAGGCCCGGACACGGCCCACGGGTCTCTCTTCGGAGAAAGAGCCGCCTGCTCTAGAGAAAAGCCCCCCGATCCCAGAAACTGAAACCAATAGGCCCCTCCATTAAAGCCAAGCGGAAAGTACTACTGAACTTTAAAATACTTGATTTAAAAACCAATTTCTTGATTGATTTTTTGAAAAAATTTTTTTTGCCAAATTATTTTGCAGACTTTTTAAGGAAAAGTTAAAAGAATTGTTGAGGAATCCGCCTGATTCCCATGGATGCTAGGGCTCTGCGGCCGAGTTCCCAGCACGGCTGCCAGCACCCGCACCCCCATTTCCAGAGCAGGCAGGCACCACGGCCAGCCCCTCAGAGCAGGAAATACTGGGCAGTGTCCTTACGCTCCGGGCGGGTGCCAGCGTGAGGTGTCTGTGCTCCTGCATAAGCTTGTCCCCATGTCAGTGATCTTGAGGCCAGGCACTGCGTCCCTTTAACTTTCACGTGACATCGCTTCACACAGGCAGAACCCATGTCATCTGGAATGACAGGGACAACATGTGCACAGAGGCGAACCGGGAAAGGTTCAATAGTCTCATGATCAGGCATAAACACAGTTCTTTTATTTTTGTTTTTTGGTGCCATGACAGAGAGACTCTTTAGTTCACAGGCACATTCAATCCATTGAGCCAAACCGGCTAGGGCCATAATCCTTTTAAAGGAACAGCTAAAACGCAAGCGCTTTGAAGCAGCTTTAATTTAAATTAAAATCAGCAAATCATAGAGCATTCTGAAGCGCCTCTCCCCACAGGAACCGCACACCACGCTGACAGGGAGGCGGCCGGCTCGCTCTATTCTCAGAGACCAGTTTCCCTGAGAGGCTGCTCAGCCGAGGAGTGCGGTCAGGACTGACGTTGCTCGGGTGCCTGGCTTGGCTCTTTCTGCAGAGACAGAAACCCTGTGACTCAGGAATCCAGACTGGAAAGGTCCAGGGCACAGTGCAGGCCAACTACCGAGGGGCTGCGATGCCGCTGTGCTCCCCGCAAAGACAGCGGGCGGACTCACAGCCGCTTTACCATTTAGTCAAAACATTAAGTGCTTCAACGACGAGCTTTAAAAAAAAAAAAAAAAAAAAAAAATATATATATATATATATATATATATATATATATATATATATATATATATTATTGATTTTTTTACAGAGAGGTAGTTAGAAACATCGATGAGAGTCATTGATCAGCTGCCTCTTGCACGCCCCCTACTGGGGATGTGCCCACAACCAAGGTACATGCCCTTGACCTGAACTAAACCTGAGACCCTTCAGTCCGCAGACCGACGCTCTATCCACTGAGCCACACCAGTTTCGGCACGACGAGCTCTTGAAAGTGGGTGCAAACCTGTCCCAAGGACGATGCAAATAAAGACGGACGTGGACAAACGGCGAGAGGCCTGCAAGTGTTGCCGGGCCAGCGCGGTGTTGGGAAGCCGCTGACAATCTGCCTGAGGACGCAGTGCGGACACCTCAGCTCAGAGCAGGTCCCCGGTTCCCGGGCAGGTCAGCCTCCTTCGGGGTGTAGCCGAGGGGCTGCCAGTTGACCTGTAGGACTGACGCAGGGCTGGCACTGAAGGCCGCCGGGCTGGTGTGTGTGCAGCCGCCGGGAGCCACAGCACAGTGACAAGTATGAAAGTCTAGTGAGACGCCAGTAGATGGCAGAGCCTTATTTTTAATGTTTTTTAAAATGACAATTTGTAAAAGTTATGTGAAATGAAAAAAGACAAAGACGTTTTAAATAAATAACTTATTTATTCAAAATAGTTTTCTGACCTTATTCACAGTTTCAAGTTTGCAATAGAAGTGGGGTAGAACCTATGCTTGGTCAGCTGTTATCCAAAGTCAGAGCGGCGGGTCCTTCAGGACGCGCACTCACACGGAGAACTGCACGAGGGCTGGTCTTTGGACACCCACACTGCAGCTCACAGGCGACTTCTTCCCGTGCCATCAGAGGGGACCGCTGGGGCTCTAACCGCGCGACTGCCAACGTCCCCAGGACAAAGGTCCCTTGGCCTAACGTAACATTTATCCAAAGTAATCGTGTCTGAAACCCACGTAGCTTAACAAACTCAACAACACATAGTGTGCCTGCACCACACCTCTGCTTCAGAGAGCGCACGGAGCTGGTCTCACTGATTCCGGCCCTTCCCACGCAGAAGCGGAGAGCTCGCCTGCCCTGTCGGTGGGGAAATGAGGACGCTGTGCTGCCGCGCGGTGCCCCCTGGGGCGGTACCGCCCACGCGTTTAATTAATGAAGCACCGAGTGGACAAACCGGCCCGAGTGCAGAAGGCACGGACGAGGCACCTGGGGGTGGCCCGGGCGAGTCACGGCACGGCACTGCCCCGCGCGAGCTGGTCCAGCAGGTGGAGGAGGACGTCGATCCGTTCCGGGAGGCTGGTGTTTTTGTTGGCGGTGGCTCTCAGAAGCTGCGAGTAGATGTGCTTATTGGTTTTGAGGGCCACATCTTCTTCCACGTTCCCGCTGGTGGGCAAACAGGACAAAATAGGAAGAAGGGGCGTAAACAGTGATGCCCCCACTCCCTCCATGTCTGCAGGGAGCAGTGCTCTAGTCATGCCTAGTCCACACCTTGTAGATCTGCTGCTTGGGGGCCTGTTTCTAGACATTCCTTTCGGCACGTCAGTGAAAACCCGGACCATTCTTTACACAAACAAGTGCCTGCCACGTACAGGCACTGCTCCTGGCATGAGCGGGACAGCCTGTTCCTGCCTCTCTGGCCTCTGCACTCTGTGGTGGAGGGGGCAGACAGCACTGCCCAGAAGGAAGGAGTGTCCGATGGCACACGCGTGGGAAGGACTCCAGGGAGCGGCTGGTTGGGCGCTCCCTCAGCTGGTGCTCCCATCGGAAGCCTCTGGGGCTGCCTCCCTGGAGGTAGAATTCCCTCGGACTTGCAGCCCAGACCTGACTCAGAACTACTGCGCCTCCACCGGCTGTGATGCTGGCGTAGTTTCTGTGTGAAGACCCCGGGGCTGGTTCCAGAAGTTCCCCACGGAACCACACCCCCAGGTCCTGGTGCCCACAGGAAGGTGGGCCGGCCAGGGCACCCGTCCCTCCCAGCGTCGGTGCGATGGCCGTGCGCCTCCGCGGCAGTGCAGGAGACAGCACACGCGCTCACCTGGTCTTCTTCCTGGTGGGAGACAGCAGCTTGATGGACTGGAGGAGCAGGAACGCCAGCCGGGACTCGAAGATGCTGAGCAGCTTAAGCACCTCCTCTCTGTTCAGACCAGGAGCTGCGTCAGCCACGGGCGTCGGCTCCTCGCTCTTAGGCTACAGACAGAGAGTTGCTCACCCAAGTTTCCCAACAACCACGGTTCACGCTGAAGTGACGGGCGGGGCTCGTGAACCCAGTAGCTTTAAAGGAAAACCCAGGCTGCACCCAGGTCTCCTCTCCAGGGCAGGCCGATGGCAGCAGCGGGGGCAGAGAGGGGGGCTGGGAGCAGGCACTGCTCCCCCGTCCCCCCCAGCATCACTTAATGAGCCAAGCATAGCACAACGCTGTCTCCAACCAACAGGCACTTACGAAGGAGAAACTAACCCTAACGACCATCTCCTAACTTCCCAGTATCAGAAGCAAAAGGCACAAGAAGGAAATGGGAACTCTAAGGGCTGACGAACCCGGGCCAGGAGAGGCCCAGCGGGGCAGCACGGGGCTTGGGGAGCTGCCCGCACGGTGGCAGCAGCAGGAACGCTGGATGCCCACACACAAAGGGCCTCCCGGAGCCTGCTCAGCCCGCTCACCGATCCACTGCCCCGGCAGGTTAGCAGAAATTACCGAGGGCAGATGCCCTTCTTTCTCTTAGGAAAACAAAACAAAACTTAACAGACTGAATACCAGGGCCTTACTAACCAACGTCTATGTGGTTATTTTAAAATGTAAGATACACTTGCAACTTAGAGTTAATAGCAATTCCACCAAGAAAATGTACTAAATCACAGTGAGTGTTTTATCCAGAGCTGCCACCTGTCTATGTTTGTACATACAGGGTGGGGCAGAGTAGGTTTACAGTTGTGAGGAAGCCAAACAGCTTACTCTTATATTATTATTAGTTGATTGTTGTATTATTTTCCATATGGACAACTGTAAACCTACTTCTGCCCACCCTGCACACACACACACACACCCCCCACACATGCCTGCTACATGCATTCCCCCTCAGTGTAGACATGGGACACACAGAGCTCCCCTTCTCCCGTACCTGGTCCAGCTCCTCCACGAGCTCCTTCCTGATGAGCTGGAACGCATGCTTGGTTCTCACCATGATGTCGAGAGCCCCAGACAGTGTTTTCAATTTCCCCACGTTGCTGTTCTGACCTGGCACGGGAAACACAAAACGGCCGTTCCTGTGAGTGAAATCTACACGCATCCAATGTCCACGCACCACCAAGCATAACATCTAATCTAACCTCAACCTTCCCTTAGGAACTACCCCAGAGGAAGCGAGCGCCGCCTAGAGCAGTGGTCGGCAAACCCATTAGCCAGCAGAAACAAGTATCAACAGGACAACGATTGACATTTCTTCTGAGAGCCAATTTTTTTTTTTTAACAAATTGCTTCTAACAACTCTTCTTCAAAATAGACTCGCCCAGGCCATGGTATTTTGTGGAAGAGCCACACTCAAGGGGCCAAAGAGCCGCACGAGGCTTGCGAGTTACCGTCTGCCAACCACTGGCCTAGACTCTAGAGCAACAATTTGTCTCCAGACCCCCAATTCTCCACTTGGTCCTGCCGAGTGAGCACAGCTCTTTGGAGAATCTGGTTCGAGTGGACCAGCCAGGAGGAGCCTGTGGTACGAGGGCCACCTCACCGTGGACCAGCCCCATGATGCTGGGCAAGTCTCTGCGGCCCTTAGTACCAGCTGTCTTACCAACCCGCTGAGGTATCGGGGTGTCACAGGGCGGCAGGGGACCGCCTCCTTTCCCACTGCCCTTCACTCCCAGGGGTCCATGCCTTACGTCTCTGTCTACACTGACCTGGCACATTATTTTCTAATATGGGCTCCTGGATCATGTTTGTACATTACTAACCCACTTCTCCGAGTTCAAAGGCACTCTGGCCTCCACCCAAAGCCAATGACTGGGAGAAAGAACAGAAACAAACAAACAAACAAACAGCCACTCCTCATGCCTGAGAGAGACGGCAGGCAGCCTGGCTCCAGGACACCGGGACTCACCGCTCATCTGGAACTCGGCGAAGGCCACCCGCTCCAGCTGCACCCGCAGCAGCTCGCAGGGCGTGTCCTTGAGCAGCTGGAAGAGCCTCCCCGCTTGGCCATAGTGCAGGTCGGCTAGCACGCGGTGCTGCTTCCTGAGGTACTCGTCCCCGACCTGCAACCATGGAGCGTGAGAGCAGGCAGGAGGCAGGGCTGGCCATAGCATCACCTCATCTCTGCCTAGGCCATGCATGATTTTAGTGGATTTTAGAGGCGGTTTTTGTATGTGTTAGTTTTAGCTGTCACACTTAGGCCTTCTCTCCCCGTCCCTTCCTCTCTAAAAAGCAGTTAAAAGATTAAAAAAAAAAAAAAAAGATCAAACTGTCTAAGTGGTAAAACACAGAGAAGGATAGAACATGCAGGCGGTGGCTACTCTGTGGGTGTGGGTGTGGGTGTGGGTGTGGGTGTGGGGGGAGATGCCACAGGGAGGGGCGCCCAGGGACCCTGCAGCAGTCTTCCATCCTCCACCCCGAGCGAGCACGCAGGCTTTCCTTTGGGGATTCTTTGGTACGTTTCCCATGAATCCCTATCACGATAATAAGTTGGAAAATGGGTACTTCAAGATGTACAAAAAGCTCCTCTTATAAAGCCTAACCATATTAAAAAAAAAAATCAATCAAAATACTAGAGCCATAATTTTGCAAACTAAGACCAAATCGATTATAGTACAGAAAAACATCTGGCATAAGAGGGGGAAATGCCTACTCGCCAGGTTTTTCTAAGTAGCTAACAGGACAGGAGGCATTTACAACAGAAACATAAGAGAAGCACCCCAACAGTTTTAAGGGGACCTGGCAGGAGGTGAGCGGGGCGGCGATACCTGGTTCCTCAGGCAGCTGTGGTACATGGACGCCAGCCTGTGGTGGATGGTGGCGGCTCGGTACTGACAGAGGGGCTGGCGGGCAGACGCCGAGTCCACGTCGCAGTATTTCAGGGACTTCATCATGGCCTCACTGACTTCCTTTTCAATCTGTTTGTTTTTAGGGGAGGCAAATAGGAAAGAGACAAGCCTGTAACTACACGTGAGAAAGTTAGGGACATCTAAGAACTGTTCCCGGGGAAGCCGCTCAGCATCTGTAAAGAGCTCCACAAGGCAGAAATGTCCGTTCAGCCGACAGAACGTACCTGCTCCTGCGCCTTCCGGGACAGCGGGGCATAGTCCTGCTGCAGCGTGGCCATGGTGAAGTAGGTGGTGGACAGCTCCCAGTTCACCGAGTCCCAGACGGCGGGGTGTCTGTCCCGGGTTCCCAGCGACCGCAGCGCTTTCAGGTAGTAGTCCACGGCCTGCGGAGGAGAGTGTCAGTGAGCCCGCCCAGGCCCGGTGGTGACTGGCTGTGGGGAGGACGGGTGGGAGGACAGTGCTGGGGGAAGGCAGTGCTGGGAACATCCTCCCTAAGGAAATGTATGTGGCTCTGAAGCACGCGCTCCCACGAAACCCCTGGTAAGCCGACTGGCGTAACACGAAGACGCAATTACCATAATACAGGCAATGTTTGCGTGTTGTCAGACCTCACGCATTTTCATTTTGTTCACCATGACCAAAAGGCTTCACTCTGCACGGGTCACGTTAAGGGTCACACTCTGAGCTCGCCTAGGCTTTTCTGACCCAGGACATGGCTCACCCTGGGACGCACAGACAGCAGAGAGGTAGCCTGGAAACAGGTCAGGTTCTAGGCTGGCCGCTCAGGCGCTGAGTGTGGTTCCGGGAGGGGCCTCGCGCTGCTCAGGGCGCGCACTGCCTAGGAACAGCTCACTGCAAAGCAAAGGCTGAATGCTTTTTTCACTTTCCCTTTCATTCTAAAAGCAAAAGTCCTCTTCTGGTTTCCCCTGGTTGGTGAAAGCAGGCTCTCTCTTAGAGGTTTTGTAAAAAAAGGAAAAAGGGACTCCCTGTATGCAATCAGATGTGCGCTGCTTTGGCACGCTTCCTCCAGCAGTGGATGTGACCGCTGGCCAGTAAGTATTTGATAGTCAGTGAAAGAAACTCGAGTGTTAAATCCCTTAGAAGATAACATTTTGAAATGTTGCTTCCATATTAAACATTTACTTCTTCTACACATACGAATTTCTTAATTCATTTGTCCTTTCTTTGATGGGGACAGTATACTTTCAATGCTTCCTAACTGCTATCCTTTGAGTTTATTAACCTTTGATCTGTCCTGTGCTACAGCTATTTCTCCTAGATGGTGGTTTGCTTTTCAGCTTTGCTTCCTGCTGTGTCTGTTAAACACTTTCTTTTTGCACATTTAAGTTGACCCCCTTTTCCTTTGTGGCTTCTGCTCGTGATGCTGGCAAAGTCCTTGCCCAGCCGTGAGCTGATCCCCTGATCCCTTTACAGTTCCACCTGCTCATATCCAACTTCAACCCACCTGACACTTACTCTGGTTACAGCCACACACCTCGCCGAAGATCACCTTTTACCCACCAAGCCAGTGTCATCTCCAATCCTGGGTCCTTAGTGCACTCAGGCCTGTCTGTCTAGTACTGTGCCATCCCACACTTTTCTTTACTTCGGTTTTATGATATTTAATGGAGCAATGGCAAAGGTAAGTGGCAGTTAGGTATGAATGGATGATGCCATGAGCAGATGTGTTACCTTGTTATAATACAAGCCTTCCTCTGGTGAAAATTCACGTTTAAATTCGTCTCCTGCACCGCAGTGCGCCTGTGCACAAATCCGCATGAGCCTTCCCGTGTTACATAACAAGAGGGCAGCATTTGTAGCATCATCAATGGACTCGAAGTTGTGAATTCCTTTCTCAAAGCAAGAAAAGCTTTTTTTCCACAATTGTTGCTCTGCAGTCGACACACTTTTGCTCACTTCATGAGAAAATTAAAACAAACAGTGTAAGTAGGCATCCGAGTGAGCCCCGCTCTCCCCACACCTGCCATGGCCAACCGGCGCCCCTCACCCTCACATCCATGCTGAGCGTGACTGTTGGAGAGAGGGCCTTTAAAGAGGTAAGTAAGGTTAAATGAGGTTATAATGTGGGGCCGAAACCCTACATGACTGGTGCTGCTATGAGAGAGACACCAGGGCCACCCACAGGGAAAAGACACAGCAAAGAGGTGGCCGAGGACAGAGCCTCAGAGAAAGCCAACCTGGCTGGCACCCTGGTCCTGGCCCTCTGCTTCCGGGGTGAGAGACTGGTGGTCGATGCCAACCCCAGGGTTTATTATGGCAGACCATACACATCAAACGCAGCCGCCTCAGGAGTGGCTGGCTGGTGCCACAGCAGCAAATCAAGCCACCTGGCTCGCACTGCATCATGAGACTGAGTTTTAAGAGCACAGTCTGTGCTTCCTCATTTCCTAGCACAATGTGCTTGCACTGATGGCAGCGCACAGCAAGGCAGGCTCCTGTTGGCCTCCTCGCCTCAGAAAACGATGCTGCAGCCACTGTGCACCCAGCACCAGGCCTGGCCCAGCTCGCTGCTGGCTGATCAGATGGAGGATGGAGGGCACTGAACTAATGAATTCCAAGGGAAAATCATGTTTTATCCTATTTCATTTCTTGAAAATTTAAGAAAAAAAGGTTGTTTTAACAGAGCATCCAGGACTTAAAACCAAGTGCCACGTTCCTTGGTTGAGCCAAAACCCATGTGGTTTTCTGATAGAAAAGGAAGTGAAGGGAGGACTCCAAAGGGATACTCACCCACTCTCTCACTCTGTAACGCAGCAGCCTGATTCATATAAAACACACCAATTTCGTTCCTGATGTTACCCATTCTCTTCAGCACTTGTACATAGTGGTCTGGATTTTGGCTTTTTAAGTCACTGAACTGCAGGATTTCATTGGCAGCCTCATAACATTTACAACTAACTGAAAGTTGACTTTCCAAGTCTGTAGACAAATCAGTTGCCCATGCAAATCCTTAAAAGAAAGAAAGGAAACATCACCACTGTGATTATGCAAATACTACTTCCTTAGTATCCAAGTAGTCTGACACTTTCAAGGTAATAAAATAATTGCAATACAGTATAAATATACTAAGAGTCAATCAATAAAACTGAACATTTAAGCTTCGAAGTAAAGATCTCTTTATTTAAGAAACTTACTTTCTTGGGACATTCATGTCTGATTAAAAGAAGTATTTTCCTGCCTAGAAATACCAGCTGCCTGCGTGCCCCAGCTTCTGCCAGGTGCACCCGCTCACCAGCGAGGGCCTGACACAGGGGAACCCCTTGCTCTCTCATTAAGGGGACCAGCTCTTGTAGGAAATCTCTGCACCTATGGCAGGCAGGCAGGCAGGCAGGCAGGCAGGCGGGCGGTCATGGACTATATCGCTTGTCAATCAACGTCTGACTCAATGAAGAAGCCTCTGGATGGGCCCGCAAAGACTCAAACTCACCATCTACCGGGGATGAGGGATGCAGAGCCCCCAATTCAAGAGGAAAGGGTAGCACTCCTGATGCCGCCCAAATACTTGAGAGACCGTCA
Organism: Pipistrellus nathusii; assembly: GCA_963693515.1. Taxonomy (NCBI): domain Eukaryota; kingdom Metazoa; phylum Chordata; class Mammalia; order Chiroptera; family Vespertilionidae; genus Pipistrellus; species Pipistrellus nathusii. The sequence goes on along the minus strand of OY882871.1, from coordinate 1,681,889 downwards.
TTCTCAAGCCACATGAATACAATAGCAGCGTCAGAACACACTGAGGGCTTCCTCACATGTCAGGAGAATAAAATGAGGGGCTGCTGTGGGCTACGTGCTCCTGTCTCCAGGGAAAAAATCAGACAACTCGAAACAGAGTGACATATTTAGTGAGACTGCCAACCCTGAACGGAGTTTAAAGATGACCTCAGTGTCTGAGGCCCAGGCATCATTCAGAAGGCACTCCACCTACTTCTACCAATGCTATTCCTTCCCTAAAGACATCACGGCCCGGTCAGCGGACTACAGGGCCACCTGGAGAAACCTCCTGAGGAGACAAGTGCAGAAAGTCAACATAACTGTCCGAGAGCTTGTTCAGTCAGTTCTAGTTGTATAAGCAGTAATTATAAAACACTGCAAAAGCATTTATACACACACACAGGACCATGTTCCACATTAAAACTGAGAAATAAGGGGCACAGAGCAGCATCGAGCACCAACACTTCTGCCCCTTTTCTCCCACTCCCTACCCCGAGCAGGAACTCAGGGCCTCGCCGCCCACCTTGACAGCTGGACTCGCGGTGGAGGCTGTGCAGGATCTCCTGGTCCTCCTTTGTCTGGTAGTTAAACTCCTCCAGGTGAGCCGCACGGTTGTTGGCGTTCTGGGCCAACATCAGCTGGATGTCGCCGCAGAGCGTCAGGTACTGCGAGAGGAACAGCAGCACTTCGGAGAGCATGTTGGTGCAGAGGCAGCAGTAAGTGTCTGTGGGAGAGTGGGAAGGAGAAAAAGTGCGTCATGAACACAGTGTGTGTTAGGAAATCTGCTACCAGCTGTCTCCACTCTAAGTTTATTTTATATCAGAGAGCAAACATGGCTTCATGTTTTTCAAAATGAAGAAGTCATTAAGCCACTTGGAGCAGAAAATAAAATACTAAGTGACACCCAAGATGCAAGAGGGTGGCTTTAAAATTACATTTACAACAGGAGTAGGAGTAGAATTTTACTGGCACAATGCCTACTGTTCCCCTCCCAATGCCTGAGCATGCTCGCTCGCAGGGACTCACCGTGGCTCTGCAGAGCTAACTTGATGTATCGCAGCGCGCGACCATACTTCTGCAGGCTCATGGCAGCGTCCGACAACACGTAATAGGCTTTGGACGACTTGAGGATCAGCTGGAGCTTCATCTTGTGCTGCCAGGAGCCAGGGGTCATGCCGGACTGGCTGGAACAATTGCCCTTCTGCAGGGAGCCCACTAGAACAGGGAGAGGAGCACGTTCACGTTCCCATAGCTAACCATCAACAAGCAATGTCTGCTTCACAGAAGCCTCCAGGCTCAGGTACCGCTGTTGTGACAAGACTGGTCAACACCAGCTTCAAGTAACCACACCGAGTGGACCTTTTCCACAGATGCCCTGAGTTTCCCGAGCCTCCGCCTCCCAGCAGCAGCCTCGCTCCCCCTCAGGGTCACTGAGTTCCCTCACTCACCACCGACGCCGCCTCCTTCCTCCAGCTGCCCGGGAGCCAATGAATGCCTCACTGACACAAATAAGTTGGCTGCTGGCAAAGGACTAGCATCTTGTTCTACAGAGAAGGCCTTATTTGCACATCAATTCCACTTACTTTTGTCCAAAAACAAGGCCATCTGCTTCTCCAGGCCCTCAGGACCCCCCCTGGCAGATTCATCCTCATATTTCAATGGGATCGGGGTGCTGGGGTCAGCTGCAGGGAGGTCGCTGTCTTTCTTAATGCTGCTGTCCACAGACTTTAAGCCCTTTAAGACAAGGAGAAACACTTACTGTGCACGAACTGAAGGTCAACCAGAAACTAAATGTAAGGCAGTATCTGGACTACTGAGTACATTTAGCAGTTTTTGTATTTTAAAAACTACATTTGATTTGAGTTGGAAAAAGCTAATTTTCACTTTATGCTTCAGGGAGAGAAAACCCACAGCAGGAGATCCTTCAGCCACCAACAAACTCACCTCCAGAACATAGCTAAGCACAAGTCTGCAGCGTTCTTCCGTGTCATGGCAAACTGGAAACGCACAACTGGGCTTCAGAAACAAACATTTAAAATCATTACTATCCGACCAGTGACAATTCCACACCCGTCAGTTCCTGGGAATTACTAAACCTCTACAAACCAGCAATTTCAAAATGCGGTTGAGTACTCAACTTACTGAGGTATTAAGGTTAATGTACTGTTTTAATTGCAGGTTCAACTGATATAATAAGCATCATCAACACAAATCCTGCTTAACAAAAATATCTCCTGGCATACATGTTGCTTTTAGTACTTATAACTTTAAAAGTTATTCTACTTGACAAAAAAGTGAACGTAAGTAGTCCTGTTTTAGATAAATGTACACCTGACTTCCCAGGTCACTCAGCGTCTAGTCAGCACTGGTGCTGAGAGCACAGCTCACACCCCGTCCATTTACAAGCTCAGCGGCACCGGTGGTCTCTGTCACCGGTGCTCCTTGGGGGCGAGCCCGGCAGAGCCTCCGCCACTAAGTGGTGCTCTGTGGGTGGGCTGCCAGGCTCCTGGTTTTGGTGAACCCGAGAGGCTGGGGTGGCTGCTGACTAGACTGCAGAGAAGCAAGCACAGGGGGGTGGTATGTCACAGGGCACAGTGAGTCCGTGCTGGGGCCAGGGCTCTGGACGGTACTGACTCCTGGTTCCCAAAAGGACACTGAGCCCTGGCTGGTCTTGCTCAGTGATTAGAGTGTCAGCCCACGAGCTGAAGGGTCCTGGGTTTGATTCCAGTCAAGCGAATGTACCTCGGTTGCAGGCTTGATCCACAGCCTAGGTAGTCAGGACGCATGCGGGAGGTAACCAATCGCTATGTCTCTCTCACATCAACATTTCTCTCCTCCCCCTTCCCTTTATTCCACTTTCTCTAAAAATCAGTGGGAAAAATATCCTCAGGTGAGGATTAACAAAAGGGACACTGAGAAGGCCAAACCAACTAAAGACACGTTTATATGAACACTGACGACGTTCTGGAGTGCTTCGGAGAATGACAGACAGTGTTCCCTCGTAAACAACTGTAAACTAACATGTTACTCCGTCTTTAGTTACCATCTAACTGCTTCACGAGCCCAGGGTCTCGGTTACAATGCAGTAACACCATCTTTTGAGAGGCTGATTGTACCCACCCATTGTTGTTTTTCCACTGGTACCTCTTTAATACACACCGAAACAGGCTTACTCTGATCTGATGGATGGATTTGTACTTCTCCGGAACTGATAATTCTCCAACAGACTTGATTATGGCCACGGCTTTGTTATCGTCGGGAGGGTCAGAGCTGGTGCAATAGGCCCCATTTTCATCGCTGTCCGGCATCTCCTCCTCCTCCTCACTGTAACTCTCATCAGAATTCTCATTTAAGGGAGACTCTGCACTTTCTTCTTTTTTAGGTTCATCCAATTGAAAGAGTTCTGAAAGCATGTAATTGGCTGAAGCAATAATCTTATAAAAAGAAAGAAAAGGTGTGACTGTCATCAAACCTGAGCACTCGCTGGTGAAGGAGCTTCACTGCTGAGCGCCTCCAGGAGCTCCGCTCACAGGCTGCCCCAGCACAGGCCGCAGCAGAGTCGTGTGTCCCCCCCCCCCCCCCCCCACCGGTCCCCTGAGCGCTCTGAAATTCTCCCGGGTGTGTGTTTACTTCCTGAAAGTATCCCATCCCAGCACTCTCTTAAAAAGGTGGCAACCGTACTTCACTAGTCTCCAGGCAGAGTCATAACTACATTAGCAAGCATCCTATCAACTGAGAAACATTCTCTTCCTAAGCTATAAATAGGCAGCTGGTATTTACTCTGCAATCCATGGCCCCGGGGGAAACCCTCACTAGCTTAGTGAGGGAAAAGTCCATTGTGGGATTTCTTAAAATGGGCATGTACATATTACTACTTATTCCACTCTATCATTTATTACTAAGTGGTTCTAACAACATTTAATAGCTGTAACACCATATTCTGTCACATTCTGTATCCATCAACCACCACCTTTTCAACCAGCAATTAGATAATTAAGTTAAAAATGGTTTTCTGTTTTTCTGCAAAAAAAAAAAGTTTTCTCTTGGTTTGGTCTCTAGGATAATCTTTATCTCTAAACTGGATGTGACTACAATAAATATTGGACCTTAAAAAAAAAAAAAAAAGATCCAGACTGGAGATCTTCTTGATTTAAAGAGGCTTCAACTTAACTTTGCACCCAAAATATAGACACTGAGGGCACAAGGATAGAAAATCGGGGGCCCATGATTGAGAGACCATTCAGTGCTTTTATGCTGCACTGAAGTATGGACTTGAACCTTACCCATACTAACAGTGATTAACAAGATCCGTCTGTGTAAACAGATCTTAAGAAACTGTGAAAGTTCCCACTTCCCGGAGTGACAGCGTGAAGGAAAGTGCACTACACACGCGTCCTCCATTAGGAGTGTGACATGAGCCGCACATAACATTGCAGAGGTTCTAGCAGCCACGGTCACTCCTGGTTGGCTTAATTTTAATGTTATCTTTGATTTAAAAGGCACATGTGCACACACGATCCCAAAATCCGGGTGTACTTTACACTGAAAGCACACCTTAACTCAGAGCGGGCAGCTTTTCAGTGCTCAGCAGCCACACGGAGCTTCCCCCCCCCCCCACCCCCGCCCCCCAGAGGCAGCTACACACGAAGGCTGCAGTGCCAGGCACATCGTCAGACGCTAGGCTACTCTCCCAGAACATGCAGGCGTTCCTCTTACTTGAGGGTGTCTGCTTTTGTCCAACAATTTAACGCAGTTGAGAAGCAGCGTTCTGATAGTTCCGTAGTGTTTCTTGTTTTGGTTCTTTTTCATCATCATGTTGCAGGCAACCCTAAAAAACATTTATATCAGCTTGACGCCCACTCACCATTCTCGGCAAAGTTCAAGTGTAGGCTGCCCCTTTCCTCTCACTGAGTAAGGACCACAGAACAACAAGTTACCCTCCCCGCAAAGGTTTTTTTGGTGTAGATTGTGTGTGTGTGTGTGTGTGTGTGTGTGTGTGTGTAAGAGAGAGAGAGAGAGAGAGAGAGAGAGAGAGAGAGAGAGAGGGAGAATATGAATACTTGGCTCGGGTGGTGTGGCTGTGCACTCTACAATTTTACACAAGGCTCCTCGTCCTTGTCCCCCCTGGCGACAGCACTCACTTGTATAGGAGAATCGCCACGGGCATGGTGAACGGGTTTTGGTATTTGTCTTCGGTTTCTTCACAAAGAGTCGTGAGATCATACAGCTTCACGATGTCGCTGCCACTCGCTGCGGAAACAAGCAGAGTCTCATTCACAGCGGCCACTCAAAGCCATCAGACCACTGTTCGGTCCAGAATGAGCTCACCTTTAAAGAGCCAATAGGTATGTCCTTCTTTGGTGCAATTAGATTTCAGAAAGGATAAAATATTCTGTGCAATGTCTTTTATGACTTTAGTAGAAAAATTAGAGTTTTCCAAATTAGGAATCTCTTCTGTCTTTATCATTTCATACTTCTATAAAACAGAGAGAGGGCGGGTTAAGAGAAATCTCGCAGCAACACTTCTCTTCCTACAAATCGAGCATGTGTGTAAGTCCTGCCATTAGGGTCCTGAGCAGCCTGACCGAAATGGGGGGGGGGGGGGTTGGAGATTAGGGGCACAATGAACCAAGGCTGCTTGGACAGCACCACTGCTCTTAAAGCACCTCTGTATTTTGTCCCAGCTTATTTTCTGGTCACACTTCCCTAAACTCTGCTGCCCACATTTCTAAAATACTCCAAGACTAGGAACTCCAAACCAGCTGGTTAACTGGACCCCAGGCTCCTGAGGCTGGTGTCCACCCCTGGTTCAGTTAAAGCACTCCTGGATTTCAGAGAGCCCCTGGCCCACCTAACTGGACGCATCACCAGCACCTCATTTATTAACACTCGTCTTTTAGAATCCAGCTGGCGTTTTTGGGGACGCTGTCACTCAAGATCCACAGAAGATGCCACCTCCAGGAAGTCTGTTTTTCAGATCAGAAGAGACATGACCTCTCCTCTACATCAGATTTCTGTGTGTGCATCACCCTTCCAACGCTTAACCTGCGTCTCCTATTTTCTCTCTGCACGTTACTCCCTTTAGATCCTATCTTTCTGGGTCAGGACCATACTTTATTTTCTCCCCAACATTTAAAATGGGGACAAGGTGCCTCATCATAGAGCATGCTCAGCAACAATTTGCTATATAAGTGACCTATTACTGTGCCCTTTCCCTAAAACTTTGCATTTACTGAGTAGATAGCTGTGTACTGAATAAATACCTCTACTGTATAGACACTGTTAACGACAATAGGTGCCTGGCATTAAAATTACAGTCCTATGGCTACAGTGAAGGTTCAGTTTATGTATGATCTTCTCACAGATTACCTGTAAAATTATCCTCAACAACTCAAATGTGAAACACTTGAATTTCAGTTTATTCACAGCTATGGTCCTTGCTAAAAAGTACACCTTGGATTTTCAGTGAGCACTATTCTCCACACCCATTTGCTCTGGAGAGATTATTAGAGACACACGTGTCTTACCTGTACAATCCCATTTACATGGAAACACATCACAAGCTCTGGAACATTACAGATCAAGTTGTCCAACCAATAGTCAATTCCAGTTAGCACATTAATTGGCTTGTTGTTATCCCTAAAAATATAACATTTCTGGTGTTATTTGGGTTAAGTAAGATGTTTCACAATGAATCACTTGAGACTTTTTCTCCCATTTAACTATTTTAATCTGTGCTCCTACGTGGGAAATGCCACATAAGCTCTTTGCCGATGAAGTATGCACACGTAGCTGTCCTAGTCACCATTTCTGCATAAGCTCTGCTTGCTCTCTAACTAGAACCCATAGCATTTTCAGGAGAAACAGAGGAGAGATGGCAGCAGGTGACTGTGGGCCCACTGCACGCTCCTCCAACAACGTGACTGCCCACCATGCCCGCTGGCGCCCAGGCCGGAATGCACACCTGCTAATGTGGGCACACACTCTGGAGCATTAACAGGCGCTAGAAACCACCTCCTTCACTGTAAGTAAATTCTACCACACTTCACAAGCAGAAGCAGACGGAAGACAAGGCCAGGACAAGACCTCTGATTCCATTCAGCAAGGACAAGGGCGAACCCCCAGCTCCAGGGCATTCAGCCTTCCCTGAGACTAGCTCCTTCTTCGTTGTGCATTTCAATTCCACCAAGAGGGGAAGGGTGCCCGGATCGATGGGTGCGAGTAGACGGACAGAGGTCCTAAAGGAGAACGGGAGTGGTTACCTGAGACGTAAGCTGACTGCTGGGTATCTGCCTCCTCCAAATATAGGCATGTTGGAGCCAACCAACATATGTATGTCTTCAAACGTCCACAGAATATTCCGAACAAAGTCATTTTTAAGACCCTTTGATTTAAAATAAAATTGGAACGGTGATTATATAACACACAGGAGAGCTGTAATTCCCCCCACGATCCACAGAGAGACTAGAAAAAAGAAAGGACAAAGGAGACAAAGTAAGTGAAGAGGACAGAGCTGTAAGATCAGAGCTGTTTAGAAATGGACTTTCGGGATCAGGTAGATTTCCCCCCTACGAACTCTTAACGAAGACTAGTTTTTAGTGACGAAGCAGGCTGGGGCTGGGTGTCTGGACGCGGACACCCTGGGAAGCATACCTGACTGTTCTCCCCGTCATTGAATAAAGTAGTCAGGTTTTGTTCTTTAGGGGCTGAGGCCAGATGCCCCACTATGTATGAGGGTTCGAGAGGCTCACTTCCCTGTGAAAAGTGCAAGGATAGGAATGATTCTGCTGCCAGAAGTTCTTATAAAAGGCCTACTGTTAGAGTATCACCTAAGCATTCAAAGCAGACACCTCAAAGCTCCTGCTGTCATCAGGCTAAGACATATTCCCAACGCTTGTCCCTGGTGGTTTCCGACAGCGCTTAGCTCTCCCAGCCACCGCGCAAGCCAATCACATTTGGCTCGCACTCAGAAAAGATTAAAGATTACTTTAGCTTTCAAAGTTTTATATTTCATAATTTTGGGGGGTAAATTTCAATACCATTAATCTTTAGCCTACCCCATCTCCAATGAAAACATTCCTGAGAAACCCCAGCCCTATTTTGGAGACACCTGTTATGGTAATAGCCTCTAGTTTTGCATTTTGTCTATCAGACCTTGGGATATTTGGTAGAAATTTCCAGATTGAGCGGTGACAAAGGCTACTCGCTGTAGACTTGCTTCTGGAGAGTAACAATGCTTATCAGCATGGAAAAGCCTCTAAGATGTTCTGTAGTAGAAAATTGACTTCTCCTCTATGTAATCCAATGTTCTTAAACTGACTTAATCGCAGGACACTTTTAATTCTTAATATATCCTGTGGATTATACTTTCAAAAACACTTTTAGAAAGAGGAACTTTTGACAGTGGGTAAACTCAGTCCACCAGTCATTTTTCCAATCATTAGGCAGCTGCCATGAAGACACATTACTTTAAGTCGAATGTCAATGCCACCGTAGTCCCCAAGATGGGCATGCTTATGTGTGCACACACTGTAGTTCATGAACTCTCACCCTCGGTGTGTGCTAACAGGCTTAGCATCTGCCTGCAACGTGCATGTGACTGTACACAGGCTGTGTGTGTGGGTGAGTGCACGTGCATGAATCTCCAGCACTTTTGCTATGTGCTTAAAAATTACTCTAGAGCAGTGTTTCCCAAACTTTTGATATATGTGTACCCCTTCTATAATTTTCGTAATGCTGAGTACCCCTCATACTCATGAGAATGTAGAATTAAGCGCAGCTAAGCACGGTGCAGTGCATATCCCCACCAAACGCCAGTGTAATTCGTACCCCCACCAAACTCTTCCCGTACCCCTGGGGGTACGCGTACCACACTTTGGGAAACACTGCTCTAAAGCTTTAAACTTTTTTATTATTTATTTACAAAGACAAGTTATTCACCTGGGGACCAACTCCCAAAATCGTATTTGCCAGGTAGTTGCTTTAATGAGAGTTTGGACTCTAGGTTATGATGTTCCAAATAAAGGTCTGGCACTCAGGCCATTACAAAAATACCTAGTTCGCCTACTTCAACTCTATTATTGCTTAACCCAGACCTCAAACTAGTGGTTAAGGTTTGGGGAACAAGGATTCATAAGGTAGTGGCTTACAGACAAAAATAAATCTCTAAATGCTGAAATTAAGGCTGTATAACATGTTCTAAAAATATTCTGTGAAAGGTTATTTTATGGCAGGACAGCTCTTCACGGTACTTGGCATTGCTAAGACAACCTGAATGCTTTGAGGCCATTCTGAACATGTGTGGAACACGTGGACACAGTGGAGCACGGCTCAAGAACAGGCCTCTGAAGTCACAAGGATCTGAACACTAGCTTAGATTTCACCAGCCATGCGACCAGGGACAAACATCACTCTGTATGAGCTTTAGTTTGTTTACTTGTAACATTCAGCGCATACCATAACACGTATGCAGTACTTTATACGAATGGCATGACATGCAGAGCATAAAAAGCACTAACTAGATGCCAGTTCAGGTCCTTCTACAGCTTCTCAACAGCCTCCAAGGTCTTTGAGAGGGAGCCCTATACAAGCTAAGGACAGAATGGGAAGGGGAGGTGGGTGGTGGGAGATGGTATTCCTATCGTGTCTGTTTATAATGTGTGGGTTTTGAAGCCAAGGAATACAAAAAGAATTTTTAAAAACTCCTTTGGTGAACTATAATCACATACATGAACATGTATAAAACAAATAACACAACGTAATGGCTAACTACAAAGCAAATTAATTATCCTGTGTTAATACCAGTGTAACCAGTTCCCAGGCCTGACCTGGGCCTTGCGTGTGCCCGGCCCCCACGCCTTTTCATTCACACCACCCCTTCCTGCTAGTTTCTGTTGTCACCTTGCATGGTAATTACTTCCTTTCCTCTCCTCAGTTTTTCCCAACTTGGGAGAGATTTGAATTCATTACATAGTTTAATAAGGTTTTTCCATCTTAAAACCTACAAAAACTAAAATCAAATTAAACATATTTGCCTCCTTGTAATCCTATAATTTGTAAAGATAGCAACAATCTGGGTGAATAATTTTCAATATGTGAGAACACGTAGCAAAAGGAAAAATAATTTACCAAGTTAAAGATCCTATTTTTATTTACTTTAAGTTTATCAATAGGTTTACCTGAAACAGACATACAATTCACATCTGTGGAGTTCTTTTTTTCTTTGATAGAAACAATGACAAAACTAATCAAGCAATAAGAGGAAACCAAGAATGTAAGAGACAAAAAAGAGACAACATGTTCACTTTTCCTTCCTTTCTAAAAACTTTCTAACATTATTATAGGTTAAAACCTCAGGAACCTCATCCAGAAAATCTTAAGGGTGATTTCAGCCCTAAAAAATCTGACTAAAAGTTAAGGTCAGTATTTAAATTACAAGCAAGTCTCTGATTCAATATTTGATAGGCATTTGCTTTGCACCTAAAGTTTAAAATATACTACATCACTGTATTTATTATGTATTAAATACTCTCATGACTTCAAGAAGATAGTCAGCATTGATAAACATATTGGTGAGCTATGTTAAATGCTGAGAACATTTTTTAAATTTTTTAATTTAAAAAAATCTGATCTAGCCATTCATATCACTTGCAAATTCTTAAAACAAAATTAAAAGAAGTATGTGTTTATAATTGTGAGACATACATTGATAGAATATTTTATATTGCTGTTCATCTACTTTTACTGGCAAGATAATTGGTTGTCTTCTTAAATGAGAATGCTGAGTTAGCCTTGGGGTACTAACTGACCTGACTGGAAGCACTGGGATCTTCGGAAACTGGAGAAGGCATTTCGAAGGGCGCGGGCCATGATGCCCCATCCGAGTCACCTGTCTGGTCTGAACTGGAGGACTCCTGCTGTTCGGCAGCAGACGGGACAGGCTGCGCGGCCCCATCGCCATTGATACTGGCCAAGTCAGAAACAGAAATATCACACTGTCATTCAGGGTAAGCTCATGCAAGCCTACTACTTTTTAAAGCCAGACTCTATAATCAAGCATACATCTTACTTTTAAAGAAAAGAAATATAAAACATTAAAATGTAAACAATACCATAGTGACAAACCTTAAATTATTTTTTTTTCTGGCTTCAAATTAAATTTTAGATTAGAATTTAATTTGTCATCTTTAAGATAAAATAAACAAAGAGCCAAGTACCTGTAATATAAAAACTTGGAAAGAATAGCCTTTTGATACCAATGCTCTTTGCTCTTTTTCTTCCTCTGCCACTTCTGGTCAATAAGTCTCTGATAAAACTCTTTCAGCCACGTCCAATCACCAGTCTGAATAACATAAAAAATTAATTAATTCACAAACATGTAGTCAAAACAATTTGTTACCTATTACTCTTCTTACAGGAAGTACTCTTTACTTCTTGAATACTGTTTCATAAATACGCCCTCAATGTAAACCACCGTAACTCATCTTCCTTTACCGATGCATAGCAGGAATAGTGTTAAATAGCCGCTGTGGGACTGGTGGGACCGTGAACTATGTGTAGAAGCCAAACTCTATAATCAAGCATACATTTTACTTTCTAGTTAAGTACAGTTAAGTACAGAAACAGAGAGTAAGCCTTGGGAAATAATAATATGGTTATTTTGTACAAAAGCACTCATCATCAATACACAAGGGGTGGTGGTGGGGATAGGCATTTACCAACATTGTTTGAGAGGCACTGCTTTACATGAACCAGTTAATTCTAATAATTATATATCTGGAAAAATAACAACCTTTTTCACATTTCCTGGCAGCCATGTTTCACAAGAATCTCTTTAAAGGAGACATCACAGGGTTTTTAAAAAATTTAAACTAGTCCCTTAAATTTCAGACTTTTCATCACTTTTTCATTGGCTTCATCCTTTTCCTTGCAAGAATCCTGCTGGTTGGTATCAGTAAGTTTCTTGGAATTCTCTCCTTTCTACTTTTTATTATCTGTGAAACTTCTGGCTCCTAAGTTGCTGACTCCTCAACTTTGTCTCCACGTGGGCCTTTCTTGGGAACAGATCACCTTCCTAGTGCCCTCGGGTTGCTGACACGCTGCTTTCAGGTGGCTCCTCAGCGTCCTACCTGCGAGGACCTCATGAAGAGCTCCTGGATGTCCAGCTCGTCCAGCAGGAGGGTCCTCCCGACGCGGTGCACTGCCATGCTCACGTGGGACTTGCTGTAGGGGATCTTCAGGAGCTTTTTTATGTTCTTAAGGAAATTAAGAGGAAAGAGTTTAGAAAGACCTTTTTTAGTGATTCCGGAACTTCCCATGCATAAACCTTACTTTCCCAAGGTTATCCAAATTAGCAAACACACGAAGCTAAATGCAAACACACGAAGGACAGTTCTTTAAAACCTCAATCACCTGCGCTTTACAAGTCATACTGTTAACTTGACGGTCACACTTGCGCTGACCTAGGCTTTTAACATATCAGATAAAGATGACCAACCAAGGAGCAATCCATTTTGCCAGAAGCATCATATCTCATTCTCAACTGGAAACATACAAAATCATCCCATTCTAATCACTGTAACTGCTCTTTTTAAGACACTACCAGTGCTTTGGGTTATTCCTTCCTCTCTGAAGAAAGGCTATGTGTTTGTTTAATAACAAAAAAAGGCACTTAATAATCAGACAGTGGTCTCATTTCATCAGTTTTTCAAGACTCCTGCATAGAGCATGCTCTAAGTGCCTGGCACCAATGGCCTTCCCCACCAGGACACTTACCTCAGAGTCAGAGACAACGTCCACATCGTTCCCCACGGAATCAATAAAGTCGTACGCCATCCCAAAGCTAATGGAGGGAACGAAGGCCACAAAGGTCACGCCCACAGTGATGCAGGTAGTTTATCATAGATAATGTCAACTTCAACATTCCCACATTCTGACATCTCTGTATCAGCATACCCCTCACCATTACAGCTGGCTATTTTTCCTTCTTAGTGGCATATAAAATAATGGTGTTACTTAAAATCAATGGCATCTTAGATTTGATAAAATATAGTAATAATCATTAGGAGCAATTAAAAGGAAACACCTAGAATAAAGACAATAAATAACTATTTTCATTTTGGTAATCACACACACACACACACACACACACACACACAAAAACCTCCAAGAGAAAATAGTTCAAGGTGTTATTCTTAGGTGAAAAGGTAAGAAAAATAGAAACAAACATTTTTCAAGATTGAGTTTGGGACTGTTCCTAGAGATATACAATATTACTCTTTTAAAGTATATATGGGAAAAAATACACCCAACTCCAATTCGGCCAGGAGGAAAGAAAAACAATGTGTGCCAGATGCCACACGTGGCACATCCATATGCGGCATATCCCTAACCCACAAGCCTGAAAAGCGTCCGTGTCCGCATTTCCTAGCTCGGAGCCAGGACTCTCACCCGGGACCCCCTCACTTCAAAGCATGCTCCGATGAGTTACTGTGTGGGCTGGGCAAGCTACTTAACCTTCCTCCGCTTCAGTCTGTCCACGAGAAAATCAGTCAGCAGCACGAACTCAAAGGTGGTTGTGAGAACTAAAAGACTCCAATGTATGAAGTACTTAACATAGGGTGTGCAGTCAATATAATTATTGTGTAAGTCACCTTATAACATTTTGTTGTTGTTGTTAATCCACACGGATACCCTTTCCACTGATTTTTACAGAAAGTGGGAGACAGAGAGAAAAACATTGATGTGAGGGAGACATCGACTGGTTGCCTCCAGCACGCACCCCAACTGGATCAAGCCTGCAATTGAGGTGCGTGCCTGTGACCGGAATCGAACCTGAGATCCTTCAGTCAGAGGGCAGATGCTCTAACCACTAAGGGCACGGCTGGGCTCACCTGCTAACATTTGTGGTCACATATCATAATTTAGTGAGCCGTTCTTCTAGAAGATACACGGACTGCTTCCAACCTTTGCTAGCAGAAATACGGCTACACACACACACCACTGTGCAAATAGAACTTTTCCGAACCACTGGCTCATGAGGCATTGATGTATTTATGGCTCTGCCATACATTGTATGGGAATACTTCAGGTTCAATCACCGAGAGGGAGAACCCCACACATGACATGGTCTACAAGAAGATGGTCGTTCATACATGATCCTCAGCAAGACCCAGGCTTCCCCTCAAGTGCCGCCCGCAGCATTTCCAGCAAGTGCCCAAGTCAAGGCTCAAGCCACCGGCCAGCATGCTGGGCGTCCGCGCCAGGCCGTCTCAGACGGACAGCCCAGCGCCGTCAGGTGGGAGACTCCGCAGGAGCGACCCGCCGCCTCAGGTCGGCGCCCCCTGCCTCTCTGGGGTCGGAATCCAGCTGTCCATAGGCGCGCAGACCCGAGAAGCCTGCCACCCACCTCCCTCCGGCACCGTGACCCTGCTGGCGGGGAGGGCTCTGAAGTCAAAAAGGCCTTTTCCATTGAGAGGCGGCCCCGGACAGGCGGCGAGGCACCGGCGGGAAAGCAGGGGCGCCGCGGCGGGGCAGGGCTGGCGCCACTCACCTGGAAAAGGGCTTGCTCTTCCTACCGGTGCCCAGGATGGTGGTGCCCGCGGGGCCCAGCTTGGCGCTCTCCCGTAGCCAGTTGGCGGGCGGCAGTTTCAAGTCGGTTTTCTCCTCCAGGCGCGCAAAGGCCGCGCGGGGGGGCGCCGCGGAGTACTTCACCACCGCCCGGCTCTTCACCGCGCCGCCCGGCAGCAGCGCCGAGCCCTGGGCACGGACAGCGGTGAGCACCCCGGAAGGAGGACCCATGGGGCACCGGGCCAGCTCCTTCCCCTTCTACATCCCGTCCCGCCGAGGGGGAGGGGGAGGAGGAGGAGGAGCAGGAGGAGGAGGAGGAGCAGGAGGAGGAGGAGGAGGAGCAGGAGGAGGAGGAGCAGGAGCAGGAGGAGGAGGAGGAGGAGCAGGAGGAGGAGGAGCAGGAGGAGGAGGAGGAGGAGGAGGAGGAGCAGGAGGAGGAGGAGCAGGAGGAGGAGGAGGAGGAGGAGGAGGAGGAGCAGGAGGAGGAGGAGGAGAAGGAGCAGGAGGAAGAGGAGGGGAGGAGGAGGAGGAGGAGGAGCAGGAGGAGGAGGAGGAGGGGGAGGAGGAGGAGGAGGAGGAGCAGGAGGAGGAGGAGGAGAAGGAGCAGGAGGAAGAGGAGGGGAGGAGGAGGAGCAGGAGGAGGAGCAGGAGGACGAAGAGGAGGAGCAGGAGGAGCAGGAGGAGGAGGAAGAGAAGGAGGGGAGGAGGAAGAGGGGGAGGAGGGTGCCGGCTGTCAGCTGGGTGACAGGCCGGCCAACCTGCCTTCCGAATGTTCCTGCCAGAAGCTGGAGGAGCCGGGCCAAGGGGGGGCGATACCACCACGTGAACGGAACACACCATTTGCTAAAACCTCTGCTCAGCCCTCCGGGCACTTTAATTTTAACTCCGGCCACACACGCGGGGGCGGAGTGTGAGGTAAGATCTGCGAGGCTCTGCTGTCTCGTAAGCAAACGTTTAGTAGCCGACAGGCAGCGCCTGCAGGCCGGCCGGGCCGGCCAGGGCCCGCCCCCCTCCCCCCCTCGGCACTCCTGCCAGGCATTCCGGAACCACACGGCTGTCCCCGACCCCCAGAGAGATGCTCCCTCCAGGGCTGAGCTCGGCTCTGAGAACGACAGGCGTCTTAACAAACAGCGCCTTTGGACGGCCCGTGAGCGCGGACGGGGGACGCCCTGTGTTTACACGCCCTCAGCAGAGCCGCTCCGAAGCCGAGGCCGGCGGCTGCGGGGAAGGTGACGGCAAGGAGACGCCTGCGTCCCGGGGCTGCCGGGGAGCGGGGGGCGCCAAAGCCGCCGGGAACCGTGACATCCTCCCGGCGGGCGGCCCGCAGCCCGCAGCCCGCGGCCCGCGGCGGACGCACCTGTGCAGAGGGTTCCTCGGACTCGCCCTGGGACAGGAGGCTGAGTCCTCCGCGAGCCGTGGCGCCGGGCGGCGGAGCCTCGGCCCCGGCCTCCTTGGGGTCCCCCATCACCCCGGTCCAAGGGAGGCGAGGCGAGGCTGGACCGGAGCGGCCGCCACAGGAACCCGGGCCCGGCGACGCCGCCGCACAGCAGAGCGCGCTCCCGGGACGCCCCTCACAGTACACTTCCGGTCTCTCACCGGAAGGAGTTGCGGCGGCGCGTCCACGTCTCGCGAGCTTTGCGCCCGCGTCCCGGCCCCGCCTCCCCCGGCGGCAGCCACCTTCGCGGCGGGGCGGGCGCTGTAGTGCGCCTGCGCCTGTCAGAGCCTCCGCGGAAGACCACTTCTCGCGATAGCTGCCTTCCAGGCTCCACCCCTCGCGCACGGCTGGTCTTTGTTGACAAACAGTTCTGGGCGCTCGGACCCGGCGCGCGGTCGGTGTCGCCAGGGTCCTCGCCGCGTGGGTGGCGGGAGGCTGCTGCCCGCGCCGCCAGCGGCTCCGCTCCGTGAAGCGTGCGGGGCGAGCAGCTCTCCCAGCCCCCGGCCGCCTCGGTCCACACGGGCTCGCGGAGAGCGCCCAGGTGCGGGCACTCGGGTTCCAGCGCTCCGCCTGCGCGTCCCGTCGCCGCATCACAAAGCCCGAGGGCCGCAGTCCGAGGGTGGCCGCGGCGCCCAGCGGCGCAGAGTCCTCCTCCTTCCCCGAAGGGACGGGCTTCGGAGGCGCAGGGGTCTGCCAGGTGCCGCGTTCGCAGCATCCTGGGAGAGCCCGCTGTGCGTGGGGCCCGGCCAGCCAGCCAAGGGCGGTCCGGGGTCCGGGGCCGCCTCCGGCGCTGCGGGGCCTACAGCCGCCTGGGGGCTGGGTGACAGGCCGCCGAGGGTGGCTGAGCGGCTGATGGCTAGCAGACTCCCTGGAGAGGATGCCCGTGCTTTGAGGAGCAGGGAGGTGGAGAACCAGCCAGACCGGCGTACTGCTTTGCAGCTGCAGGGCGCGCTCAGCCTCGGGCTCCGCACCCAATGTCATACCAAGCGTGGTAAAATGCAGCCGTGCCCTTCATACAAGTTCATGATACTGGGAGGGCTTTTTATTTTTTGAAAAAATAATTTCTCTTTCAGTTACGTGCCTTTCTCCATTTACGTTCGCCCCTGGTAACTCACTGTGTGTACGATTTGTAGATACGTCAACACGAGTTGGTTTGATATTTTGTTGTCAATTCTTTTTTTTTTTTTTTTTTTTTTTTTGCAAGTAATACATTGTTATAGAACATTGACCACTACTTTAATGTCTAACATTAGGAGATGGTTAAGTCTGTTTTCGGTCCATAATAACATTAATGTGTGCGACTATTGTTTTTCAGGAACATTTACATTGTACATGATATGATGTTAAGTGATATTTTTAAAAGCAAATATGCAATGTGATCCTAATTTTAAAGCATGTCTATTGCTGTATTTATGTCCATAAACACGAGTGATAAGATGAAGTGATTTAAAATATATTCTTTAAATAAAGGTTTCTTTACTTCTTTCTGATCATGCACTACAGGGAGACCTCATTTTGTTGTGCATAACTTTATTGCACGTTACAGGTGTTACATTTTTTTTTACAAACTGAAGACAAAACCCTCCACCAGCACAAAAATGACCACTCATTGCTATTCTTGCTATTTGATATGGTCATCTTGAACGGAACCTGCCATATCTCCAAGGTATGCCTGTATTTTATAGTAAAAATGTAATTTAAAAAAATACATTTTTATTGATTTTAGAGAGGAAGAAAGGGAGAGAGAAATATCAATGATGAAAGAGAATCATTGATCAGCTGCTTCCTGCATGCCCCCTACTGGGGATCAAACCTGCAACCTGGGTATGTGCCCTGACTGGGAATATAACCGTGACCTCCTGGTTCATAGGCTGACCCTCAACCACTGAGCCACACTGTCCGGGCAGTACAATGTAATTTTTATGATGGTTTTCAACATATACGTATATAAAATCTAGCTTCTAACTTTCAATTCTGTTTTATTGTATAACTAGAGGCTCGATGCACGAGATTCATGCCCTGCAGGGTGGGGAGAGTGTCCCTCAGCCCGGCCTGCGTCCTGTGGCAGTGCAGGAGCCTTGTGGGCCTAAGCTGCCAGTTGGACAACCTTAGGGCTGCGGGGAAGGCAGGAGAGGCTCCCACCACCGCTGCGCTGAGTGGTGTTCCTGCTGTGTGACACACTGACCACCAGGGGGCAGCTCCTGTATAGCAACCGGTAGTTCCATGGTTCGGTTGATTTGCATATTAGCCTTTCATTCTATAGGATTCCTTGTAAGAAGGGATTTCGGAGTTAGTGATTCCTGTTCACATAGATTGAGAAGTCGGTGCCAGAGCGCTTGTTGGCGGTGCTCAGTGGGAAATGTGCCGGAAACAGCCTGTGAAGAGGCGGAGAGTGACATGGAGGGAGCCAGGGACTCAGCACAGCAGAGAGAGTTCAGCAGGAGGGTCCTGGGAGCAGAGGGGGTTGTCAGGCTGGGGGGCTGGGGTCTGAGAAGGGGCAGGGTTTCCCGGGGCCACTCGTAGGCTAGGGCAAGAGAGATTTAGGTGATAAAGGAGTGTGACCCCGGAGGGCAAGAGAAGTTATGTAAGTTCATTCATTCTTCTAGTTTTGAATGCTTTTTAATTTTTCTTTTCCCTATTCAAAAACTTGTGTGCTGTGGGTTTTTAAAGAAATTATCATTGTTTCTAATGTGATTGAAATAGTGGGAAAACATGAATCATTACTTCCAGAATTTTGCACTTTAAGATGCTTATTTAGGCTCACTTTTTGTATTGTTCCAGTGTATGCTCTCCCCCTTCTTCCTGCTCCCCCCACCTCCCCGCTCCCGACACCCCTCAGATGCACTTCCCCACCTGTGGCCTGCTCCGCAGGCGGTTATCCCGGTTCTTGTCGCAGTCTGCACTCTCCCCTGTGCCTGACGTTCTCACCACCTAAACACTGTTTATTGAATAAACAAACTGCTCAGTCCGGCCAGTGTGGTTCAGTGGTTGAGTGTTAACCTATGACCCAGGAAGTCGAAGTTTGATTTTTCCATCAGGGCATATGTCCAGATTGTGGGCTTGATCCCCAGGAGGCAGCCTATCAATGATTCTCTCTCATCATGGATGTTTCTGTCTCCCTCTCCCTTCCACTCTGACATTAATAAAAAGTATATTTTGGGAAAAACCTGCTCATAGATTTCTGCTTATGGTACAGGTTGTCTCGACGTGTTTCAGAACGGTCTCTCCTGACACCCTCCTTTCCCCTTAGAGTCCCTTGTTTCCAAAGCTTTTTATCCCGCTCTTGTCACTCAACAGAAAGACTGCCTGTTTGCAGCTGCCTCCCTCTCCGACTGCGAGCTTCTCAGGGAGGGCCTGTCTGATCATCTGTTTTACTGACACCGGGCACAGCACACCGTTAGCCCGTAGGCCAGGCAGGTAGGATAGCGAGTGCCAACAGGCTTTCACAATGCTCAGCAGAATGTTCGAGACATAGAAACAATGTTGTTGGCTCTGAAATATTTCTTAACTCCGCAAAATCAAAGCTGAAGATGTTTAATGAAGTGTCTCCCAAATGTACCAGTGTCCTGCCGGAACTCCAGGTCCTTCCCGCTGTGCTTGCCAAGAGAGAGACGGGGGAGGGGAGGGGGAGAGGAGAGAGGAGAGAGGAAGAGAGAGGAGAGAGGAGGAGAGAAGAGAGAGGAGAGAAAGAGAGAAGGATTCTCAGCTGTCCCCGCCCACTGTGGGCCCTCCTGCCTTTCCCCTGGGCTCGGCCTTTGCAGGCCCCCAGGGACCAGTTGCTATAAAGGGCCTGCGGGCGGCGGCTTCCCCGGAGAGAGCCACAGGGGAGCGTCACGTAGTGCGACAGTGTGAGTGGCCTGGCCGCTGCCCCGACAGCCGCACTCCCCGTGCCCATGGCATCTGTCTTCCTCACCAGCATCTTGGGGCCTGTGTGTCATCCTCAGGGTCCCTTGGCCTCCAGGCTCCCGTAGCAGACCCCACCCATGTGCGTGTGGGCAGGAGGTGGCCCCCGCGCCCGTTTCTGACACTGATCCACAGTGTTTTCTGTCCGAGCCGGAGCCGGCATCCGGCCGCCAGGCCCCCTCTGCACACGCTCGTTCCTGCCCCCCAGGGTGAGGGCGCCGCCTTTTAAACGCGTCCCGGCCTTCCTTCCTTCTTATCACAGAGGACAGGAGCAGCCCCGCTGCTCACGTGGGCACTGAGGGGCAGTGCCAGGCAAAGCCTCGCTCCCGGGGAGCTCGGAGGTGCTGATGCCAAAGGCGCTTATAAGCACAAAGCGGAAAAGGCATTTGCACGCGTTTGCTGCTAGTGGCATTTCTCGCTGGAACCTTCTGTCTGTGAACATTGCTGGAGGATTGGCCTCGGCTCCATCGCGAACATCACTCTTCTCGTGGCCTGGGCGGAGGGGAGGTGGCGGAGCAGGAGGATGGAGAGCTCTCCCGGCGAGGGCCTCGGGCCTGTCTCTCCCGGAAAGGTCTGGGCATGACCTGGGTGGGCGTCTGGAATTGTTCGGGAAGGACCCGGGTGAAGTCGGATGCTTTGTGCCCCTGGGCTGGGTGACTGTGTTATCTGAGCGCAGTGACTCCCGGGAGAATTAGCGGCAGGGAGCACCCTCTCAGGCAGGGCTGGGCATCTTTTTCCTGCCAAGGGCCCCACGGATACTTACAACATCACTCAGGGCCACACACAATCACCCACTTAAAAACCAGCCTGTTAGCCTGGTTGGCATGGTGCAGGGGTTGAGCATTGACCTATGAACCTGGAGGTCAAGGTTCGATTCCCGATCACAGCACATGCCCAGGGTTATGGGCTCCATCCCCAGTGGGGGCGCGTGCAGGAGGCAGCCCATCAGTGATTCTCTCTTAGCATTGATGTTTCTCTCTCCCTCTCCCTTCCTCTCTGACATCAATAATTAAAAAAAAAAAAAAAAAAAGGAGGTCCAGGCTAGTGGTTCCCATGTGAGAATCACCTCCAGGGAGGCGGTGAGCCCAGTCTGGGGGCCTGGGGAAAGGCTGCCTCCTGACCTGGCGGGAACACAGCCACGCAGCCTCCCACGCAGCCGCGAGCCCTCGGGATGAGACCCCGCAGCAGTGACCTGAATGAGAGTGGAAACCGCCCTGCACCATTGCCGTGGCGCCTGTCACCGCAGGCAGGCTGTCACACACAAATCACCGGCGGCGGCGGAGAGGGCTCCGGGGAGGGGTCCCGGCGGCGGGGGCTCCGCGCCTGGGAGTGTAAATGGGTTCCTGTGACTGGTGCCCCGTTTGCAGCCTGTGTTTGTAAATCTGTCTTGCCGGCATATTTTATGCTTCAGTTAATTTGGCTGACATCTAATTTAGTTGACATCTAAAAATAAAATCAATTTTCAGACAAAATACCCATAAAACAAGCAAAATGCTATAATAGGTTTCTAGAAATTAAAATGTAATATATTTAGGCCTCTACTCTAAAGCAATTTCATCTAGAATAGCAGATATCGTAGATGCAATTTTTTTTTCTGAGTCTGTCAATTACACAAGAATAAATGGAGCTGCTCTCTATTCAGAAATGGGTTGTTTGGGGAAGTTTGTCCTGAAAAAAAAAATGGAGATTTTTTATTTTTATTTTTTTGGTTGGGGTTCCCTTAAAACATGTCAAAGAACTTGACTATGACAAAGAACTTGCATTGTTGTTGAGCTGTAATTAAGCTTTGGCAATGGTTATTACTTTTGATACAAACATGATCAAATTTTCATTGGGTGAGTTCTTTTATAATTAACATGGAGTTACGTGCTGTTTATTATCCCATTTGCTTTCATTTCCTGTCGTTTTCCAGTTGTTTGCTCGACGTTCATTTTTTAATAGTGAATTAGTAACTGATAATGTATATTGATTTCGGTGTTGCTCCCAATTTACATTTTTATCTCTCTGGTTGGTGTACTCGGCTTCACTGTTTATTTCTGTAAGTAGTGGTGTGACTTGTTCACTTAGCTCGAAGGTTAGAGGTGGCTTCTAAGAGAGTCTGGTTTAGAAAATGGTCCCCCACGTACGTGAGCACTTGGCATGTTCGACACGTCAAAGGTCTCTGGAAGGTAACGGGGCACGCAACCCTGAGTTCCTCACAGCGGGCTCAGGGTTTTGGGACCTCGGACTCTATGGAGCTGTACCCTCCAGTAGGTGGTGCAAACTGCCTCCTTTTCCAATGGAGATGCAACTTAAAACTGTGATGTATCCATTCTCACTCTAAGAACAATATGTCAACATGTTTTCTCAGCTGTAGTCATTCCCCCCGATTTCTAAGAGAAGCTCGCTCAGTTACCTTAGGTTTTATTCCACAGGTACCTTGGGGGTGACCATCATCACAGGAGAGGTGAGAGGTGAGAGGGAACATCAGGGGTGGGGCTACCCACACTGGGAGACAGACCTGTTACAAATGATGAAAACAATAAGTCATTTGCTTCTGTGCTTCAGTCCCACAACCAAGTGGGCATAATGACAACCCCATCAGAAACAGTGGCTGTGGGCACCGGATAATGACATCACTAGCAACATCCAGCTTCCTCTCCCTAGCAACTAGCCTCCTTGCTGTTTCGTCAGCCCCGGAACAGACTTGCTTTATAGCCAGGTGCAAACATTTTACACTCTAACCAAATGTCTGTGAAGTGCTTTCCCGTGCCTCCTCTCATTTGATCCTCACAGAAGTCCTGGAGTAGGTAGATAGGAGACCCAGCAGAATCCTATTTTCTTTTCACTAGCCAGAAAATGGAGATTTAGAAAGTTTAGAAACTTGACCCGACTGAAAAGAAGTAAGAGATGGTGGACCTTGAAAATGACTTCAGGTTTTCTCACTGCGCAGAATATAGTCAAACACGGCTGCAGTCAAATATTTTACCCTTTGCTCTCCTTGCGTGATCTACAATAATCATCTGCTTCCTGTTGATATTTACTGCTGTGTTGCTGACAATTACCTGAAAGAGAAGTTGGGGTGCTTCGCTGGGTTGGAAAAAGTTTAGCTACATCAGAAAGCAGGTCTAATTAAGCAAGTCTATTCTATATCTTTAAAAGGCTAAGTTGACTTGCACATGCACGATACATGTAAAGCTCTCCCTGGCGCCAATTGCACCCATTTGTTTCCATCTGTCATTGTCAATCGTGAATTTGGTTGAAACTTCAATTATAGAGAAACAGTAAATAGAGATATTAAAATATTTCTTCTAATCAATTTCCTTTCAATTTGCACGAATCCGTGCACTGAGCCATATATATATATATGGATTTATGTGGATATTCACGGCAGGGCCTGTGGGTAAGGCCCCTCCTGAGAACCCCAAGCAGGGCCTGTGGGTAAGGGTCCCTCCCAGAACCCCAAGCAGGGCTTGCAGGAAGGCTCCCTGAGCACAAGGCCCTCTCCCGCAGGCAGCGTCAGCGAGGGCTCCTCCTCAGAGCTGCTCCATCCGCAGACAGGGATTATGGGCCCAGGCTGCCTGTCTGCAGGGTCAGCTGGGACCCGTTTCCTGCGAAGCGCGCTGAGGTGCGGGCCCGGCGGTCCTCTACACCGTGGCTGACCGTTCTTCGTGGCCGTGTCAGGTGTGAGCCACATGTGGCCAGACACAGAGCTGCTCACCGGAAGTCCCGGGGCGGCCCCTGCACCAGCCGGGCTGCTCGGCCAGGGAACCCCTGGCTAAGGGCTCCGGGGCCCGGTTGGCTGGCGGGGCCACGCCGGCGCTTCGAGGCTGTTTCCAGCCGCAGCGGCCGGAGGGAGCAGCGGAACCAGAGCCTGTTTCCCGGAGGCCGTGTGGCCCGTCCCCACGCACAGAGAGGCCCAGTCAGCGGCGCCGCACGTTCCAAAGAGAAGCGTCTTCACTCCCCGCCTCCCGCCGCGCGTCTGCGCTCCAAACACACAGCACAAACTGAGTTCTCAGTGTTTGGCAGTGACAGGCTGAAGGCAGTGCGTGCATGTGTGTGTGCGCGTGCATGTGTGTGTGCGCGTGCATGTGTGTGTGTGTGCGCGCGCGCACTCTCTCTCGCACTTGCATGCGGGTCCAACATGTTGCATGCGTTTTAGATAATCCCGCATCTCCCCCTCTAAAAGGAAGCAGGAAATACAACTGCAGACTTTGAAATTTAATTTTTCACAGGACGTGTCTTTAACTAGCCCTAACACATCAAAAGGAAAATGCATCGTGAAAGCTTTAAAAAGATTATATTTAAAAAGTAATGGTGAAGCCAGTGAGGGGCTTTAACTTAAATGTTTTGAGGACGGCGGTGTCTGAACACGGAGCACGGCATTTCCACTGACGATCAAACCAGAGCGGCAGCCCCCGCCTCTGACTGGCCGTTCCTAACGGTCACCACAGGGCCGTTGGGAGCGTGGTTTGCTCTGTATGAAGACCTGGTCTCGGTGGTTGCCTTCTCGCTATGTAAAACGGTGCCGGGCCTCGTAAGTGCCGGTAAACTTGCCGAGTAAACCCTGCCGTGTGCTCAGTGCTGCCTCACACTCTCCCGTGGGTCGTTCCCAACCTCTGAGCTGCACGCAGACCGGCCGCCGTGTTCGGAGGGTGGAAGGGCCTGACCTCCGGAGTCCTCAGCCTCAGGGATGGATGGACCCCAGGCCCCAGGCACTCCGAGGGCTCCGAGCGCCCTGAGATTTGTTTTTGGAACGATGGACTGCCAAGTTCAGCCCCGTAACCCAACCCTCTGAAAACAAGCACATCCATCACGAGCAGCCCTACCCCAACGTGGGCCTGGGAAACCCTAGCCGAAGGCAAACAGAATCCTGTGTTCCCTGCCGGGGCTCCCGCACTCGGCTTTGCTTGTCTTGGATCCTTTGTCGGAACTTTACACGAGCCTTCCGAAGCGGGGGAGCCGGGGCCCCTCCCCCGGGCATCGTTAGCCGTGTTGGCTGGACGTGAGAGCGAGGACCGAGGAGACGCCGGAAAACACTGCGGTTCTGACGGGCCTCCCACTCTGTGGAGGCGGCTCCGTGTCCAGGCCGGAGAAGGCCAGCGCTCGGAGCAGCCTTGGCCGCGGTGGGAGGCCAGGGGGTCTTGGGGAGGCCTGGGCCCTGGAGCCACCCCTGGACCTAGGGCCCCGTCCACTGGTCACCGGCCCTTGCTTTCTGACTAAATGCCAGAGGCTGCCGAGGGAAGGAAACAGAGACACGCGGCAGCACTCGGTGTGGCACAGCACCGGGCCCTTCTAAGTCCCCGACGCACCTCCTGTGGCCTCGGCGTGCCGTCCGGTGAGTGAGGGGCGAGTGCTTCCGGGCAGTGCGTCCGAGCTGGGACTCGGCGGGGCCGAGGCAGGGGCCGCCCCGATGCGGACGAGGCCACCCGCAGCCCAGACTCACTTTACTTCCCTGACAGTTCAGAGGCAGATGGTTCCTATGGGAAAGCTCAGCTCAAACGTCGTTGATTCAAGGACAACAAACACCCGCCACAATCCCGAGACTGGCCTGCACGTGTCTGTTATGTCTGGGGGGTTCCTCCGACACGGGGGTGGCAGCGGCCGGGAGCGGGGGCAGGAACTCTCAGGGGCCTTAGAAGACCCACACCCTCCTCCATTGTGACGGCGGGCTTGCCTCTATGACAGCGTGGGCCTGGGAGCGGAGGGCCCGGGAGCGGCTCCAGCCGCGGAGAGCTCAGGAGGCGATGGGGAAATGAGGGAGCCCGCCTCGGCCCCCTCGGTTCCGGCAGGACATGGCCAAAGGGAGACGCTTCAACCCGCCCTTGGACAAGGACGGACGATGGGTGAGAACCGGTGCCCCGTCCCAGGGCTCTCAGGCCTCGTGGGCGTGGTCACAGACCCGAGTCCCGGTCCCACCTCTGCTACTTCCGGTGGCTTGACGTGGTGACTCACTTCACAGCCTCAGCTTCTCCATCTGTGAAACGGGAGCCCGGCAGCACCTGCTCCTAACGCGCCGTGTGCTGCCGTCTCCGCTGCTGGAACATAAGCTTCGTGGGCGCTGGACCCGGGCCTTTTGTTCGCTGGCTGCATCGCGAGTGCTGAGGGGGGGGGGGTCTGTGCACAGGAGGGCCTCAGAAGACATCTGTTGGGGGGTCACCATGACACTGGGGACTGCTGATCCTATCCCCGTGGCCTCAGTCTGGTCCCTGAGCCCTGCACCCGGGCTGTGAATTGGGAAGAGGCCGGCAGCACACCATTTCCCCATCTCGGCCATCAGTAAACGTCACCTTTTCAGCTTCACGCCCTTCCTCAGACCTCCTCTCTCTCTCTCTCTCTCTCTCTCTCTCTCTCTCTCTCTTTCTCTCTCTCTCTCTCTCTCTCTCTCTTTCTCTCTCTCTCTCTCTCTCTCTCTCTCTCTCTCTCTCTCTCTCTCTCTCTCTCTCGTCACTGACAGAGCCTATTGGGCTTGTCACTCTCCTGCCATCCCCCAAAAGCGTACCCCACACCTCTGCACGCAGTGCTAGCCTCAGCAGCACCCACATACATACACACACGTGTTCAGACGCCCCTGCTTCATGTCAGAAAGACCTGCCCCAGGAACACGGGAACTAGTGTGATATTTTTGTGGGGTTCCTCTGACACTGGGGGACACTCATCTGTGATAAAGAGAAGAAACGCACGTTTCCCGGACTAAGCAGCGCCCCCTCTTCCTAAGACCTGCAGGGCCCGGTAGGGTGTGCTGGCCTGGGCCTTATGGAAGGCGGGGACAGTGTCTTAGCCAACAGGAGTTTGTGTTTCTCAAGGAAAAGTAAACCCAGAAGCGGGTGGTGGAGGGCTGGCACCTGCTCCGGGCATCGCTGTGTCGGGCCTTCTGTTCTGACATCTCTGTGTGAGGCTGAGGGACTCGGTGTGCAATGAGAGAAGGTCAAAGGGCAGCAGACAGAGGTCCGTGTCTGCCCCTCCTCCGAGGTGACGCCGCCCTGCACAGCCTCTGGAGGGCCAGTGCCTGATGGCGAAGGCTTGTGTGGCCGCTTCACTGATGCCCATTCTGCTCTCTCGGGAGACAGACACATCCACCATGAGAGAGAATCACGGATCGGCCGCCTCCTGCACGCCCCACGCTGGAAACCAGCCCGCCACCCGGCCTGTGCCCTGGCCGGGAATCGAACCCTGACCTCCTGGCCGATGCTCAACCCCTGAGCCCGCGGAACGGGCTGGGGAGGTATGACCGGCCTCACTGCCACCCCAGCCAGGCCAGGCTCCTGCCACCACGGAGGAGGCGAGAATGAGCGTCAGTCAGCTCCTGTGGCAGCCCCAGGAGTGCGCCAGGCCCCTCTCCGCCGGACAGGCAGGCTCCTGAGCCAGGCCGCTCTGAGCCTTTGGGGGGGCCTCTCCCGCCAGCACCGGGGGCATGGGGGTCTGCTGACCCTGGGTTTCCAGAGCGACTGCAGACGAGTCGGGAAAATGTTCTTGGCTTCGGGCGGCGGCCGCGGGGGAGGACAGGGATGGCCACGCGAGACGTGGCCTCCGTGTCGCCGTTGACCTCGCTGGGGCAGCCTGGCCGCGGCCCGGTAGGACAGGCCGCCCTCCCTGTCGCCTTCCTGTTTAGTATTTCAGTCCTTGCGAGGCTGGATGCAGCACCATTCCACCGCCACCGAGTAAAAGGCGCCATTTCACGCCTTCCCCGGCGAACAGAGGGGTTTATTTCACAGCTGTCAGCGGGAGCCATTAAGTACATATTTTAAAAGAGTGGAATTAAAGTGCTAGAGCCATTTCTTACAGCCGGTTAGCCCACAGGCCTGCGGAATGCAGAGGAGCTCACACAGACTGCCCCGTGGGCGGGGAGGACCATTCCTGACGGCAGGGCACCCCCTGGGGGAGTGGGGACTGGGTGAGGGGACAGGGCACCTCGGAGAGGCGGCCACGTCAGGAGCTTCCTGTGGGCTCAGCGTCCGGTGCCCCTCCCCGCCTTTACCCGGACAGGAAGCCCATCACTGCCGCCTCTGCCACCTGCCCCCACCTGGGCCTGCCCTCCTCGGCCCGGTCTGAGGTCCACTCCACCCGCAGGGGGCAGGCTGGCTCCCTCCACCAACACGGGCGGGCTCTTGTTCCCAAGCACAGGGCCCCAGCAGACGGTCTCGCTTTACACGGGTGTGAGTGTGTGTGTCTGTGTGTCTCTGTGTGTGTGTGTGGTGTATGTCTGTGTGTGAGTGTATGTGTGTGTATATCTCTGTGTGTGTGAGTGTGTGTGTCTGTATGTGAGTATGTGAGTGTATGTGTGTGCATGTCTCTGTGTGTGTGTGTGTCTGTGTGTGAGTGTGTGTCTCTGTGTGAGTGTATGTCTCTGTGTGTGTCTGTGTGTGAGTCTGTGAGTGTGTGTGATGTGTGAGTGTGTGTGTATGTGGTATGTGAGTGTATGTGTGTGTCTGTGTGTGAATGTGTCTGTGTGTGAGTGTGTGTGTGTGTCTGTGTGTGTATGTGTGTGAGTGTGTGTGTGTCTGTGTGTGAGTGTGTGTCTGTGTCTGTGTGAGTGTGTGTGTGTGTCTGTGTGTGAGTGTGTGTCTGTGTGTGTGTCTGTGTGTGTGTCTGTGTGTGTGTCTGTGTGTAGTGTGTGTGTCTCTGTGTGTGTGTGTGTCTGTGTCTGTGTGTGAATGTGTGTGTGTGTATGTCTGTGTGTGTGAGTGTGTGTCTGTGTGTCCGTGTGTGTGTCTGTCTGTGTGTGAGTGTATGTGTGTGTGTCTGTGTGTGTGTGTGTATATGTGTGTGTGCGTGTGAGTGTGTGTGTCTGTGTGTCCGTGTGTGTCTGTCTGTGTGTGAGTGTATGTGTGTGTGTGTGTGTGTGTGTCTGTGTGAGTGTGTGAGTGTGTGTGTGTGTCTGTGTCTGTGTGTGTCTGTGTGTGAGTTTATGTGTGTGTGAGTGTGTGTGTCTTGGAGTTGAAGGGCTCTCCCCACAGGGCCGCACTCTGGCACCCCGCCGGCCGCGGGCCTGCTTCCCGGCTCCAGGACAGAAGGGCGCCCCGAAACTGGAAACAGCCGGCAGCGATGGCCTTGGGCCACAACAATATTTTCTGTCTTGGGAAGGACTCCTCAAAACCACCATTCCCCTCGCGTGCCAGAGGCACCCAGATTGCATTTTAATCACTTCACGGAGGAAGCCTGCTGCCTGGCTCAGGCGTGCCGAGGTGCCTGGTTTTTTATTTTATTTTATTTTATTTTGTTTTGTTTTGTTTTGTTTTGTTTTGTTTTGTTCCATGTTATTTTTTATTATTTTAAAATGTTTTTAGGGAGAGGAGGGAGAGGGAGAGAGAGAATCACCAATCGCTGCCTCCGGCACGCCCCACTGGGGATCCAGCCCACAACCCGGGCCTGTGCCCTGACCGGCATCGAACCTGGCCTCCTGGTTCAGCGGTCAGAGCTCAGCCCTGGGCCCGCCGCCGGCAGAGGTGCGGGTTAACGGAGGCCGTGCCGTCCCCTAGTTCCCGCACATCGGAGGGGCGCAGAAGACGCCGGAGTCCATCACCAGCGAGACGCTCAAGGAGCCCCAGAACCCGCGCTTCGCCCGGCAGGTGGAAGAGAAGCTGCCGCCCGTGTACCGGGCCCGGGAGAAGGTGCGGGCGGCGCTGGCCACGCCCCGGAGGACCCCCTCCGCCTGGACGCCCCGATGCTGGCCCCATCCCGCCTGGGCCTGGGCGCCCCGCTCCTCCCTCCCGGCCCAGACGCTCAGGGGGTCTGTGCACCTTCGGTTCCCGCTCCCCCGTCATTAACACGTGTCCTGCCTCCTGGCCAGTCCCCGGCAGCTTCGGGCATGGGGCGCCTCCAGGAGCAGCCGGCGTTGATGGCACACCTGGCGGGCCCACCTACCCCAGGCCCAGAAGGCTCCGAGCTCCTTTCCGCTCTCGGGTCCACAGCGAGCTGTAACCGCTCCTTCTCGCCTCCGCGGAAGGGGCTTGAGAGGGAGGGTGTAATCATTAGCAACCAGGGCTGAGTTTCCAAGCCATGAACAGAGGTGCACGCCTCTGAGCTCACCTTCCTGGGCTGGCTCCTTCCCCGGTGGTGGGATCATTCTTTCTTTAAAAATGTCTTTTTATTGATGTCAGAGAGGAAGGCAGAGGGAGAGAGAGAGAGAAACATCAATGGTGAGAGGGAATCATGAGTCAGCTGCCTCCTGCCCGCCCCACACTGGGGATGGAGCCTGTAACCTGGGCCTGTGCCCTGACCGGGAATTGAACTGCTACCTCGTGGTTCATAGGTTGATGCTCAACCCCTGAGCCACGCCGCTGGGCTTTGTTCTTACTCAGTGTCTCTGGCCTCCCGGCTGCCTGCGCCGCCATAGGCGTCCCGAGAGCAGGCGGGGCCTGACATGGGCCCCTCTCCCTCCCTTGCCTCCCAGCAAGCGGCCCACCACAACTTCCCCTTCTCCGCGCACGACAACCGGCACAGCCTGCGGAGTTCCGGCCTCTACGCTGACTCCGTGAGTATCCCCCTGCCCCCCGAGGGGCGGCGGCCTGGGGGCCTCTGGCCTCCTGAGACGTGCTGGGCCAGGGCCTCGCCTCTCAGGGGGACAGGGCCATTTCCAAAGCCCGTGAGAGGCCACAGAAAACACATGCACGGAACCCGCCAAGTCCTAGGCGGCCTCGCTCTCTGGGCCTCCGTTATTTCCTCCTTTTCTCCCTCCTTCCCTCCTCCCTTCCGTCCTCTCTTCCTTTTTGTGGATTCTTAAATTCTCAATATCTTTCATAGTTACAGTTTCAGCAAGTAACTTTTTAAAATATATTTTTATTGATGTCAGAGAGGAAGGGAGAGGGAGAGAAACATCCATGATGAGAGAGAATCACTGATAGGCTGCCTCCTGCACGCCCCCTACTGGGGATGAGCCTGCAACCCGGGCCCGTGCCCTGACCAGGAATCTAACGGTGACCTCCCGGTTCCTAGGTCGACGCTCCTCCCCTGCGCCCCGCCGGCCGGACTGCCATGTTGTAGGCTTACACATAGGCTGTCGCCCTCAGAGCTGTGTGACTGTGCACATTGGTCTCCTCATCCTCTCGGTTCCTCCCCAGGCCCTGGGACGGAGGAAGGTCGCCCCGGAGAAAAGGCAACACGTTTCGAGGAATTTCAACCTCTGGGCCTGCGACCAGGTGCCGTCGTACTTCGACGGCTTCTCCAACAACCAGATCTCGTACGTGTGCCCGGCGGCGGCGGCGGCGGCGGCGCCCCTGTTCCGGCGCTTCCCGCGGCAGTACGACCAGGTCTGGGCCTCGTGGCGGTTCCTCCCCGAGGGGAGCTACGCAGAGCTCCTGAAGAAGAAGCCGAAAGTCCGCTTCGCCACCCACAAAAAGGACACCTCGCCCCTGGAGCTCCTGTGCCCGCGGGGGAGCCTGGATGAGTTCCGGGAGGCGGGCATGGCCGTGGGCATCCCGTCCGGCACGGCCGGTGAGCGTAAGGCTTGCCAGGGCTAGAGGCTGTGGGTGCCGAATGCCCAGGGCACGGAGGCCAGTCTCTGCCGCGGAGAGAGGGCCGGTTCTGTGGCCACACCCCGCCCGTAAGATATATATATATATATATATATATATTTTTTTTTTTAATTAGGTTGAAAAGCATTCAAGCCTTACCCAATAAAAATATGTGAAGACATACACATTTTTAAATGAATGTTTATAACTAAATTGAATGCATTTCAAAAAGAGCCACACTCACATTGAGGGGAGTGTTAACAGCTATGTAATTGAGACATGGTTATATTTTCGCTTTGAAACGTCGAACCATGCAGAAAAAGAAGGCGCTCCTCGTGGTTTTGACACATCGCCAATCCTTGTCCCGGCCTCGTGAGCTAACCGCTCGTTTTCATTCTGTGCCTTTGCCATCTCATAGATGGACGTGGGAAATGACGTAAAAATGTAAACATAAGCAGGGTCACAGCACATGGCACTACAACTTCCTTTCGATATAGAACCATGTATCTTGGGGTTTTCGTGGTGACTGTGTAAGCAGACAGCTTTGCTTCTTATTTTTTTAAAATATTTTTTTATTGATTTCAGAGAGGGAGAGGGAGAGAGAGAGAAATATCAATGCTGAGAATCATTGATCGGCTGCCTCCCTACTGGGGTTCGTGCCCACCACCTTGGCATGTGCCCTGACCAGAAATCGACCATCACCTCGTGGTTCATAGGTCAACAGTCAACCACTGAGCCATGCTGGCTAGGCCAGTGGTCAGCAAACCGAGCCTCGAGAGCCACATGCGGCTCTTTGGCTCCTTGAGGGTGGCTCTTCCACAAAATACCACGGCATGAGCGAGTCTATTTTGAAGGAGTGGTGTTAGAAGAAGCTTAAAAAATTTGGCTTTCAAAAGAAATTTCAATTGTTGTCCAGTTGATGTTTGGCTCTGTTGACTGAGTGGTTTGCCGGCCACTGGGCTAGGCCAATGTGCCATACTTTTTAAAAACTGTCTTCTTGTTCATGAGAGTTTGAATTATTTCTGACTTTTGGCTGCCAGACCCAGCACTACAGGACCCCACTTCGAATGCTCTTTTGGACAATGAAGGATAGATAAGGAGCCCAAAGAGTGGCCCTTGTTATTTTTATGTCTTCATTTCTGTGGTTATGAGTGAAGCTGAGCATCTTCCTGCCGGTGGCCATTCAGAGTTCCCTCCGGAAAACAGTCACCATCACTCTCTACCCCGAGTGTCTTGTTTATATTTGGGTATTTCCCCGACAGAGGAATTTTAGACGCTTGTCACGTGAGTCCATTGGCCATTTCGCAGGAATTTCCCCGCATTTGAGGTGGATTAGGGGAGAGTTGACATCTCTGTGCCCCGGTGCAGTTCTCTGCTTATTTAAATTTATTTTGTGTTCTTCCGTAAACGTCCGGGGTTTTCTTCACAAGCCTCTGACGTGTTTCTTTTCTCTGCTTGTCCCTGCCTATTTTGAACGTTTCTGGCAATTTTGAATGTTATTTTTTTATGTGACAGCTTTAGTTTGGTTTCGCCTGATGCGTAAGAAAGATGCTGATTTCTGTATGTATACCTTGTATTTTTAACCTGCTAACCTAATAAACACGCAGAATATTAAAAATAAAGCTCTCGTGCGTTTTCAGTGGGTCCTCTCAGGTGTTCGTGTGGATGGTTCTCTTAGGCAGAAGTGAGAGTTCCCACCCTCTCTCTCCGGTCCACACCTCACACACAGGGCGGCGCGGTCAGTCCCCCGAACCCCACGGCACAGGATGGGTCCTCCAGGGCTGCCCGCCATTCCCGTTTCTTCCCCGGGGTATCCTCGCCGTCCGCACCTGCTGAGCCTCTGTTTTTCCCCCTTCTCTGCCCCAAACCCACCTTCTCCAGCAGGACTGACCCACACTCCACTTCCTGGAGATGAAACCTTAAAAACTACCGAGTTACCTGGCACGTGAAGGAGAGCTGTGTGGGTGGGGAAAGCGTGGCTGGGGGAGGGGGATCGTGACCGTTTTTAAAAACACAAATTAGACAACCTGCCCTTAAAACCAGTCTTTTTTCACTTAATTGTTTCTGACATAAAAAATAAACCACACCGATCGATCACTTTCCAGTTTTCAGTCCAGTGAACCGAGAACAGAAGGACACAGCACATTCATGGGGGGGGGGGGTAAGTCTTGGGGGCTCCAGAGCTGACACCCAAACACAATACCCCCTCACAAAGGCAAGTCCTCGATAACCAGGCCTGGCCAGTGGCCTGCTGCTGCTGCGGGTCTCGGTCTTGCTGTGTTGCTTTGATCAGAGGACCAAACAGCCCGATAAACAAGCCGCTCGCTAATCAACCCCATCAGGGTTTATAGATTTCTCCTGTGTTAACGGATTGGCCCTGGGCTGGTGCCATCCTGGCAATAGCTCAGGCACGGAAAGCAGGGCTGATGGCGCAGAAATAACGCTTCTGAGCGGTGTGCCCAGGATCATTCTAGAACAATAGCCTCAGCTCCTGACGGTGCCGATGACAGGCAAGCGCATAACCATCAAAGGCTCGTAGACACAACCCTTAAAATTCAGAGGGATGGCTTCTTATGTATAACCCACTCTCCTTTTAAACTATTTTTATTGATTTCAGAGAGGAAGGGAGAGATTGAAACATTCATGATGTGAGAGAGTCATTGATTAGCTGCTTCCTGCACACCCGGGCCTGAGCCCTGACTGGGAATCGAACCGTGACCTCCTGGTTCATAGGTTGATGCTGTACCCTACTTTAAACGCCGGGCTGTACCCCACTTTAAACGCCGGGCTGTACCCCACTTTAAACGCCGGGCTGTACCCTACTTTAAACGCCGGGCTGTACCCTACTTTAAACGCCGGGCTGTACCCCACTTGAAACGCCGGAGAAGCACTCTCAGCTGGCCTGTTTGACATTCATGACTCATTTTAAGGACTGCTCTGTTTGTTTGGCACATTGTGTGGGGGTCTTTGGCCACAGGCACCTCTGTTCTGGTGGCTGCCGGATTCAGGTGTGGCCCTGGATTGAGGTGTGGCCGCCGGACTCAGGTGAGGCCCCTGGATTGAGGTGTGGCCGCCGGACTCAGGTGTGGTCCCCGGATTCAGGTGCGGCGTGTTTCTCCTTCCACGACCGATACCACAGCCCTTCCAGGAGCCACATCCCCTCTGCAGGTCAGAGGTCACTGCAACTCCAAAGTCCAGGACGCCTCTCTCCTGGCCCGCGGGCAGGGAGCAAGGACCCCGCCCAGCCCAACCATCTCTCTAACCCACAGAATTGGCACCGTGGTGACGACTGCTGGGGGAGGGGGAGCCAGGGGAGCAGCCAGGCTCATCCTCGGTCTTAGTGCGTGAGGCCTAGACTGTCAGACGACAACACCCAGCATCCTTTGCAACCGCCAGAACGGCTGAGCAAGAATGCCGCTCAGTTGACAATACTCTGAAAGGTCATCATTATCGTTTGATAAAGCTGTGATCGGGGAGATAAATGTCACCGGGACGTGTTTAATATTGGAAACAGATTATATTGCAGAGCAATTATGAACGCGTGCTTCTTGCGTACATTAAGAGTTGGGTGTGTGTGTGTGAGGTTAGAAGCGGAGTGATGCTCTGTCTGCTGGAGGAGGGTTGGGTTTAATTCCTTCCCTCCTCCAGGAAAAGGAGAACAGCAAACTCCTTCCTGAAGCACGGAGCGTGTTCTGATCTCGTGCAGACATGGGCAGCTGTTTTGGTTTCATGTATTCACTTCCTGAACGTGTGATGAGAGGGGACGTGGAGAATTAACAGCGTCAGGGTGAGGGGTTCTGGGTGCACTCAGCCAGGGAACGGGGCCAGCTGGCTCCCCACCTTCTCGCTGGGAGCGTGAAGTAGAGTGTTGGCTCTGGGGAAAGGGAGGCGGCGTCCAGCCCCTGCTCAGTCGGTAGCAGCGAGGCTGGGGCGCAGCAGAGGCAGCGGTGGGGGGACAGAGTGTGGGTGGGGCTGCAGCCGGGCGGGTTCCAGGCAGCTGGGGGCACGGGGAACCCTCCCCGGTCAGCTGGGCCCGAGGCTCAGCTCCGTGTAGGGGGAAGTGGGGTGAGAGCGTGATGGAGGAACAGGGTCAGCAGAAGGATTTTTTCCCCTTAGAACAACGAATTTATCACCTTGTGGTTCTGGGGGTCACAGTCCTAAACTGGGTGACCGTGGACAAGGATCAAAGTGTGGGCAGGTGGTTCCTGGTTACGGGAAGCCCTGGCCTTCACCCTGGCCCCCTGCCGGGAGTGCCATTTCTCTCTCCTCGTCGGAGTACTCCCCTCCTCACCCCCCCACTTAGCAGCCCTCAGCCGCCAGGATGGTCAGAATCCACATCATCACCCTCCCAGGATGCAACAGGGCTCCCCGTTCTTCTTGACCTTCACAGCGTATGTTCCATCTGCCTCTCCCCAACCACCTAGTGCCGTGG
This sequence comes from Pipistrellus nathusii, assembly GCA_963693515.1. Taxonomy (NCBI): domain Eukaryota; kingdom Metazoa; phylum Chordata; class Mammalia; order Chiroptera; family Vespertilionidae; genus Pipistrellus; species Pipistrellus nathusii. The sequence continues at coordinate 1,646,101 of OY882871.1, read as the reverse complement.
TCGGCAAACTCATCAGTCCACAGAGCCAAATATCAGCAATACGACTGAAATTTCTTTGGAGAGCCACATATTTTAAACTTAAACTTCTTCTAACGCCACTTTTCAACACAGACTCACCCAGGCCGTGGTATTTTGTGGAAGAGCCACACTCAAGGGGCCAAAGAGCCATGGTTTGCCGACCACAGACCTAGTGCATTAACGGATGAAGGAGAGGGTGTTTCAGCACTGCCCACCCCTCAAACCAGTGTGTGCAAACCAGTGTGTGCAGACCGTCCTGCTTTTCAACAAAAACTAGCCTCTCCCGTCCGGAGGTGGGATGATCATGTTGCTTTAGAAAGCGCAGCAGGTGGGTGAGGCCGGGTCTACAGAGATGACTGTTTGGCTGAGGTCACATTTGTGGAGAAAAACGCTGTAGCCCTGGCTGGTGTGGCTCATTTGTTATTCCATGCACCTAGAGATCAAGGGTTCGATTCCCAGTCAGGACACAGGCCCGGGTTGTGGGCTTGAGCCCGAGTAGGGGGCATGCAGGAGGTAGCTGATCAATGAGTGTCTCTGGTCATTAAATTTCCCAGCACTCTAGCTCTTCCTGCATCCCAGTATTATCTCCCTGAAGATCAGATGTTTCTACCTCTCTCCCCCTCCCCTTTCTTCCTCTGGAGTCAATAAAATTATATATTTTTAAAAAGTCAAGTGCGTAGCAAGCACCCTTTCCTCAATTGACTGTACAAAGGCCAGTTCATTGTTTCAAAAATTTAGACAAAATATGCTGAAACCGGTTTGGCTCAGTGGATAGAGCGTCGGCCTACGGACTGAAAGGTCCCAGATTCGATTCCGGTCAAGGGCATGTACCTTGGTTGTGGGCACATTCCCAGTAGGTGGTGTGCAAGAGGTAACTGATCGACGATTCTCTCTCATTGATATTTCTGTCTATCCCTCTCTCTTCCTCTCTGTAAAAAAAAAAAAAAAAAAAAAAAAAAATCAATAAAACATATATTTTAAAAAAATTTTAAACAAAATACACACCCGTGAAGAGTAATCTTTTTAACCCAAAGAAATTCAAGGTGTCAAAGACCCAGGAGCAGACTCGAACCTGAGTGGCTTCGGGTCAGCACTCAGCCCTGTCCCCCGCCCCCCCTACCCTCCACGCCCCACGCCTGATTCCAGGCAGGCATTGGTACTCTCCCAGCGCAGCCACACCACCGAGAACGGTGTCCATTTATGGAAAAGCCAACGACCGATACATAAAAAGTTTAATTTCCTGATTCCCCGAAGTCAATGGGGCTTAGAAAACACCAATCCCTCCCACAATGGACTCAAAAAGCCGTGGAGCAGCACCTCGTACGGAATCTCATTCTCAGAGAAGAGTCAGGTGGCCGTTAGGGAGGAAGAAGCCAGGTGCAGGCACACTGTGCTCACAGCGGCCGGCCCTCCGCCTCAGGACCGGGCGCGCCCACCGAGATCTGATCTTCCCTCAGGACAGGATCGCCGGGTCTTTCCTCGTTTTCTAAGCCTGCTGCTGCCGCATTGGCTTTACAACAACAGAAGGAAACGCCGATTGGCAAAACAACCGTTAATTGTTTAACAGACGCTTTTACTCAGAGCAAAGAGCTCCGTGCCCAGTCCAACGCCAGGAGGTTCAATGACGTCTCACAGGAGCGGGATTTCTCAGCTTTCTTCTTTTTAAAAAAGATTTTATTTTAGTTCCGAGCAGAAAGGAGAGGGAGAGAGAGAGAAACATCCATGATGAGAGAGAATCATTCATTGGCTGCATCCTGCACGCCCCACACCAGGGATGGAGCCTGCAACTCGGGCAGGTGCCCTGACCAGGAATCGAACCCTGACCTCGTGGATCATAGGTCAAAGCTCAACCACTGAAGGCGTCTGGCCAGCGTGGCTCCGTGGCTGAGCATTGACCCATGAACCAGGAGGTCACGGTTCGATTCCTGGTCAGGGCACAGGCCTGGGTTTCGGGCTCCATCCCCAGTGGGGGACGTGCAGGAGGCAGCCGACCCATGATTCTCTCTTATCATGGATGTTTCTATCTCTCCCTCTCCCTTCCTCTCTGAAATCAATTAAAAATATATACATATTTTAAAAATAAAATAAATAAAAACCATTGGAGGCTCCCCACCATGGGTCAAGTTCAGTCTCGCTGCCCTGACCCTTAACCCCATGATGCCAACCTCCACCTGCAGCCAGGGCATTGAGCTCCTGTCCTTTTCCCAGCATGTGGCGCTGGTGGGCACCGCTGGCCATGGCTCATGCCGTCTCTGTGCCTGGAATGCTTTCCCGCACCCCCAGGAGGACAGGTCTGGGAAAACCCCATCCTAACTGTTCCAGGGCCAGGCCCCGTGACCTCTGCTCAGGAGCCCCATGCCCCCGCCCTGCCCCTGCCCCGGGCACCTCCTTTGGATGACAAGGCGGAATGTTCCAGACCAGGAGTGAGCTCCCCATCCCACAGGCATCGCCACCCCCCTCAGAGCTCCTGGTCACAGCGGTCCCCGAAACAGCAGTGGACGGGTCCCTGAAGCCCAGGCGATATTTAACCCCAAGATTCACATGTCTAAACTTTTAAAAAAAAATCTGAATTAGGACTTGAGATGGACTCCTAGAATTATAGGCAACAGCGAATTTTACGATCGAATAAGGTAGAGCCCTGGAAGAATGCAGCTGACCACACCTCTCTGCCTCAGACATTCTTTCTCAGGCTGACGGTTGCTTGGCTGTCTGTTTCCAGGGTTACCAGTGAAACTGAGTTTTCTTTTCTTTTGTTTTGTTTATTAGTCATTTGTATTTCTCCCAGAAGTACAATGCAGGTGGAGGTGGGGGCAGGAATTGGGGGTCTGAGAGGCCAGCTGATGACAGCAGTCACACCTCACTTAAAAATAGAACACAGCCCTGGCCGGTGTGGCTCAGTAGATAGAGCGTCAGCCTGCAGACTGCAGGGTCCTGGGTTCAATTCCTGGTCAGGGCACCATGCCCAGGTTACGGGCTCAATCCCCATTAGGGAGCATGCAAGGGGCAGCTGATAAATGATTCTCATCACTGATGTTTCTATCTCTCTCTCACTCTCTCCCTTCCTCTCTGAATTCAATAAAAACACATTTAAAGAATAAATAAATAAAGCACAAGGTGGGTTCATTATTGAAATAGGGGTGGTCAGTCTTCAGGGTGGTCACCAATGATCCCTGCCTCCCTGCATTCATGACCTAGTATAGTCCCTCCCATAATCCATCAGGGCTGGTGCTCTGTGGCCAATAGAAGAAGGGGGATGGGGAGGTGACCATGACTGACTTCTGAGGCTAGGGGCGAGGTCATGAGGATAGATAGAGCCTCCTTCCGACACTCTCTCTCTGCCTCCTTCTCCCCTCCCACTCTCCCTCCTTCACTCCATCCCTCTCCCTCCCTCAATCCCTCTCCCCCCTTCCTCCTTCTCGTGCTCTCTCTCTATGCATCATGCTCTGAAGAGGCCCAAACCAGCCCTGTGAAGAGCCACATTGAGGGAAACTGAGGCTCCCAGCCCCCCGCCGGCTTCAGCCACCAGGTGACGGGACACACCTTCAGATGCTTCCTGTCTCCTATGTGAGGCCCCGGTCTGAGTTCAGGATGGTGGTTTTCACCTATACATGTGTGGTCCTTTGTCATGCGGCCCTGGCAGCTGGACCGAGATAAACAGCGCCATGCCATCCATGGGACTGTGCCCGACATGGCTGTCCCCGGGGGTGGGCACACCTTGGCTGCCTTGAGGCCCAGCAGGGGGGTGTCCAGGAAGTGCCAGCTGAAGAATCCCCACTATTCGGGGACAAGGCTCTGTGGTCAGACAGCCGTTTAGGATACTGCGTGGGGTACCCCATCTCTGAGTCTCAGAGATGCACAGAAGGCGGCCATGCAGACCAATGCCACCAGGGGGCAGGTGCACCTCCTGAAATTGGGCTGCACACAGCCCCGTCCTCACAGCGCCTGCCGCCTTCCCTTTTATTCAAGTCACTGATGATTGATATTGATGCTGATCTTGATCGCCGCTCACCCGGCCTCCTGGTGAAGAATGAATCTGCAGGTCCAGTCCCAGCCACCGGGGACGCCGCCCGGAGAAGCACCCCAGCAGCTGCCGAGACCCCTTGTGTTTCCCAGGAAATACATTTCCCAGCTGACAGCACCGCCCGTCATTGCCGAGGACGAGGAGCTGCTGTAACCGGCAGCGGGCACGTCCGGTCCACGTCGCCTGCGAGGCAGGCGTGCGGCTCACGCGCCTCCGTGTGTGTGTTCCCTGACGGGGCCACAACGGACAAAGTCAGATGTGGTTTTGAAAAAAGAAGCCATGACACTATTTTCCTTCCCCGCCGGCTGCCCCCCGGACGCAGCCTGGCCGGGAGAAGGAGCTCCTGCGCTGCGCGGGGTAGAGTGGCCCCCATCTCTCCCACAAATGAGGAGAGGGCCTCGGACCCGGGTGCGAACTCCCTGGGTGGCCTCACCTGTGTGTGCATGTATGCGTGCGTGCGCGTGTATGTGTGATCTATGTATGTGTATATGTGTGAGTGTGTGTCTCTCTGTGTGTGCATGTATGTGTGTATGTCTCTGTGTGTATGTCTGTCCGTGTGTGTGTGTGTGTGTGTGTGTGTGTGAGCCTCAAGGATGACAACGAAGAAGCCATCAGCTGGTATGTCTTAAACAGCGGGGCCGGTTCTGGTGGGAGCCCGCTTCCCAGCTGGCAGATGCTGCTTCCATGTGACCCCACATGGCAGAGGGAGAGAAAGCTCTGGTTTTATTCTCTTCTCCTGAGAGCACCAGCTCCATCATGGGGGCTCCCCCGCCTGGCCTCCCACTCGCCCCGCCTCCAAATACGGGGTTAAGTTGTCATCACAGGAACTGGGGGGCCCCACATACGCCATGGCAGTGTCCCAGGAGCCTCCCACAGACCTGGCCCGTTTCTGAGGACAGGAACGAGAAGGATGCCCCCTGGCGGTGCGCAATGGGATGGCGCGCAGTATTGGCACCCAAATATTTGTTGATGAAAAGACAGCAAACGGTGACATATTTCTGCTTCGAAAAAATGTCAAAATATTTTTACTAAAATTAAGTTCAGCATTGTGTTATAATAATGTAAAATGCAATGCCTAAATGGAAAATGACATTTTAAATTAAAGGCATACTTTCAAAGAACTCAAGCTAATAGATTTTTCCCCCCCAAATAACTCTGCGTGTGCCTTAAATATTCTAGCAGGCCACTGGCTTATTGATCAGAAGAGCACAGGTTTTAAATTACTGGCTGAATACTGCCCCTGGAACCAATTTGTCTTTGGATTATAGGGAGACTAATGTGATAAATAGCAAAGATATATTTTTGTCGCGATAACGTCTGGAAGCACGGTCTGATGCTCATTGTTCTTCTGGGCTGGGCCATTCTGTGGAGTGTGTCAGACCCCACGGGGAAACATTACAATGTTTTCGAGTGTCCACATGCCCCAAGTTCAGATTAGTGGAAACATCCCACTGAGGGGCAGTCTCTTTTGTATCTTGTTTTTTCAAGGTTCTTCCGCAGCCGGAGGCAGAAGATTCAGCACACCTGCTGACTCGGAAAGCAGCAAAGGACTTAAGTGAATCCAGCGCTTAAGGTGGGGCCGGGGCAGCTGCCAGGGCCATGTGACTCTCATTTAGAATCCTACCCCTGCCCCCTCTGCCAGCAACTCCCTCCTCTTCCCTTTCACTACCCCCCTTTTATTTTTTTAATTAATTGTATTGATTTCAGAGAGGAAGGGAGAGGGAGAGAGAGAAACATCTATGATGAGAAGAGAATCATTCATCAGTTGCCTCCTGCACGCCCCCCACTGGGGATTGAGCCCACAACCCGTGCTTGTGCCCTTGACCAGGAATCGAACCGTGACCTCCTGGTTCATAGGTCGGCGTTTAACCCCTGACATTTAACCCCTGAGGGAGGGGAAGAGAGAGGGGGGAGGGAGAAAAGGAGAGAGGGAGGGAGAAAAAAAAGGGAGGAAAGAAGGAATGAATAGAAAATCCACAAAAGATAAATTACACACGGACAGTAACCAAATGAAAATATGTTCAGCTTCGCTAGTAACCAAAGAAAAGCCATTACCGCAACAATGAGTTTCCATTTCTCAGTAGGAAATGAGCAGAGGCTTCATTATTAGAATTTAAATACCCAATGCCAGCGAGGAATGGCCGCGATGGATGGCTCCGGGCAGGACGGTACCTTGTTGTAGGGAGATGCAGGCGTACACTCGACATTCCTGTAAGAAGCCGTATCCTTTGACCCCCTCACCTCCCGTCCAAGCACACATCCTAAGGAGTCGGCAGGATATTAGATAAAGGTGTTTGTTGCAGGCTGTTTATAATCGCTCGGAGATGGGAGCTTAGGTGCAAGATGAAATATTCCGTAGCGACTAAAATCCTATTTCAGAAAAATGTTTCACGATCTTTAAGAAATGTTTGCATCATGCCCTGGCTGGTTTGGCTCAGAGGATAGAGTATCGGCCTGCAGACTGAAGGGCCCCAGGTTTGATTCCTGCCAAGGGCACATGCCTGGGTTTAGGGCTCGATACCCAGGATGTGCTGGAGGCAGCAGATCAATGATTCTCTCTCATCATTGATGTTTCACTCTCTCTCTCCCCCTCTCTCTTCCTCTCTGAAATCAATAAATATATATTTTTTAAAAGAGATGTTTGCATCAATACATGCATATAGGTCATGCATATAGTAAGATTGGTTTTGTTTAAAAAAACACTTTTGGAAACTTATTGGCGTGGGGGTGATGGGAAGGGGAGAGGATGGAGACACGGGAAGGGAAGGATGGGGACATGGGAAGGGAAGGATGGGGACATGGGAAGGGAAGGATGGGGACATGGGAAGGGAAGGATGGGGACATGGGAAGGCAAGGATGGGGACATGGGAAGGGAGAGGACGGGCGGGAAGGCTCGCAGAGGGCTGGTGCTCCCGCCCTGCGGGACCTGAGTGCTCTCAGCTGCTCCCTCTGGCCCTCCCGCTGCTCTTGCTCTCGGTGCTGGCGTTGCCCATCCCTGGCCTCTCGCCGTGGGCCCTGCTCCGGGGCTGGGTGGATAGTGCCTTCGTGTCTATTGTCCCGGTGCTCCCTGTGGGCTCAACTCCGCCAACATGGACATCCTCACGCTGGTCCCTGAAGGCCCGGCGGCAGCAGGGGTTTGAGCCAATGCTTCCGTAAGGCCCACTCAGCTGGCCTCTGCTCCCAAGGGAGAGCCTTGCCCGGAGCCAAGGGCGGGCAGCCATAGCACCCCACCGTCTGCCGGCCCTTCCACACCAGCCGGGGGCCCAGGCTGCCGAGCTAAGAGGGGGAACCTAGACTCATACAGAGACCACGGACCATCCGGGACGGGAAGCAGCCGGGGCCGGAGCTGCGCCTGGGGCCTAGCTTTCCCAGCGCCCCGAGGGGCGCCCTGCTGCGGTGGGGACCGGGCAGGGCTGAGCCGTGGGGTGGATGGGGGTGGGCACCGGATGGCTGACAGCTGCGCTTGGTTCCCACACAGGATGATAAACATTATCTCTGCAGACACATCAGGGGACCATCTGGAGAGCTTTGGAAAAAATTACCACCTACAGACAGTGTAGCCATTCTCTTCTATTTGGGTTTCATATAAACCCCCATGCCCTCCCCCCCCCCCCCCATGAAAGAACGGCATGTTCGGGGCGTTTTAGCCGATGCAATAATCAGGTCAGCGGTGTGATCTGACTGCGGGAAGGGCGGGCGGGAAAGTTGGTGGACATCATGCTTGCCCGGGAGCTCCCACAGCCCTGCAGGGGGCGCTGGAGGGGGGGTTCCCCAGCAGATGGGGACAGCAGGCTGGCTGCGCCCAGGAAAAGGGGGCCTTTTTGAGGATCAGCTACCCACAGGCCACCCCTCTGAAGAGATGGTCTGCTCCTGGGAACCAGGAAAATGCAGAGAAGCACAAGGCATCCTGTTACACCAGCCCATTGGCCACGCAAAGCACCGACCAGGAACGGCACAGCCAGGGGGCGCCATTCACACAGGCCCGCCCTCCCCACTTCCCACCCCCTACCTGCTTCAAGTTATTTTGTGTGTGTGTTTTTTTAATATATTTTATTGATTTTACACAGAGAGGAATTGAGAGGGACAGAGAGTTAGAAACGTCGATGAGAGAGAAACATCGACCAGCTGCCTCTGGCACACCCCAACTGGGGATGTGCCCGCAACCAAGGTACATGCCCTTGACCGGAATCGAACCCGGGACCTTTCAGTCCACAGACCGACGCTCTATCCACTGAGCCAAACTGGTCCTGGCCTGCTTGAAGTTTTTATTCGGTGCACACATTGCATCTCGCACACCATCAGTCTGCTTATTTGTAATGTTCACCGTTGACTGCCTTTCTCCCTGGGCCGCCAGCTCCAACGGGGTATGTACATCAGTATCCTCTCTCGGACCTGGTGCTCAGAGGGAGACTGGCCCTTGCCCCCAAGATTGGTTGTCGGGCCTGGAGATGCCCTAGCATCCCCTTGTTTAGAATATCGTGAGTCCTTCGGAAGCGAACATGCAGGAGGCAGAATCATGGATCGGCTGCCTCCTGCACGCCCCACACTGGGATGGAGCCCACAACCTGGGCCTGTGCTCTGACCGGGAATCCAACTGTGACCTCCTGGTCCATAGGTCGATGCTCAGCCCCTGAGCCACACCGCCGGGCTTATTCCTGACTTTAGAAATGACAAAACAGACCTTTCAGAGGAACCAGCCAGTCCAGTGAGTGTTTCCCACTATGGAACGTATTGCTAAGCTCCTAAGTAATTTTATTTCTGTTGGTTAATCTTTACCCCAGGCTATTTGTCCATTGATTTTTTAGAGAGTGGAAGGGAGGGGGAGAGACAAAGAGAGAGAGCGCGGTGTGAGGGAGACACATGGATTGGCTGCCTCCTGCATGCACCCCACCAGGGCTGGGAAGTGAACCCTCAACCAAGGCGTGTGCCCTTGACTGGAATCGAACCCGGGACCCTTCAGTCTGCGGGCGGACTCTCTCTCCCCTGGGCCAAACCAGCGAGGGCTCTAAAGCCATTTCAGATCTCAGCGCGGGCTGGCCTTCCTGCCGCTGACACAGCCTTTCCCGGGGCCGCCACGCCGAAGCCGTTCGGAGAGAGACACGAAGCCCGGTTCGCCGGCCCCCGCCCGCTGTGAGGCCCTGCCCCTAAGGAACGGCCAGGGTCCAGTCACCTGCAGGCGGGCGCGGTGTATGTACCCGGCGGAGGCCGCTGCGAACCTGGGATAGCACCCGCCCAGCCTCGGACTAACGAGGGACCGAGTGGCCCGGACGTGTGATTGCGGGGAGGGCTGCTCAGACTCACGGCTGTAACCATCTTCCGCTGAGTGCCCTCCGGCGCCGGGACCTGGAGGCGGCCCCGCAGAGCGGCAGGGATTTGGGGGAGGCTGGTGGGAAGTGCTCCGCCCCTGTTGTCTCCGGGACAGGAACACAGTCTCGCATCGTCCTTCACATCCCGCGGGGTTCTCTCGACGGGGAGCCCGGGCCTGGCGCCTCCCGCCCCGCACACAGGCCCCCCAAAAAGGCCCCCCCGCACAGAGGCCACACTGGGGGCGGGTGGGGGGGCAGGGGGAAGCCGCTGATGGCTGTTTACCTCGGTGGGTGGCCCAGCCATAACATTCCCCCAGGAAACAGGATGTGTTGAAAGGTCAGGCTGATGCTGATTTGCCGGAATAACACAGACTCGTCTTTCTCGGGAAAAGAGGTCCCTGCCTCGGTTTAAAGGTTAAACTGTCTTTCGTGCACTGGGTAGGTCAAAGGCACGAGCTTCAATGCACGGAGTGTAACTGCCTCTGTTGGATTTCCGATGACATGTTTGAAAGCCCAGGAATCTGCTGACATTTCAACATTTTTGAAGATGTTTCATTGAGAGGCGGGGGGTGGGCCCCAAGTCGGTGCTGGCAGGGATATGCCCTCCTCCTCACCCATGCCACCCGACCCTGCGGATGTAGGACTGAGGCCAGGGACTGCCTCCTAACAGCAATGTCTGTGTTTGTGTGTGTGTGTGCCTGCATGTGTGTGTGTGTGTGTGTGTGGGGGGGAGAGTGTCATTTCCTGGTTGCATTACAGACCGTGGGGAACAGCCGGAAGCAGCGAGGTCCATCTTTTCCAGCATTTTCTAGACCAAGCCGGCAGGCTGGGGCGCGCCATTGTGCTCAGGTAATAACTCAGCCGGAAATGAGTGTCTGGTGCACGTGTCACCGCTAATGCCTGGCTAATGTCCCCCAGCAGGGATGAGCAATTACACGCTCCCGAATGAGCCTCCTGTCTGAGCTCACACAGACAGGCCGTCGTGTCTCCTCGGCGGCGCTCGGGGGCGAGGAGGCGGGAAGGTCGGGAGGGGCGCGTCTCCACGTGAAGAGCCAGTTGCCCCTTCCCGGCCCCTGGGCCAGCCCCCGGGAGGCCCCATATCATTACCATTACAGTTTCTATCATAATGCCCTTGCCTCCTGGGTCACTGTGCAGATCACGTGTGATGATTGGTTAGAAGTTCATTGCACATCGCAACCACACCGAGGCTGGGAGCTTTTCCAATGAGCAGAAAATCAAACCAAAAACAAGGGGCGTTCCTCAGCAAAGCATCGCATGGGAGCTAACGCCACGGGGGGTGTGGGGGGCCACCCCCTGCATTTGTGCGATGCTCTGCACCCTCTGAGAACCTTCTAGGCCCGTGGTCAACAAACTGTGGCTCTCAAGCCTCATGCGGCTCTTTGGCCCCTTTGAGTGTGGCTCTTCCACAAAACACCACGGCCTGGGCGAGTCTATTTTGAAGAAGTGGTGTTAGAAGAAGTTTACGTTTTAAAAACTTGGCTCTTAATAAAAAATATCAATTGTTGTGCTGTTGATATTTGGCTGTTGGCTAATGAGTTTGCCGACCCTGGTCCAGGGGAATCTTCCTGGAAAACATGCCCTCAGCCACGCGCACAGCTCTCAGCCCGGCGCTGCCCGGCGGGCGGGTCTGCGTCTGGCTCCGGACGATGAGGATCGCAGGGCGCTCCTGTGTGCGAACAGGAAGACGGACAGCTCGGCTCGCCGGCTCTGTCCGCGGCGCTCTGTGCAGGCGGCCTTCCTAGGACTTGATTACAGATGTCAGTCTGGGACCAGCGTCAGGGCCTCCTCAGGATGGGGGCTCGCCGGCCTCCCGTGGGCTCCGGCAGCACACGCAGGGAGGAAGGGGGAGGGGGATTGGAGAGGAGAGCTCAGGGCCGCAGAGCCAGCCACAGGGTCATCCGGAGCCTCTGCCACTTGCCCCGCTCACAGGGTCCTCCCCGCAGCCCGGGACAGGCTGGGGCGTCAGCGCTCTGCGCTCGGTGGGAAGGCTAAGCCTGGCTCTGATGCAAGAATGCGGATTTTTCTACGACTCTAAGTCAAGACGATTGGGGCCTTCGCAGACCTGTTGTCGGTCTCTCCCTGACAAACCCATGGGGCCCAGGGCTCCCCACCTCTGGGCCCTGATGCCTCCCAGGCCCGAGGGTGGAACTAAATGGCGAGCTGCTGGGAATTTGGGTGAGAGGGCCTCATGGCTGCATGGCACCGAGGTGGCAGCCCCAGCCCTGCACATGGAGACACAGTGGTTAGGGTGCAGGCTCGGCAGCCACCTGAGGGCATCGCTCCACCTACCCGCCCGACTCCCGGCAGGAGCTTGCAGGTGGGAGGGGCACTGGCCCCCAGCTTCCTGCCCCAGGGCGGCTGCTCTTCACACTCACTCGCCTGGTCGGGGGTCCTCCAGCCACAGCTCCCAGGCGTGACCACGCCACTCACAACCTGGTTTCTTTTTTCTTTTTAAATACATTTTATTGGTTTCTGCGAGGAAGGGGCCGCCACAGCTGGAGAGCCTAGGTGTGCAGGGGCTACTGAGTGGGCATCGCCCCCTTTAGCTCTGGGCCCCATGCCCAGGGGGCTCTGCAGCTCGTCTGTCTGTCCATCTCTCCTGGGTGGGTTTTTCTTCCCGAGAGCAAGAGGACTTTCTTCAGGGACCTGGACCGCAAGCCCGTCCAGGTGGGGGTTAGAGGGATCAGGGAGACTTCTGCTCCTGCTCTAGTCAGCAAAGTCCCAGGGAAGGATTCTGATTGGCCTGGCTGAACCATGTGATGACATCTGGACCAATCACAGTAGTCTGGAGGATTATGATTGGTCTGGGATGGGTCATTTCCCCATCCTGGCCAGGGGGGTAGGGTCTCTGCTCCCAGAGGGTGAGTGTGAGGTGGGAAGAGGGGTGACCGGGCCCTCTCCCCATCACTCGTTGGCCAGGACCAGCCCGCCCACCTGACCCTTCATGAGAAAGGCTGGGGTCTTGAGCCCTTCTCTGTGCCCCTCCTCTCTCCCCTCAGTCTCCAGTGGCTTCTCTGCTGCTCCCTCTCCACTCTGACTTCCAACTCACCGGGCTCCGTCAGCTAGGAAGGCACTCGGAGCTCCCAGCTCCCCCCAGCCAGTGTGCTTTATGGTTTCCTGGGGAAACGCTCTCCTTCCATTTATCAGGCAGGGCTCCTCAGAGGAGAAAATGTTTTGACAAAGGATACTCTCACAAAAGAGCAAATGGAGAATTTTAAAACACTTTCCCCACCTCGGGGCAATTGACATTTTAGTTAGATTCATGCGTTCGCGCTCCCTCATTAGAAATAAGACTCCCACCTGCCTGACCTCAATGGCTGGTGAGGGAGCCGCGGAGCTCAGAGCGAGCGCACCCGCGGGAAGCTGGGGCCGAGCCGGGGCGTGGGCGGCGAGCAATCGATGCTCCAAATGCCAGCCCCGCGCCTCGTGGGAAACGGCCGTTCTTCGACGCCGCGGGCGCTCACCACGGAGCAGGCGCTGCGGAGAGCGTGCGGACGAGACACAGCCGGTCTGCCCAGCCGGGAGACAGAGACAGGCCCGCGTGGACGAGGGAACGGGAGTCCTCCCAAGAGTGAATGTGCGAGAAGCGAAGTCACACAGGAAGTATGCAGGGACGCCTCGCCGAAGAAATATTGACGTTGAGCCCGGAGCTTAGACGTCGGAGTGCTGATGGGGAGCCGGGAGCCGCCGGCCCGGCGAGGCATGCGCAGGTGCCAGGGTCCTGGGGCAGGACCGGGAAGGAGGCACGAGTGGGTGGGCGCAGTGTGTGTTCACACTCTCAGGGGGACGGGCGTGGCCAGGTACTCAGTGGTTTCTCTGACCTCGCACGCTGCCGCTGAAACCCTCCCTATTCCGAAGCAGTGTCTACGTCTTCCTTTTCCTTTTTTTTTTTTTTTTTTTGATTTTTTAAATTTTTATTTATTTTTCAATTATGGTTGACATATATGAGTTTCAAGTGTGTAGCATAGTGATTAGATATTTATATAGCAAAATGGCCCCCTTCATAAGTCTATTACCCATCTGACACCACACAGTCATTAGAATTACCCATCTCACATCATACCGTTATTAGAATAATATTTTTAAAATATATTTTATTGCTCTTTTTATAGAGAGGAAGGGAGAGAGATAGAGAGTTAGAAACACCGATGAGAGAAAAACATCCATCAGCTGCCTCCTGCACACCCCCTACTGGGGATGTGCCCGCAACCAAGGTACATGCCCCTGAGCAGGACCCTTCAGTCCACAGACCGATGCTCTATCCACTGAGCCAAACTGGTTAGGGCTAGAATATTATCTTTTTATTGTTTAAAGAATTACAAATAGTAGTACCTATGTCTCCTCCCCCCCACCCGAATTGACCTTCCCCCAGCCTCCCTACTCCCTGGCACATGCCCTCACCCCTCCCAGTGTTTTGCGTCCGCTGGTTATGCTCATATGCACGCATACAAGTCCTTTGGTTGATCTCTTACCTCCCCCTTCCCCCCCAACTCTCCCGTGTCTGTTTCGGACACTTTGCACCTCCAGGCGCTGGGCTCAGGTACATTTTTCTTTGAGGACCTAGAGTAAGAGCTGCCGAGACGGGTTTCCCGGGGGCCGAGCCGCTGTCCACCTGAGCGCACGTTAGGGGCTGCAGGCGGCACTACACGGCCATCCCCTGTCGGATCCCCAGGGACGGGCCATCCGAATACACTTTAAAAGCTTCCGTTTTAGCCCGGCCGGCATGGCTCCGTGGCTGAGCATCGACCTAGGAACCAGGGGGGTCACGGTTCGATTCCTGGTCAGGACACATGCCTGGGTTACAGGCTCAGTGCCCAGTGTGGGTGTGCAGGAGGCAGCTGATCCACGATTCTCTCTCATCATTGTTATTTCTGTCTCTCTCTCCCTTCCTCTCCAAAATCAATAAAAATATAAAAAAGTAAAACCTTCCATTCTGTGTGCGTGTGTTTGTGGTACGCAGAGTCCTCGAAGGTCCAAACCCAGGACAGTGGCCCCTCTCGCCTGGAACTGGCCTTTCAATGCGTCTGAAGGTGGAGATATTTGGGAAACAAGGTGTTAGTCCATCTGTCCATTCATCCTTCTTTCACCTTCCAGCACTGACTCAGACAAAAGTTCCTTCCCGGGACGCCCGTGTCCTGGATACTGTGCTAGGTGCTGGAGGGATGGCTTTGGGGCAAAGAGCCCTTTTGGGGAAGAAAACAGGGAGACTGGATGGATGGGGCAGCATTGGAGCCGGTCCTCCAGAGAGAGAGATCATCAGGCCTGTCTGGACCGGGGATCAAACCACGACCTCCTGGTTTTCTTTCCTTTTAAAGAAAATCAGTTGCCTTTCGCATTACGCAAATGACACAGGCTGCCGTAAACACTCAGACAGGACGAACAGGCACCAGGCAGAAAGGGGCTGTCCCCATCACCAATGCTGTCTTCATTGCCCTTTAAGAAAAAAAAGACAGCCAAGACCGGTGTGGCTCAGTGGATAGAGCGTCGGCCTGCGGACTGAAGGGTCCCGGGTTCGATTCCGGTCAAGGGCATGTGCCTTGGTTGCGGGCACATCCCCAGGAGGGGGTGTGCAGGAGGCAGCTGATCGATGTTTCTCTCTCATCGATGCTTCTGGCTTTCTATCCCTCTCTCTCTTCCTCTCTGTGAAAA
Source organism: Pipistrellus nathusii (assembly GCA_963693515.1). Taxonomy (NCBI): domain Eukaryota; kingdom Metazoa; phylum Chordata; class Mammalia; order Chiroptera; family Vespertilionidae; genus Pipistrellus; species Pipistrellus nathusii. The sequence goes on along the minus strand of OY882871.1, from coordinate 1,631,086 downwards.
CTCAGTAAAATATATTGAAAGAAAGGAAGGAAGGAAGGAAGGAAGGGAGGGAGGGAGGGAGGGAGGAAGGAAGGGAGGAAGGAATGGAGGAAGGAAACCCAAATCGAGGACTGAAGCTCCCACAACCAGAGCTGGAAGCAGGGGCCCCCACTCTCAGCCCCTCAGCCCCGCAGCTTCCACCTCCCACCTTCCTCGCATGGCGGCTGTGGCATCTCACCTGGCGATCCCTCCTTAATGGTGGTGATTAACGCGCCAGCCCAAGGCAGCTGGGTATTAAGTAACAAGCTCCTGCCACCGTCCCCCTCCACCCCCAGGGCGCGCAGGCTGGGTTCTCTGCCCTCCAGCCTCTCCTGGCTGGGCGGTTCTCCCTCCCTCCAGCCTCTCCTGGCTGGGCGGTTCTCCCTCCCTCCAGCCTCTCCTGGCCAGGCGGGCCGGCGGCAGGAAGGAGGCACCCCAGCCCTCAGCAGCTCCTCTCGCTGGAGGTGGAAGGTGCAACAGAAACTCTCCGGGAATCAACTGTCTCTTTCTCTGGTTAAAATCTCACACGTCTGTGCTACCGACGAAATGTTAAGTCGTAAACCTGTTCATGGAATTAAGGAAATAAAATATAGCTTTATTTCTAAAACATTGAATCGCGGGACATCTGGGGAAGATGTTGAAATTCTGCAAACTCCTGAGCGCGCCAGAGGGAGGGGGGGAGAGGCTGTCAGCCCAGCAGAGCGAGGCGGCAGGTCCTGTCCATCAGAGGCGGGGCGGGCCTCAGGAGGCACACCTGGGAGGCGAGGTGGGCGCACCTGGAGGAGCCTCCCGTACCATCAGCACCAATGGGAGATGCTGGTTTGAAAGCGGCTGTTTCAGTGGGAGGAAGGCTGGTGGGCGGTGGGTGGATGGAGGGGGTACATTCCAATGCTGCTATTTTAGACATCAAAGCCTGTCCCCGCCCTGAACCGCTGTAGCTCTTTGAAGGCTGAGGCCACGCCTTCTCCACGCCCATCTCCCAGGGCGGAGATGGAGAAGGGGATGGGGGAGGTGTTGGGGGGAAGAGGAGGAAGGTTTGGGGGAGGAAGGGGGGGAGCCTTGCTCAGCGGGGAGCCAGGAAACCTGTAGTGACTGAGGGATGATTCCCATTCGCCACAGGGACAGTGAGAGTCACCTCCTCATTCTCTGTGGCTCATCTTAGAAACCACCTCCGTGGAATCATCTGGGTCTCCATTCCGGCAATCCAGTCCCCTCTTCTCCTGCAAACAGAAAGCCTTTATGTCTCTAAGAAATCCTGAGGAGGTACGGAGCACCCATACGCACTGCAGCGCTGTTTACGGGAGTGGAAAGGTGGAAGCCATCCAGATGCCCATCTATGATGAGAGGACGAAGAAAGTGGGGCTAGGGATGCAGCAGGTAGACTATTGTTCAGCCTTAAAAATGAAGGCAATCCTTTCGCGTGCTACAGCGTGGCATAAACCAACGGGACCTGGGTCCCTTCAGCGGCAGGCCCCAGGCTCTACCCGCTGAGCCGCCCCGGCTGGGGCAGGCCACGAGGACCTTATAAGCCCTCACGCGGCTGAGAGCAGACAGCGGAGGAGCCGCTCAGTGGGACCCTCGGGGGAGACGAGCCCCTCCCTCCGCCAGGAGGGAGCGGAGGGACAGGGAGAAGCAGGGCTGCAGGGGAGGCCGTGCCCGGCCCGCGGCTTCTCTGCACCTCTCGCTCCCGGTGAGGATGATTGGCACCGGGACGGCGGGGATGGGGGACCGCTGACCTTTCCCCGCAGGTCACGCGGAGAAGACTCTGAGATGTCAGCCTGAGTGACAGCCCCGCCGAGGCGCCCGGCCCCGTGCCCCCTGTGCACGCACCGCTTCCCCCAGGGGATGGCTGCCGCGGGCCCAGAGAGACAGCCCCCCTCCCCCCTCCCCCCTCCCCTCACACTGGTCCTGAGCTGACAGGGCCGCCCCGGGACAGACACGCTGTCATTTAACAGGAGACGGTCCGGGGAAAACTCCAGGGATCTGTCAGCCCGGGGCCTGCGAGGGTGGCGCCCTGAGCGGACGGTTCCCCCCGAGTCTGCCCAGCCGGCCGCTCGGCCTCCCCCCTCCCCGCCCCCTGCGCTGCCCACCGGGTGTTCCAGGAGCTTCCCTGCGGGGAACACAGGCGGCATCCGAATGAGAGGGCGAGTGGCGTGTTTCTGATTTGACAACTTTGTGTGCAAAACGCCTGCAGGCGGGCCTTCCTGGGCAGGCCCCTCCTGATGAAGCTTGGACACAGTCATGTTTCCTGCTGAGCGCTCAAAGCCGGGCCTGCTTTGGACTCTCACGGCATATTATTATAATAATTATTATTATTATTATAAATATGCTTTTTTATTTCAGAGAGGAAGAGAGAGGGAGAGAGAAAGATCAATGATGAGAGAGAATCATCGATCGATTGCCCCCTGCATGCCTCCTACTGGAGACTGAGCCCCCACCCGGCCTGTGCCCTGACAGGAGCGGAGCTGTGTCCCTGAGGTCATGCAGAGTGGGGCCCTCGCCTGCTCTGGGATGGACAGTGTGAGGCCAGCAGGAGTTTCCTCCTGGTCGCCAGGGTGCTGGCCGGGGGGCTGCAGCTGGGGAGAGCACTGTGGGGAGGCGCTGAGAAGGGCTGAGAGCCACAGAAGCAGGCGATGTGCATTCTAGGAAGGCTTCCTGGAGGCGGAGCTCTGAGCAGCCTTCGGAGGATAGGCAGGACCTGGAGGCAGGACTCCCTCCCACAGGGTGTGGGCAGGACCCGAGCTGCTGTGGCTGTGAAGGCGGGGCCTGGGCTCCCTGGCCCCGGGGTGCCTGCCACTCTCACAGGGTCTGACCCACTGACCTCCCACCCGTCGGAAAAATGCACCGGGGAATAGAAACAGCAGAGAGGGCAGTGAGCGGTGCCTGCAGACTCTCTGACCTCCTCTTCGTAATCCACACTCACTAGGAGTGCACCTTCCCCGGACACTCCAGAGCGTGCCTCACTGCCGAGACTCCAAACACGTTTCCCGCCGCCCTGACCCCTCCGTTTGAAAAGTGTTTTTTCACTTTTCCAGGAACAGGATGCAGAATGGGCGGATGCGTGTGAACGTATTTCTAGTCGACTACAGCTGCGGGGACCCAGGCACATCCTCAGAACCAGCTGGGCACCGGCCTGGCACATGGGGGTGCGGTGGTGGGGTGAGGGCAGAGACTCCAGAACCCCCACTTACGTTTACCAAAATGCTTTCTGAGAGTTCATCTCCAATCGCAGGTACAAGATTCTCCCCCTTCCCCCTCCCCTACTCCCTGCCCCAAACAAGCTCGCCTCCAAGACGCTCACATCTTCCCTCCGAAGGCCCTGGAAATGCACTTATTTATTAGCTTTTACGGAGCCCCTGGGACAGGCCTCTTAGCATGTGTCTGAGCAGAAAGCCCAGCGAGGCCCAGGCAGTTTATGTGGCCGGTGGGAACTGATATGCGTGTCTGCGGGTCTGGAACATATCAGCGACACGTATGACGTGCAGGCTGCGCTCCCCACGTGCCCGTTAGCCCTGCGCTCCGAGAGAGGAAGTGTGCCGTGCGTTTATGGCGTGGCCCCAGGGGGCGCTGCGGTGGATCACCAAAAGGGCCATCGTTTATTTACCTTCCTCTGCGGACCCCGGGGGTCGGCCCCTCCACGCGGGCTGTGGGCCGGCCCTGTGTCTGGCTTCGGCTCCTGGGACACGAGCAAGCGAGGCAGTGAAGGCAGGAAAAGGGCCTGCACTCTGGGCTGGCCACCTACTGCCTGTGGGATCAGGATTCACACGTGTAAACACACGCAGACGCACCTGCTGGGCCAGCAGACACCCGGCCCAGCAGCCCCGCCCGCCAGCCGAGGGCCCGCCCGCCGACCAGCACGCGGGTGGGGGAGGCCGTGTCAGACCGGTCAGAGTTGCCTTTTTCTGCAAGCGATGAGGTGGTGTGACTTAGCCTCCCCTTCTTCACCCCTGACCCTACCACCTTATTGACCAAACAGGACCCCGGGATGGGTGACAGAGGGCAGAAGACAGGTGTGATGGGGAGAGGGCGCTGTTTGGGCAGTATGTATGGTCTCCCCATGCCACTGGGGAACTTTACAAAAATAGTGACAGTCCGGCCAGTGTGGCTCAGTGGTTGAGCGTCCCCTAGGAACCAGGAGGTCACGGTTCAATCCCCGGTCAGGGCGCATCCCAGGTTGCAGGCTTGATCCCCAGTGTGGGCGTGCAGGAGGCAGCTGATTCATGATTCTCTCTCATCACGGATGTTTCTATCTCTCGCTCCCTCTCCCTTCCTCTCTGACATCAATAAAAATGTATTTTAAAGGAAACAATGACCACTGCCTTTGTCAAGGACATCAGGGCTCACAGAGCCCTCCATCGGCAGTGCACAGCGTCGCCAGAAGCTCATCTCACACAGAGACCCGAGCCCAGAGTTTCACCCTCACGTGGACCCATCGTGGCGAAGGGATGCTGGAATCCAGGTGTCCTCGCTCCAGATCCAGATCCGCTCTTTCTTTTAGGGCTGCGGTCGGCAAACTCATGAGTCAACAGAGCCAAGTATCAACAGCACAACAACTGTCAGTTCTTTGGAGAGCCGCATTTTACAACTTAAACTTCTTCTAACGCCACTTCTTCTATAAAATAGACCCGGCCAGGCCGTGGTATTTTGTGGAAGAGCCACACTCAAGGGGCCAAAGAGGTGCGTGTGGCTTGTGAGCTGCAGTTTGCCGACCACGGTTCCAGCGGGTTTCACGGGTCCTTAGCCACTTGCCGTGACCTGTCCCTGGAAGTCATTTCATACACGTGAGTGAGAGAGTGAGTGAGTGCACGGAGCCCCCGACCCACCAACCCAACAATCTGAGCGACACACGGGTTAACTTGTTTGCACCGAGGGGAAAGGCTGGCTCCCTGGAACTCCTCTGAACGCTCCCAATAACTCGATGGCTCCTGACCGGGGAGGGCTCCACCAACACCTGCTTCTTGTTCTCGGTGAGGGAGGAGCTGGTGGTACCGGAATCAGCTGATGGGAATCCTGATGCTGTTCATACGGCTCTGCCTCGCCAGTCCCCTCGAGCCACCTTTCCTTCCTTTGGGCTTCTGAGATGTTCTTTTACTTGCGGTCCCCCCCTCCCACCCGCGTCAAGGGGCGCCGCTGCCTCTGAGAAAGGCTCTGCCAGGCTCCCTCTTCCCGCAGGTTCCCACCGAGGCGGGGCCGCGGAAACACCTCTGAGGCGGGCTAAGTGGTGTCATTCCCCAGCAGCTCTGGGGGACATTGGCCTTCGTTTTCCCAGAGAAAAAAACACTTCCGATCCTGTGAGCTGGAGGCAGCGGGGAGCCAGGCCATAACATCCTGTCCTCCTAAAGTATCCTGGCCGGGCGTCCACCAGCATAGCCTTTCATGGTTATTTTGTGCAAAAGAATGCTTTCTAGAAACAATGGCACCAGGCCCCTAGTTTATCAATAAAAATAGAAACCAGGGCTCCCCACACCTGAGGCTCAGGGACACGCATGTCCCCGTGGTGTGGCCGCTCCTGCCAGCCCCAGCTCCCTGGCCTGTGTCCCCCTGGCCCTCCCTGAAGCGGGGCTCCTGTGGACACTGTCTGCGGTAGTGGGACCCGGGACCTGCCAGGGCGTGTGCTATGGACTGAGAGAAATGAAGGATGGCCTCTCAGAGCTTCTTCGGGGGAGAAACCGATGTCACACACGCTGAGTCCCGATTCCCCGGGGCAGGCGGGGAGGTGAGGCCTGGAGGCTGCCCAGCGGGCGCCTGCTCCATGTGGACATGGCAGGTCCATGGGATTGGCTCAGAGTGAGGAGACCAGGGCTCCGCACCATGACCTTGGCAAGTCCAACTCAAGGGCACCTCAGTTTTCTACTCTGTGAAATGGGAAAATCATACTTAGTGAGCCCTTCCAAAGCTGTTAAAGTATAAAAATAGGCCCTGACCGGTGTGGCTCAGTGGATAGAGCGTCGGCCTGCAGACTGAAGGGTCTCAGGTTCAATTCCAGTCAAGGGCATGTACCTTGGTTTCAGGCACATCCCCAGTGGGGGGGCGTGCAGGAGGCGCAGATGTGATGAGAGATGTTTCTCATCGATGTTTCTAACTCTATCCCTCTCCCTTCCTCTCTGTAAAGAATAAAAATATATATTTTTAAAAAAGAATAAAGTTAGGCTAGGGGTGAAGATCCTTTTAAACCCCGGGCGGGGGAGAGAGGACACTGTGAGCTCCCCTCAGGCTCAGCAAACGCATGCGCTCCGCCGGCCTCGGAGTGCGGCCTCGCTCCCAGGGAATAATTTATCTCCGGCTGATGGGAGGGGCTTAATCAATGGCTCTGCATGTGCCGGGTGTGCTGTGCTGCTTCTTTAAAAAAAAGATTGAAGGTCCCTCCCGGCGTGGGCTCAGGCAGCCGGGCTCTGTCACCGGCTCGCAGGCCGGATGGGCAGGTGTTCGGCTCCGGCTGCGAACGGTTTGTTTAACACGCGCGGCAGGACACATACATGTTCCCCTGGCTGCTGCTCGCATTCCCCTCCCAGGATGGCACCGCGCCCACGCGCAAGCCGGCAGCTCCCTGCCCTTGGGTAGCGGTGCCAGGGAACTGGGGCTGGCAGCTGGCATCGGGCAGGGCACAGAGGGTGCCTGGCTTCGCCTTTGCCTGGCATCACTCCGTGCCCCCCGAGCCCAGGAGCCGCATTCTCGCTGCAGGCTGGGCACCGGGGACGGGAGCCCCCTCCCTGCAAACAGCATGTCAGCCACGGCCACGGCCACGGGCACGTCCACGGCGTGTTTGCTGCGGGCCAGGCATGTGTCAAACCGCACTGCACGTTCTCCTCATTTAAGCCTCATAGCTCCTGCGGGTTCTCAGATGCATAACATTATGGCCCTGCTCCACAGAGGAAGACGGAGACTCGGGGAGTTTAAATAACCTCCCCACACCCCACGTTGTCAGAGAGAGGAGGGGAGGCCCAGGGCAGGACCACACCAGTCACCAGAGGGAACATTCAGGTGCTGTAAACGGATGACAATGGTTCAGGTCCTTCCGAAGGAACACATTGACGTGAAAGAATACTGATTTGCTATTTCTTCGCTTTCCAAAGAACAAATTTTACAAGTCGATAAGTATTTCTTACAGGAGGACTCCATGCTGGGCTGGGGGGTTAGAGGTGACTGCTCTGGTCTTCCTCCCACTGAGAAATAGCACCTTGGTCCCCTGCCCTTGAACCTGGCTGGGCGCCGTGACTGCTTTGACAACACACTCTGGCAGATGTGATGCAGTATCCTAAAGACCGGCAGCTCCCACTTCCTGTCTCTGGGAATGTGGGCTCCCGGGTGGCATCCTGAGCCAGCCTCTGAGACCCCTGGCTACCCGTGGGGGAGACCTGGTGAAGAAACCCTGAGACAGGACTGGCAGCCCCGCCCCCAGCCACCTGCCAGGGGGCGGGACGTGCCAGGATGCCACCATGGATCTGCAGACCAGTGTGGCAGCCAGCGTAGCACCTCCAAGCATCCCCCGTCAATGCCAGGTGGGGCGGAAGAACCGGCCAGCTGAGCCCCGCCTTCCCTTCTGACCCCAGAATTGTGAGAGATGGTGAAATGGCGGTCACGCTCAGTTCGGGGATGGTTTGTTCTGCGGCAGCGTGGGGCTGGACTGTGGGAAGCCCTGCCGAGCCCTAAGAGTGGGAGTCCACTGAGGAGAACGTTCTAGAAAGCACTTTGTTACTACGTATCTAATTAGGACCCTTAAAATGTTCATTCTCCCGACCCCGTAATCCCCCTTTGAGGAATCTACTTTAAGCAAATAACCCCAAATGTGGGCAACACCTCATAAACATTTCAGCTCTATTCGCGTTAACATAAAATTGGAGCAATCCAAACGTCAGACATGATGGAAATGTAAGGTATCGCATAATCAAATAATGCCAGGTCTCATCGTGTTTTTAAAACGTTGCCTAAGAAGTTTAATGACAGTGGAGAGTACTCCAAACTGAGTTTTTAACAGTACGTGTCTACCAAAGGACACACGTATAAAGGCGGTTAAGAAATACGCCAACACCATAATCACAGCTGTCTCTAAGTAGCAAGATGGTGGGCGGGTCCCCTGAATTCTTCACATGTTTCTCTTCTTTCTTAGCTGTCTATATGAGACTGTTTCTTTCTTTTTTTTTACGATAAAATTGAGTAAAACACACACACACACACACACACACACACACACACACACACACGAAAGAGGAACACAGCTCATGACCGTGACACTGAGAGAAGACTGAACCAGGTGGGCACTTGCGTGGAGAAAGCCCGTCACACAAACACAAGCTGCGAGGGGCACAGGCTGACCTTGGGAGGGAGGAACTCTCTAGGAATCCGCACCTGTGCCCTTGGCCCGCCCAGGTCGGACGGAGCCAGGAGACCTGGGGGCGTTCTGCAGGTGCCGGAGCGAGGCTGAGGCCACAGAGCTCCTTACTCAGGAAGCGCCGCCCACCGGCGAGGTCCCCCATGGCAGGGGAGGCGCCCCCTCGGAAGAGCTGGGCAGACATTGGAGGAGGGACTGAGCTGCTCAGTGGCCCTGGCTGAGCCTGGAGAAGGAGCCCCCAGAGTGGGCCATGGCTTTGGGGCAGAGTCAGGGCTCAGCAGAGGTCGGGCAGCACCAAGGGCGGCTCCAACCTGCCCGGAGGGGACATCGCCAAGGAGCAGCCAGGGCCAGGCAGGGAGATGGTGCAGAGGTGGGTCCATGCCAGGTGGGGCCATGCCAGGGGGCATGACGGACAGTGGCTCCCTGTGCCGAGGCCCATGCCCACCTCGGGCTGCAAACCTGCCCTCAGTCTCTGGGACAAGGCCTCCGATGGCTCCGGATGAACCAGCCCCCGCCTCCCGGCCAACACCGTGCTCACACTGCAGTTCTGAGCCAGTCCCGTCCCCACCGGCCTGAGACAATACCCAGGAAGTGACTCCCAGTCTCTGAGATTTCACAATGGAGTTCTTCTCCAGGACAGCACCGCCCATCCTTCCCCGTCATTTCTCTCCCTGCACATTCGAGGCTCCCATGTGAGTAAGACCACGCAATGGGGGCATGCCTGGAGCCTCGGACTCGCCTGTCCACAGCCCGGGATGATGGTAGCAGGTGGCGCGCCCCTGATGGCAGCTACGGGGCTGGGGGATGAGCCGGCTTTGGGCACGCAGCTCCCGAGGCGGGGATGGAGGTGCTGACTCCTTGAGCGTCTACACTAACATCTGCTCGACAAACACGTCTAACTGATGGACCTTACGGAACAGAGTCCAGGGTATCAGACACATCCCCCTCCGTTTCCACAGAGCGTTCCCACCGGGCACCAGCAAACACCAGTTAGCGTTGATGTCATTCGTCCGTGTTTGTGAAATGCCTGGAGATGTTTAATGAAGCAGGAAATGGCGCTCTGGTTTTTGTTTTGTTTTTCCCCCCCAAAGAGCTTAAACTAAGGTCCGTCAAAACATGATTTTAATTTGATCACCTGCCTTTTGAAGTCAAATCTCTCCAACTTCAGCAAAGCGTGGGGTGGAGGCAATTATCTGAGTTATTCAGGAAGCAGAATTTTGGCCTAAATCATCACATTCCTGGAGAACAAAGAATATCTGTCAGTTCAGCCAAAAAGCAGAAAAACTGAACACTTTGCTCTTTTTCTACATGAAATAGCATCTATGCCTCCTTCTTTTTCCTGAGCTAATTAGCTAATGAATTCCATTTGACCCGGTGCAAACACGGAGAACAACCTGAAGGAGATAAAGCCAATAGCTAAAGATGCCTCCGTTTTTCAAACCTCAGGGAGATCCATAGCTGCCCAAGGTCATTCTGCCTCAAGTTTCTGGGGCCAAACTGGAACTTTCTGAAGAAGAAGGGCCCGGTCTTCTCCCAGTTCCCCAGGAACATTCCCATCCCGCTGCTCACCTGAAAACTCTCCCTTACACACAGGCTGAATGATAGACAATTACCTTATCCTCGGGTTTTCTGTTCTTTACAAGTGAGAGGGCATGGAGAAGTCACCGTGGAGCTAACATGAAAGTGTATGAATTACCTGGCCTCCCTGTGTCTGCATCGTCTAGAACCGTCGTCGGTGAACTGCGGCTCGCGAGCCACATGCGGCTCTTTGGCCCCTTGAGTGTGGCTCTTCCACAAAATAACACAGCCTGGGCGAGTCTGTTTTTGAAGAAGTGGCGTTAGAAGTTTAAGTTTTAAAAATGTGGCTCTCCAAAGAGATGTCAGTCGTCGTGCTGTTGATGTTTGGCTCTGTGGACTGATGAGCCTACCACTGGTCTAGAATGAAAACCAGCTTCTGACCCCAGAAATAGTGAGTTTAGCCAGAAACACAGGGCATCCTATTCAGTTCACTAAAACAAAACAAAAAGAATTCCTCCTGACATGAGTTTGACTCTATTTATTTAAATATATTTTTATTGATTTCAGAGAGGAAGGAAGAGAGGAGAGAGAGAGAGAGAGAGAGAGAGAGAGAGAGAGAGAGAGAGAGAGAGAGACATAAATGATGTGAATCATAAATCGGCTGCCTCCTGCATGCCCCACACAGGAGGCTGAGCCCACAGCCTGGGCCTGGGCCCTGACTGGAAACTGAACCAGGACCTCCTGGTTCCCAGGCTGACGCTCACCCCCTGAGCCACCCTGTTGGGCCCGTGGCACCGAGGAACGTCTGGCCTTCCTGATTTCTCCGAACGTAGCAGATAATACGATGACAAGAGGGGGACAGTGTGTGGTCCACATCTTCGTAATCGGGGCACCCGCTGCTGGGACCCAGGTCAGGGCCAGCCCTGTCTCCCCCGAGGCCTGGCTGCCCGGAGAGGCCGGGCGGTGACGTCTCCTAACACACCCGCCCCTCCGCAGTCATTACTGGGCTGAAATGGTCTCAGTCAATCAAATCACCACTGTGGGTTCGCACCTCTCAGGAAGTGTGTGTGCACTCAGCACTTGGGCAATATTTACGTGTCCCGCCATCTGTCGCTCTCCGCACGTCACCGGGCCCCGTGAAGCCGGCCGCGGCTGCGGTCCTGCGGCCCCGGTTAATGAGGTTCCGAAAGTATGTGGACAAGGATGCTTTGCCCCGGTTCCCATGGAAACGAGATGGGCACTCAGAGCAGGTGTCCGCGGCCCCGAAATCGAGATGAATTGGCGAGGACTTGTCAGCTGGCGGAGGCGTGGACCCGCCGCGGTGCCTCTCACCGGTGCCCAGTCCCACCCTCTCCCCGGCGTGCGTGCCCCGGGGCAGAGCCCCAAACGCCGCCCAGACTTCACTCTGCACACAGCGTGCCGCCATGTAAGGTTGGTGAGCTCTAAGAATCGCAAACCTAGAAATGCCGAGAGCGTCCGTCCTTTTGTCCTTTCAGAGCCTGACTGACGGGTGATTTGTGGTTTTATTTGGAAATAGATAACATGCAGTTCATCCCGGAACCTCCCCTCCTCCAAGTGGGTGGATTTTATTTAAAGTCAAACTCAACCCAGCCGGCGTGGCTCAGGGGTTGAACATCAACCTATGAACTAGGCCAGGTGTCGGCAACCTGCGGCTCCAGAGCCGCATGCGGCTCTTTTGAAGCTTTACTGCGGCTCCAACAACTTGCAAGCCTGTGTGAAAACGAAGGTAACGTCTTACAGCCCTGATGTGCTGACACTGTGCACTGAGGTTCAGGAGCAAAAATCCCATTAACCAGGTAAATTAAATATTGTAATTAGCTATTAATTTGCAAAAATATATTTTACGTTGTTAAGTGAAAAAGTCCTTTTTTTCTTCAGATTGACAGCTAACTGCACGACCCGGTATACAGCATTAAGGTAAGAAACAATATATGCAGTGTTATATTTGTTTTAAATGTCGCAATGGTTTTGTGGCTCCCAGGTTTTTTTTTTCCTTCGGAAACGGGTCCAAGTGGCTCTTTATGTCTTAAAGGTTGCAGATCCCTGAACTAGGAGGTCAGGGTCAAATTTCCGGTCAGGGCACAGGCCCTCTCCAGTGTGGGGCGTGCAGGAGGCAGCCCATCCATGATTCTCTCTCTCCCGCTCCCCTCCTCTTTCTGAAATCAATAAAAATATAAACAAAAAGAAAAAGAAGTGTTCACCATGGGGAACAGCTCAGGATGGGGTGTGAGAAGTTCGGATACACCCAAAGCTTTGGAGGGAAAAAGGCGCCCTTGCTAATGGAGACGGGATGGGGGGAGGGGGTAGGCTGCCGCAGCCACCCCTGTGCTCAGCCTGGCGCTCCTGCAGCCCCGTCTGGGCCGCGACGTGTCCACCGAACAGCATCGATCACGCGTGGCCCCTGACGGCCTGTTTGTCAGGGCGGCTGTGCCCAGCACACTGGGCACTCCTACAGGTGTGGGCGCTCCTGGAGGACTGGCTTGTGGTGGTCACGGGCTCCCTGACCTCTCCCTCGGCCTGGCTTTGGACCCTCACCAGCGCCCCTCCTCCCGCTCACAGGAGAACTGGCCTGAGAGGGCAAATTGGAACCAGAAAAGGGTATTGGATCTTCTTAGGGCGACGAGCCTGCGAGGCATTGCAGCTGAAAGCTAGTTCTCTCCCTCTCTCTCTCTCTCTCTCTCTCTCTCTCTCTCTCTCTCTCTCTCTCTCTCTCTCTCTCTGTCTTTCTTCCCTCCAACGGGCAGAGAGGGAGCGAGGTCTGGTTCTAATCACAGAGGGAGAGTCCACCTCCGCGGGACGGTGGTGGCAGAAGCAGCCTCTGGTGCTCTCGGCTTAGGGCGGTTTCCCCGCTCCGTGGGTGAGTGAGTCATCGCTCCGCTAGATGCAAACCACCTCTTCCGGCCGCCGGAATGCCGCTGCTCAGCCTGGGCGGCATCGCGCCCGCGGACTTTGCCGGGGAGATGGGTCTCTGAAGCACGCGCTGAAGGAGGAAGACAGCGGGAACGGTCCAGCCGCTCCTGCTCACGGGCCGTGCGCACCTGACAGTTCGGTTGGGGAAAGACGGTTTCTCGGCTGCTCGGGCGGGAGGAGAAGCTGCTGGTGGCCGCTGTGGCCGCTGTGAAAGCCCCGATGTGCCTTCTCTCTGCTCTGTCCACGGGCGGAGGCCCGGCCTGGGCTCTGCCCACGGAGGAGGACAAATGGCAGAGGAAAAGATGTTTCCCTGTCTGAAAAGACAGACACAAACACCACTTACAATGGACCATTTCGATGTCTTTTGTTCTCTCTCTCTCTCTCTCTCTCTCTCTCTCTCTCTCACACACACACACACACACACACACACACTCCAGAACCTAAACAATGGCTTTTGCAGGAAAAGGATACAAAATATTGGCAGGACAGCCTACGGATCTCAGAGTTTGTGTGGACTTGGAGGAATAAAAAGAGATTGCCGAAACCGGTTTGGCTCAGTGGATAGAGTGTCGGCCTGCGGACTGAGGGTCCCAGGTTCGATTCCTGTCATGGGCATGTACCTTGCTTGCGGGCATATCCCCAGTGGGGGTGTGCAAGAGGCAGCTGATTGATGATTCTCTCTCATCGATTTTTCTAGCTCTCTGTCTCTCTCTTCCTCTCTATGAAGAATCAATAAAATATATTTAAAAAAATTTTTTTTAAAAGAAAGAGATTGACAGGGACACTCGTGTGAGCGTGGAGAGTGTGGCCGCCGGATGCTGATCATGGCAGGCCCTGAGATCAGTGGGAGCCGTGTCGTTGTCCTAAGAACCCTGAGCCGCTTCCCCCTCTTCTCCTTCAGCCCCCAGCCTGGTGCAGCACCATCGAGGCGCCCAGAAGGCCTGGCGCTCAGCCTTCAGGCCATGCCCGGCAGCCCGGCCTGCACCGCAGGGCATGGAGGTCCCTGCCTCTGGGGGCTGCTGGACATCGTGTGTGCACCTTATCCCCTGAGACACGGCCATCCTGCCGGTCCCCACCCGCCCTCCTGCGCCGCCCAGGTCCCACTCCGCCTCTCGCAGAGAGTGCAGGGCAGGGGCCAAGAGAGGAAGTGCGCCGAGGGGCTCCCAGCTCGCGGTGGCTGCGGTGACACCCCCCCCCCCCCCGCACGATGGTCTCCCGCAGCCGGACCCACAGCACTTCCTCCTGGGACCACGCCGGCCTCGGGCGCTGAATTCTATTTAAGAAGCATCGTGCGTGCCGGTCTCTGCGTCTCCGTGGTGGAGCGTAGACCTACAGAGACCGCGTGAGCAGAACCCAGGGATGGGGCTGGAGAAAACCCTGGGCCTCGGGGCAGAGGTGGGAGCAGACTCCAAGGGCGAAGGGAAAAGAGGTGGATTGAGGGCCATTTCTAACGTCGGGGTGCAGCCGGGTGGGAGAGAGCTGAGGGTGGTTCTGTGCCGCTGGCTGGCTCCAGAGGGCAGAGCCAGAACCAAAGGAGGAGCCCAGTGAAAAGACCTGGACTGGAATGAAGGGTAATGGCGTCCACGTTCTGGGCCCTCTCTGTGCCAGACAACGCGGAGGCCTTGTCGGCTTCACAAGCACCTGGCATGCCCTGTGCGAGGCGAGGTCTGTGCGAGGCGAGGTCTGCTGGCCACGCCAGCCCTGACGGGGGGAGGGGGGGGTTGGACATGGAGGTGGGAGGAGGGGGAAGAGGGAGCCCGGAGCTGACCCTGAGCAGCGAGTCCCTTGCCCAGGGTCTGGAGTCGTTGGGGAGGCTGCGCCGGGGCCAGGAAAACAAGGCTATTCCTCTCTGCTCTCCCACCGGCTCTCCTCGGGGCATTAAGCCCACGCCTGTGAGGCCGGGCCAGATGGCAGGCTGGCGCTGCAGCTGTGCTTGGCAGAGCGGGGACCCCTGGGAAAGCCGGCATGACGCTGGCCCGTGGGTGCGGGGACCAGGCCACAGACCGCAGGCCTGGGTGGGAGGCAGACTCCCCGGGAGCCGGACTCCCTGCAGGAAGCCTGCCTGGGAGCTGCGGCCACCCCAGGAGCCACCAGGATGACAGAGGACTCGCTGTCCCAGCCACCCGGTGCGCACAGCCCGCGAAGGGGAGCGGAGGGCGGGAGGGAGCAGCCTCGTTGGTGGAGGAGCACCAGCCTGAGGTCCGGGGCGCGGAGAGGCCGGACAGGCGTGCAGACTCTGTCCCAGAGAGACCAGAATGGCACGTCCAGGGGTCAGGCTTGGCCGCGCCAGCAAGGGCAAGCAAAGAGCCACAGAACGTGGGGTGGGCAGGAAGGGCCACCCCGAGTCCTGCTTTTTTTTTTTATTATTAATGTTTTTATTGATTTCTCGAGAGAGAGAAAAACATCCATTTAAGACAGAAGCATCAGTCACTGGCTGCCTCCCACACAGCACCCTGTCGGGGCATCAAGCCTGCAACCTGGGCATGTGTCCTGACCGGGATTCAAACCGGCAGCCTTTTGGTGCACCGGGCGATGCGCCACCAGATGAGCCGCCGGCCGGGCGAGACCTGCTTTTTCCAAACGTTTGCCGGTCTGGTCTGTGAGCCCGGCCTCAGCATTCAGCAACAGCGCAAACCGCCTGCGTCACACCGAGGTGCTGGTGTGGGTCAGTGCGGTTCCGGGGGCTACGGGCCGTGGGAAACACAATGCCCTCACCGCTAGACAACAACTTGCAGCTCAACAATGTGACTTAAAAAAAACAAACACAACTTCTTAAAAGAGTTATTTCTCTTTGTAAAGAGTTAAAAGGGTTCGTGCTTGGTTTAAATAATCCCCCTTTCATCGCAAGAGGAAATGGCTGTGGGCCCAGCCTGTGTAGCTCAGTGGTTGAGCATCAACCCATGAACCTGGAGGTCAGGGTTCAATTCCTGGTCAGGGTACAGGCCCAGGGTGGAGCTCAATCTCTAATAGGGGCGGTGCAGGAGGCAGCCGATCAGTGATTCTCTCTTATCGTGGATGTTTCTATCTCTCCGTCTTCCCCTCTCTCTAAAATCAATAAAATATATATGTAAATTTTTAAAAGAACAATACATTAAAAAAGAAAGGCATGGCCAGCCTGTCAGTGAGACGAGGTGAGCCCACATGAGCTGGCTGAGAGAATATCACGCTGGCATGAACTGAACAAAGAAAGCAAGGGACTTGATTGGATTTCCGGGAGATAAGCACTACCACCTGCCAAATACGGAGATGTTAGGGGCTTGGGGGGCTTCCAGCGAAGCCTGCACACGGTGAAATGAGATCTCGGGGTGCAGCCAGGGGACAGCGCTCACAGAAGAAGCCGTAGCACACTGGGACTTCCTTTTCCTGGGGACCGCTCTGCAGGATGCCTGTGTGTGAGGACAATGCCATTCTCTCGCCCAGTACCATCAGGGGCATCTTCCCGTGTGCCCAGGCATCCGCACTGCATCCTCAAGATGCCCGCAGGCACATTACATGCAATCAGGAAGTCCGCTTCAGTAGCTCGTTTCCCCCCCAAACATGTAATTTTGGCTGAATGATATTCAGGGATTAAAAAAGAGAGAGAGATCATTACATTAACTGAAATGATTACTATTTTAATTCGCCTGCAAAGCCTTTATCTCAAATATCATTTCTTAGAACTTATAACTCAGTGGGCATCATTGCCCTGATAGGGCTTCAGCGTCTTGCTGGCCCCAGACGTGAGGGGGAATCGTTCCCAACAGGAAATCGGCTTAATGAGCGCTTCTGGCGCTGACTGCGCACAGCTATTTCCACTCCTCCAGCCCAGCCTAACCACGTCTCTCTTGCCACCTCTTTTTTTTTTTTTAATATGTATTTTTATTGATTTCAGAGAGAGGGAGAAGCATCAATGATGAGAAAGAATCATTGTTCACCTGCCTCCTTCAGGCCCCCTCCCACCCGCTGAGGATCAAGCCCGCAACCCGGGCCTGTGCCCCGCAGGCAATCAAACTGTGAGACCTGGTTCCCAGGTCGATGCTCAACCACTGAGCCACACCGGCTGGGCCATGCCACTTTTTTTAACGTAAACTGGCATTCCGCTCCTTTCTGTTCTGACCCCAACCATCACCCCGAGGAAGGCCTGGCCGATTTCTGGACGGACGGACTACAGGAGAAGCGGAGCCTCGGAGCCAGCTTCCCGGAATAAGTTTTCCGATGAATTTCTGGAACCACCACCGCCCGGCACAGGACAATGCCAATTTCTCTTCTCATTTCCGACCAGCTGGGCCTCTGCCGGAGGGGCCGTGTGTCAGAGAAAGCGGGGAGAGCAGAGAGCGAGTCCCATGGAGACATCCAGCCGCTCACTGTGTTTGCTTTCCGGCTGATCGCGGCGGAAACCCGGGACGCAGTGTTCTGTGCGCGCTGATCACACCGCCCACAGATGACGGGGCTAGAGTCTCTCCTCTCCCTCCTCTCCCTCCTCTCCCTCCCAACACAGAGCCACAGGACATGCAGCAGCATCTCCATGGATCCACAGCGAACAGATGTCACATATATATCATCAACTTAAGAGCATGGCTGTGCGCCCTCGCTGATGTGGCTCAGTGGATAGAGTGTCAGCCTGCGGACAAAGGGCCCCAAGTTCATTTCCTGGTCAGGGCACAGGCCTGGGGGGCAGGCTGGATCCCCGGAGGAGGGGGGAGGCCATGCAGGAGGCAGCCCATCAATGATTCTCTTTCATCATGGATGTTTCTATCTCTTCCTCTTCTTTTCTCTCTGAAATCAGTAAAAAATATATATTAAAATAATAATAAAAGTATGGCTGTGCTAAAAAAAAAAAAAAAATGACCTAACCAGGCTGCTGGGCCAGACAGAACCAGGAGGCAGAAAGCGTGCACAGGCCAGAGGGGCACAGGGCTCCGAGCACACACAAAGGGGACGGTGAGGATCTGTCTCCTGGGCAGCCGGACCAGCTGGGCTCTGCACACCAGGGCTCCATCTCTAACGGGGGGCGCAGGGTGTGGACAGAGCCAGCAGGAGCCCTGCTGGCCTTTCCCTGCCCGCAGCCCTGGATGGAGGAAGCAGGGGAAGGAGCGAGCTGCCCAGGGTCCTGGGACTGCACCCAGACGGCTCTGGGACGGGACCCTGAATGACCAGGGTAAGACTGGGGTCCCCAGGACCTTCCTCACGTCCAATAGCAGGTGGACAGGATGAAGGAGGAAAAGGGAAGAAACACCACCCAGGAAAAACGAACATGAAAGCTAAAATGCCAAAGTGCATGAGAAGAAGTCACCCTCCCCCCGAAAAAGCAGCCCATATGTCCCGGATCAGACACACTGTCTTCTGTCGCTGCTGTGACCTGTGAGCACACAGTTAGCGGCTTACCCTGGCACGGGCTTACTGTCACCGTTCTGTAATGCCGAAGACTGAACTGGCTCTCAGCGGGCTACAGTCTAAGGGCTGGAGGGGGTGATTCCTTTCTGGAGGGTCTAGGGCTGTGGTCAGGCAAACCGCGGCTCTCAAGCCACATGCGGCTCTTTGGCCCCTTGAGTGTGGCTCTTCCACAAAATACCACGGCCTGGGCACGTCTATGTTGAAGAAGTGGCGTAAGAAGTATAACTTTAAAAAATGTGGCTCTCCAAAGAAATTTCAATCATTGTGCTGTTGGTATTTGGCTCTGTGGACTCGTGAGTTTGCCGACCACTGCCCTAAGCCATTTTCCAGGTAGGTCATTAATGCATTCTCTTCCGACTTTTTTCTGTCTCTTCATTACAAAATTATCTTTTGCATCAACAATTGTTGTCATTGATGCATCGTCCTCTGTGGCCACATCTGTTGTTTTCGAAAACTCTATTTTAAAGAAAACAAGCAGCAGGTAACATTTCTGACAGAAACCACTGCGTGGCATTAAAATTGATGGGAGTTTGCTGTTCTCTGCGTGGGCTCATGTCGTGATCTTAAAGGAAGGTAAAGGGTGCCGCCTCAGTCACAGTTTAGGATCTCCAGTGGACGCGAGGAGTGTGCCGTCCGGGGTCTCTCGGGCCACAGGAGCACGGGGGTGCCTGGCATTGGCAGCGGTGTGCACCAGGATGTCCCCATCTTTGGACCTGTGACTGTGCTCCGTTCCTTGGAAGAGGCAAGTCACAGGTGCAGTAGATAGGGCTGCTAATCAGCTGGCTGTCAGACAGAGGGGAGCCCGGATTACCCAGCTGGGCCTCATGTTCGCCCAAAGTGCCTTAACTGAGGCAGAAGGAGGCCTAAGAGGAGCCCGGTGTGTTGCGATGCAGGGATGGGGCCATGAGCCAAGGAATGCAGACACCTCCAGAAGCTAGACAGGGTGAGGTAGGTTCCCCTAGACCCGTCAGCAGAACCAAATACCAATAGCACAACGACTGAAATTTGTTTTGAGAGCCAAATTTTTAAAACTTAAACTTCTTCTAACGCCACTTCTTCAAAATAGACTCGCCCAGGCCGTGGTATTTTGTGCAAGAGCCACACTCAAGGGGCCAAAGAGCCGCATGTGGCTTAGGGCATTTGACCAGGTGGCTCCGTTGAGGCCAGTCCTCCCTGTCGCGAGGGCCATTGTGGTGGCACAGACGCCACCGCACTGTGATGGGGGGGGGGTGTTCTCCGGGGAGGGTCATTGAAAATGCACTCGCCCTCTCCCGGCCATGCCCGAGCACCCTGTTACCTCGTCAACTCTGAGAAATGGGCTCCCCACCTTGTCCTTACTTGGGTTTTGATCTAACATGCATTGTTGCTCAAATTTGGCTAAGAATCCCTAGGACAGAAACAAACGGAATCCGCATGTGGAGAAAGGGCTGCTGAGCACCCTCGGGAGGCAAGAAGAGAAGAAGTGCGTGTGAGTATCAACATCCTTTCCTCCCCCCCCCCCCAAGCCAACGCCTGACCGGCCAGCCGCCTCCCCGCTGCAGCCCTGGACCTGCCGGCCATCGCGCAGCAGCGAGCAGTGGAATAAGTCGTCTGACACGCCCGGGGCTCAGGGAGATGTGTGCGGGCGGTCCAGGCAGAACAATCTGTTTTATAGATGACCTTTTCCATCCGAGCGGCTTCTACCAGGAGAGGCCGCTTCCAGGAGGACAGCCTTCTTAATCCTGTTTTAAAACAAACACCTTCATGTATAAATCACTCCGTTGTAAAGGCACTTCAACTTCACCTTCCTTTCGTCTCGGGGTTTTGGAATCGCTCCGTGTGGCTCCGAGTGAGAGCTCTCGGCGAACATGTGCGCGCCGAGAACCCCGTCACAAGTGCGCAAGCACAGCCACTGATGTATGCAGCGCCTGGCTGTGGGTCGTTTGCAAAATTCGCTAATAAAATGCAGAAGCAGGGTTTCTGTTGAGCGCATGTATGCTTAAGTGCAGGCCAAAGAGGGAAGATTCCACGTCTGGAGAATCTTTTAGGCTTGCGGCAGTCTGCTAATTTCTTAATGAGTGAATTATGATAATTATGGAAGTCTCCGCTGTACATTGTGGAGTGTGTGTGTGTGAGAGAGAGAGAGAGAGAGAGAGAGAGAGAGAGAGAGAGGGGCTTCCCGGCAAACACAGCATTCTGATTCAGCAGCATTCAATGAGGAACATTTCTGCGCTAATAATGCAAAATGGATCTTAAACTGCCACATATTAATCAAATTCATTAGAGTACATTCATTAATTTGTGTGTATAACAGCCAAACTGGGACTGTGGAGTTTGCTGATTTTGCAGAAAATGCATACATTAATGAATGCTAAAACGTCAACGTGAGTAATAGCTTTAAAAATATTTTCATAAAGCAAAATTCTAAGGGGTAATACTGATAATTATTTTCTTTTTAATATTTCCACTTCCATTTTGTTCTGTTATTATCTTTAAGTGGAAAAAAATAAATATAGAAGAAAATAGTTAAAAAATAAAGGGTAAGCCAAAGAGATTGTAAAGGGAAAAAAAGGAGATATGATTAACCTTAACACTAAATTTCCTGCCTATCTTTCAAATCACTTCATTTAAAAATAGGTTCAGCCCCAGCCAGTGCTGCTCTGTGGATAGAGTGCTGGCCCATGCATAAGAAGGGTCGTGGGTTCAATTCCTGGTCAGGGCACATGCCCAGTTTGCAGACCTGATCCCAGTAGGGGATGTGCAGAAGGCAGACAATCAATGATTCTCTCTCATCATTGATGTTGCTAGCTCTCTCTCCCGCTCCCTTCCTCTGTCTGAAATAAAAACATTTTTTTTTAAAGATTCACACGTGCCTTATATCAGCCCCCTTGGATGGGGCTTGGAGAATGCTCTCTGCTGTCACACACAGCATGAAATGATGGAGAAAAATACTAGTCAGCAGGTTTGAGCTCACATCCTGCACCTACTTAGTCAATGGCTAAGTAGCAGTGGGAAAGGGTTTGATCTGTGTCCCCATTTCCTCATCTGTAAAATGGAATGACATTGAACAATGCTGTGGGGATGAAATGTATCCACAGATCCGATAGGAAAGTAGGGCGTGATAGTATAATTTCCAAGCTGTGTTTCTATGGAGAGCGGCTCCCAGGTGGCCAAGTGATGTGAGCTGCGGGAGGCGCAGCAAGTAAACAAAGCTGGATCAGGTGCCTGTAATTGAGTA
Organism: Pipistrellus nathusii; assembly: GCA_963693515.1. Lineage (NCBI taxonomy): Eukaryota > Metazoa > Chordata > Mammalia > Chiroptera > Vespertilionidae > Pipistrellus > Pipistrellus nathusii. The sequence continues at coordinate 1,609,700 of OY882871.1, read as the reverse complement.
GATTGGAAACCCATGAGAACATTGTAAACATCTTGACCATGCCTTTACTTGCCTCGTGGGATCTGGCTATAAACTAAAGACACAGCTTGCAGGCTGTGGTGCTGACTCTCTAATCAGAGGGTAGCGTCCCACCTAGACCCAGCTTTATTCTCGTCTCTCCTCTTTAAACCCCGCCCCCCCCCCCACACACACACACACACTCCCTCCCTCAGGTTCACCCTTGGCCGTGCTGGCGCCCCACATGTTTCAGAAGTTCAGGGGGCTGCACAGAGGGTTTGCAGGCCATGGAGAGTGAACCTAATTGCCAGTGCCCATGAAATTGGAGCAGAGCCACCTTAGGCTGTAAAGCGGGCTTCCCAGAACTTCTCTGATAGACTTCACTGACCATGACGAGGGGAAGAAGGCTGACAGCCACTGACACAAGTTCTTCCTCCGAGTAACGACCACGATTACAAAGTTTTGTCAAGCTTTAACTTCTATAATTTCTATTATGAAATTAATAAGTCTGGAGAATAGTATTTCTTGCCCGGCCACTGTGGGCCTATCAACCATGGTTGATTCACCTATCAACCATGAGGTTTAATTCCCCGGTCAGATCTGTGCATCGAGTGTTCAGATTGGCGCATGTGAAATACACGTAACCTACAGCTGTGTCCATGTGTGATGGTGAAGTACACAACAACAGCAGGCCTCTGTAGCGTGTAAAACCGTTTGCTGCTCACACAGCACCACGAGCCAAACCTATGTTTTGGCTCTCAGAAGGTGGAGCTTGGTTTTATGTTCTTCCTAAACAAACATATCAAGTGTTGCGGTTCATGAAATTGCATGGTATGAAACAACATCGCGCATGACATAGATACGTGACCCATGCAACCGAAAATTAAGCTACACAACATGAGTTCTCTTAATTATTAGCTGTCACATTGAGATTAAATTGGGCATTAAATTAAGTTTAAAGAGAGATTAAATTGTGACATGAGGTACAGTAAAGACACAATAGGCATTGAAAATAAAAGGTAATTATTCAGAATAAAACCACAGCATTGAGGATCTGAATACGTGTCCGCATTGAAATTTAAATCCAAGTTCATTTTGGTATTAAAATAGGGATGAAGAGGTGAGTTTCATTATCTCAGTCCCTTAACTTTAGAAATCAACGGTCTATTGCTCACGAGCTGTGTTTGAAGTTTCCTAATGCCAGGCCAGTTGATTTTAATAGAGACATCAGGAAGATCATGGTCTGCACCACATCTACTGCTTTTGTATGATTATTTTCTATAACTATTTCCCTTTTAGAAGTTAAGTTCTTCAGACCAGCTTCATATTAAAAGTTTCTCAAAATCTTTTATTTTCATTAACTTTTTTCTCTTTAACCTTTGCATATCCCTCACTAACCAAAAAAGTTTTGTCAAGCTTTAACTTCTATAATTTTTATTATGAAATTAATAAGTCTGGAGAATAGTATTTCTTGCCCGGCCACTGTAGCTCAGTGGTTGAGCATCCACCTATCAACCATGAAGTTTGATTCCCCGGTCAGGGCACATGCTGGATTTCAGGCTTGATCCCCAGTAGGGGGCGTGCAGGAGGCAGCCGATCGTGATTCTCTCTCATCATTGATGTTTCTGTCTCTCTTTCCCTCTCTCTTCCTCTCTGACATCAATAATATATATATATATATATATATATATATATATATATATATATATATATATATGTATATATTTAAAAAGAATAGTATTTATTTACTGTAGGGAGTTGACCCTGGAAATTCTTTTCTTCTATTGTGTTTTAATTGATTTCAGAGAGGAAGAAAGAGAAAAAGAGAGAGAGAGAGAGAGAGAGAGAGAGAGAGAGAGAGAGAGAAACATCAATGATGAGAGAGAATCATGGATCCGCTGCCTCCTGCACAGCCCACACTAGGGATCGAGCTGCACCCTGGCATGTGCCCTGACCAGGAATCGAACTGTGACCTCCTGGTTCATAGATGGACGCTCAACCACTGAGCCACACCAGCCAGATGACCCCGAAAGTTCTAACATCCCCCTCTTCCTTTTCTGTCTCCCTCCTTCTGTTTGGCGAGCACCGATTTTAGGAACAGAGTGCCCTGAACAAGATGTATACAGACCTGAAATAACATTGTCAGACAGACAAAAACTCACAGACAGCAGTGTGGTGGTGACCTGAGGGTAAGGGTAAAGGAGACGGATATATGGTGATGGATTTGCCCTTGGGCAGTGGGCACACAGTGCAATATTCACATGCTGAGTCATGGAACTGTACGCTTTTAAAGCTAACGGTGCACAAATCATCTCCTCATGGACTGTATCCCACTTGGTAAACTCCATGCTAATTGGGAAAATAAATGCCAGTGCAGTTTCTTACACGACTTTTCTCCCTTCCCAGTCATGTTTGTTTTTAAGGGGAAAACGGGGGTTGTTGTTTTTTATTTTTGATAGTGTGTTTTATTGTTCCTCACACATATTTAGGCTAACGTAAGCACACACAATTCAGAAACAGTCGCCCAGAGATAACATTATTTGCCCAAGGAAGGGGCAGGCTGAGAATACTGAGTATTTTGTTTCCTCGTTCTGTGCCCACATGCCACTTCTTGATGTGTCAGAATTGACACATGCCAACGGCAAGTTCAAGCAGAACATTGTCTAAAACAAGGAGGTGGGAGTTGCAGAGGAAGCTAAGAGGCCGAGCCAAGCACAGCGGAGAGATGGGAATCCACAGCCGCATCCTCAGAGCAAACGCTCCCGGTTGGTGCTTGTCCCCCGGGGCAAGCGGTTGGGACTGTGGGTGCGCCCTGCTCTCCGGCCTCTCCCTCTCCAGGCAGACCTCCTGGGTCAAAGCCGTCCACTCCATTCGTCATCGGCTCTTTGTCCCTCCAATCAGACACGTTACCTTTGTTCCTTTGCCAGGCGCACCGGGTGCGTTTGCCTGGGGTATGAGTCCTCTGAGGAGGCTAACTTACTCCCCCAGCGTGGGAAGCAGCTGTGCCACGGAGACGGCCCAGTCTCAGGGGGCAGTGGTCCCGCCACCCCATCCCTCCTTCTGGACACAGAGTCAGGTTTCCTCACACGAGTCTCGTTACTGAAAAGGCAAAGGCCACCCCTTGGGAGGTGTTTGGAGAAGCTGGGCCTTCCTTTTGCAATGACGGGGGCAATCCCAAGTCCCACATTGTCCTGCTCCAGTGGGTGGAAGCAGAAGGTGGTGCTGGTTGGCGGGCAAATAAACCAACCTTTTCCCCAGCAAATAGCTCTGTCTAGCGTTCTATGCCAGGCGCTCTCGTCCACACAATGATGGATCCAGTTCCTGTATGTGCTTCCCTTCCCCGTCCTGCCGTGTGTGTGTGTGTGTGTGTGTGTGTGTGTGTGTGTCTGTGTGTGTATGTGTGTGTGTGTGTGTGAAGGTGATTATAGAAGTCCTTTCTACTTTATTCCTTTTCCCTGATTGTGCCTCTAATTTTCCTCGTCTCCTGGCAGATAGCATTTCCCATTGCCAAGATAAACTCCCAGGGCGGCCTTCTTGAATTCATTTACTTCCTGGCGTCCAGCGTTTCGTAGATGATGTAAATGAAGGAGGTGGCTTATTTAAAGAGACCTGCTTATCCTTCCCCGCCCTGGCCAGATGAGCAGGCACATGCTTTTGTGTTCTTATTTGACCCCCCTGAAGTTGGCCATTACATGTGAATGCCACAGCCCGCCTCTGCCGTATTTAAGGGACCTCCTCACTCACCCATGTGGGCATTGGCGTTGGTAGTAACTTGATGCAATGTTACACTGTTTTAATTTTTTCTCTGATCACTTCCTATTCCCTGGGAAAACCCCCTCCCCACTCAGTCCCACCTGTGTCTCCGCGATGATGCCAGCTACCCCCGGAATATCGCTGTTCAAGATAGTGCCCCCCCCCCTCGGGCTGCTCGTTAACGCCATGGCAGCGTCTAACTGGAATGAATAAGGTGGGGTGCAAGTCCCTCTCTCCTTTCAGAGAGACTCTGTGGTTTTAAAAAAGTGTTTTCTAGCTGCCCATTTCTTTGTCTCAATGGAAATGGTGTACACTCCTACATAACCATGGTCACAACTCAGTATGCAAAGTGTCACAGTGTGGGAGTGTGTGTGTGTGTGTGATTCAAGTGTATATTTCATAAAAAATTCCAGAGAAAGTTCTTTATCTTCAAAAAAAAAAAAAAAAAAAGCTGCCTAAAACCCAGCCAGACTTGAGTTAGCGTCCATGTTTGAAGGAGTAACTTGTCTTTCTTCCTTTCTAATAACCCAGAGTCTGCAATATTCATCTCTTAACGAATCCTAACCATGTAGCCACACTCCGAGTACAGGAGGAATTATAGATTTGAAGCCCAGTGTGGGCGACTCAGGGGGCACCAGGTTCTGCAGGGTGGAGTGCTGCTTGTGTCACACGGGTTTCTGAGCCTTTCTTTCCTGATCCCCTAGAAATGGGCCAGTACCTGGGCTCTAGGCGCGAACTAATTCTCAGGTTCCCAGGGCAGCCAGGTGAGAGGTACCTAATGGAAGCACTGAAGGTGGGAAACAAACTAATGGCGCCCAAACCACACTCTCGCTCTCACCACCACTCACTTACTACCTGGTAGATGCATGCCAGCATTCAAGCATCCTGGAGGGTCCAAGAGAAATATATGGCGCTAGAGGCCCGGTGCACAAAGATTCGTGCCAGAACGGGCCTTCCTTCCCCTGGCGGCCAGCACCGCCTCCGCTCCAGCCGGGGCCCCTTCAGCCTTCCCACCTGCCCGGAGCCGGGAGTGGCTGGGGCGGTGAGAACACAAGCGTCCCGCTTTGCCCCCGGCCTCTGGGAGCCTGCTATGCAAATTACCCAACCGTAACAATTTTTCAATTATTTATGAATTTTTCCGGAATGTATCACACACACTAAAAAGTTTAACGCTCTACATCAGCGCTGGAATGGGACGGAGATCCGTGGCTCTCTTAGGAGCTGTCCCTGGACACGCGCCACTCTTCGGCGGAGGGATCGTGTGCAGACGCTTTATGGGGCCTCAAGGGTCAAATGGAAGTACCGTGACCCGCCCTGCCCACAGCCTCACCGGGCAACCGAGGGCTGAAGACCCGAAAGGGGAATTCCAGAAACGAACACACCAGCTTCAAGCAGCCGGCCGCGCGGGGCCGCGCGGGCAAGTCTTCCGTGGTCTGAGCGGACATCGGCGACCCTCAGGCTCCACCAGGTCCATCACCCTTGTGCGGTGTCACGTTCAGTGCACGTTCCTGCGGCGTCACTGCGCGCTCCCACGTCCACCTCCCTGTGCGGCGTCAGTGCACGTTCCTACGTCCAATTCCCTGTGCGGCGTCAGTGCACGTTCCTACGTCCATCTCCCTGTGCGGCGTCACTGCGCGCTCCCACGTCCACCTCCCTGTGCGGCGTCAGTGCGCGCTCCCACGTCAACCACCTCCGCGGGACATTTGGGCGCCTCGCTGTGGGCCGGCGTCCGTCTGGCTGGTTCCGGGCGTCGGGGGCGGTGTCCGGGCCCCACGGGCTCACGGCCGCAGAGCCAGCGCGGAGGCCGGCAGGGAAGGAGCGCGGGGAGTCCTCCTGCCGCGGTGAGTCCGCTTCACGGATGCTCTGGGACCGCCGGTCCCTCCCCGCGCCGCCCCGTCCCCTCCCCGCGCCGTCCCGGCCCCTCCCCGCGCCGCCCCGTCCCCTCCCCGCGCCGTCCAGTCCCCTCCCCGCGCCGCCCGGTCCCTCCCCGCGCCGCCCCGTCCCCTCCCCGCGCCGTCCAGTCCCCTCCCCGCGCCGTCCCGTCCCCTCCCCGCGCCGTCCCGTCCCCTCCCCGCGCCGTCCCGTCCCCTCCCCGCGCCGTCCCGTCCCCTCCCCGCGCCGTCCAGTCCCCTCCCCGCGCCGCCCAGTCCCCTCCCCGCGCCGTCCAGTCCGCGCCGCCCGTCTCCTCCCCGCGCCGCCCGGCCCCTCCCCGCCTGCAGCCGTCGCAGCGCCGGGGCTGCGGTTCGCCCCGGGACCTTTCCGTTCACCCTCCGCGCTGACGGACCGACCGCGGGGCTGGGCCTGGAGCTCCACGGTCGGGGCGCGTCCCTCCCTGAAGGGGGCGGCGTCCGTCCGTTCCGGGCGAACGGGCGGCAGCAGCGGCGTCCCTCCGGTCCACGCTCTGCCCCTTCCTCCCTCTAGGCAGTCACACTGCGGCCCGCCGGCGCGGCTCGGGCTGGGCGCCCCCGGGAGCCAGGAGGTCAGGGCTCCATGTCAGGCACCGGCCCGTGCGGCTCCAGCCCCAGCGGGGCGGGCAGGGGGCAGCTCAGGTCTGTCCGTCTCTCCCTCTCCCGTCCTCTCTGAAATCCATTAAAATAATAAAAATTAAATTCACACACACACACACACACACACACACACGTCTTTAAATGAAAAAAAGAAAAAAACACCACAAAAGAACAAGTTCTTGGCCTGGCCCAAATAGTTCAGTTTATTCTTCAGAAGCCTGCCTTCGGGTGAGGATTTTAAAGCTGCCGAAGCTCTGGATGTGGGGTGGGGAGTGTCTGCAGGGTCAGGGCCATCCCGGGCGGCCTGCACCGGGCCTGGGAGGCCCTGCGGGTGGAGGGACAGGGCACAGGGCGCGGGCGAAACTGACCCCACGCGGGGCAGGAGGGAGGAGCGAGCGGCCATGACCCTGACCCTGACCCTGACCCTGACCCTGACCCGTGGCCGCGGACGCGGCGGGCTTAGCCCCTGCGTGGTCCAGGCCGGTTCTTTTAACGTAATTGAGAAGATTTGTGGAAATGGCTGAGGAGAGGGAGGATGTAGTAATTTTCTTACTAAATATTTTTCCTTGATTTTGATTTTATCTTAGATTTGTTTTATACTATTTTAATGTATATTTTCCTTTTTTTTTTTTTTTTTTTTTTTTTAGAATTGCCAGAGACTCATCCATTTAATGGGTTGTTTGAAGAACCAGCTATTGATGTTGAGTAAGTTTACTTTTTGCTTTCTATTTCGGTGATTTTTAATTTTATTCTGCAGATAAGATGTAAACACATTAGTCTTATTTTGTTATTGTTCTTTTTCTAAATCTTACGTTGAATGCTAAATCATTTGTTATTTTTAGGCATTACTGTTTTCTTTTCTTTTAATATATTTTATTGATTTCTTACAGAGAGGAAGGGAGAGAGATAGAGAGCTAGAAACGTCGATGAGAGAGAAACATCGACCAGCTGCCTCTTGCACACCCCCTACCGGGGATGTGCCCGCAACCAAGGTGCCCTTGACTGGAATCGAACCTGGGACCTTTCAGTCCGCAGACCGACGCTCTACCACTGAGCCACACCGTCAGGCATTACTGTTTTCTAACAAATGCATTTAAGGCGGTACATTGTCCTTTTAATAGAAGTTTGGCCGCATCTCAGTAACTTTGATTTGTAGTGCTTTGGTTTCTGTCAGCTTTAAGTATTCTACAATTTAATTTTTCTTTTTAAGAGTTATCTGTAGGAGACCTTTTAAAACCCAGAGTTTTAGAGTTATTCATTTTTAGTTTAATTGAATTATAGCCAGAGCAGGTGGCATTTGTGATTTCTGCCTTTGGGAACTGAGACTTCTTTGTGGTATATGGAATATTCTGAAATATTACATGGTTTTGAATAAAATGTCTATTTTCCATGACACTTGTCTTCATTTGTCTGTCAATTTCTGAGAGAATTGTGTTAAATTATCTCAGTATTATTTTGTTTTTGTTAGCATTGTTTTGATTTTCTAGCACTTTTTGCATTACACAATTTAAAACGTAAACAATTAGAACTACTTTATCTTGTTTGTCGATTGCTTCTTCAAGATTAAATACTAGTATCCCCTTCGTTCCAGTCAGTATTTTCTTCATGCCTTCCATTTTGGTTTGCTCTAATATTGATGCTCTGATTTTGTTATTGTTGAGATTGTATTGAATTTATAATGCATAAAGAAAAAGCTCACATAAAATATTAAGCATTAGTTTTAAGAACAATACACTTTTACAGGTTTAAGCCTTGTTTTCCCAAATGTGTTTCTAGTTATTTTATCAATTTGTTGCTATTCTCAATGGGATATTTTCTTCTATTACGGTCATTATTTAGTGATTGCATTCACATAGTAAAAACATTTATTTTTTTATATTTTGTTTCCAGCCATCTTATGAAATTATATTTTGAAATTACGTTTAATTCATTCCTTTGGGTATTCTGTCAGTATTAGCATCTAAAATAACGATAATTTGCGCTCTCCTTTGTATTGCTTATATTTCTGGTCCGCCTGTCTAATTGCACTGGTTAACATTTGCAGCACGATGATACTGAAAGTGGCCTTGGAGGCATCCTTGCTTTGCGCCTGTCTTTAAGACAAATGCAAGGCATTGGTTTGTCATGATAACAAAGCACATGCTCCAGTCAGAGATTCATTTTATTGCAAACAATAGAAAACGTTGGTAATGGAGATTCAAAGAGAAAGTTTCTTTTTCTCCAGTAACGTGAGGGCTGGAGGTGGAGGATGTTGGTTCATCCTGTGGTCCGGCCAGGCGGAGTGTTAATGTGTGTCCAGGCGTTTTCTCTCACAGTGCTGGGAGTACATCTGTGTTTGAGATAGAGGAGAGGCCGGGACATCTGTGCTTGTCCTTTAGCTGGAATGCAGACACTTTCCTCAAAGCCCCCAGCAGATGTCTCCTTGGTAAGGGAGGCTGGGAACTTGGGGGAAGAAATATAAGTGACTTTTCATCCAGGTTTTCAAACGTATTAGAGTTGTGCAAAATATTATTTCGAATTCTTTCAACTCGCTTTGTATTTGTGTATTATTTTTTAATTCTTATTTCTAATTTTGTGGGGTTTTTCTTTCTTATATTTTTCTTGATTAGTCTAACAAGTATTTTATTTTACTCTGGGATTTTTGTTTTTGTTTTTTTCTTTGAACCAATTCTGCCAGTTTTGTTTGCTAATTCATTTATATCTGCATTTATCTTTATTAATTCTTTACTTTTGCTGTTTGTGTTTATTTTATTGTTACTTTTCTAAATACTTGATTTGGATGCCTAATTCATTTGTTTTATTTTTTCATGATTTATAATAAAGGAATTTAAAACTGATGTTTTCATTTGAGGATTAATGTACTTTTCATTATTTTCAGCTACTTTACATTATGGTCTTCTTTGATATAAAGGAGTATAGAAGATGTATATTTACAAGTAGTGGTAATTTTTTCTTTTTCTTTCTTCTTTGCTATTAAATTTTAATTTTATTGAATTATGGTAAAAATGTACCATACATTTTTGTTTTTTTAGAATATCCTGAGATTTTGTTTGTTACCCAACTTTTGAAAAATGAACACTTGAAAATAAATTACTATTATATTAAATCCAGTGGGATTTTTTGTCTGTTTGTTTCCTCATTTTTAGTATATGAAAGTCATTAATAACTTAAGAAAAGTGTTAAAGAGTCTCCCCTTACTTTTTTGTTTCAAATAATTTATCTTTTTATTTCCTGCCATTTTTACTTTTCCTTGATGCCATATTGTTTGGTGTGTAACGATTAATGAAACATACATCTTAACTATGCCTGTTAAATCTCAGCATTATAATGCTTTTCTTCTGGGGTTCACCTTTGTCTTGGTTTGCAAATTAGTATTGCAAAGCCTGCTTTCTTGTGATTTGCAGCTGCCAGTGTCTCTGGCCGTCCTCTTCCTTTCAGACTTGTCCCTAAGAGCACAGAGATGGCTTTAGTTTTTGGTCCCATTTGCATTGATTTTTATAATAACTGTTTCATTTCAATTTTGTAATCCTATTTAATGTTTTTGGCCTTATTGTTTTCTTGATGTTTTTCTTTCATCTTGTATATTGGCTTCTTTAGATTGTTTATTGCTTTAGGAGGCATATGAAAGATAGTCTTTTAATTTCTATCTAGTTGCTACCTTTACAACTTTAAATAATATTTTAAATACATTCTTCATTAACCAAGTTAGGAAATTAAAGATTATAAATACATGAAACATTTTGAGGAATTACATTTATTTTGCTTGCTTCACTCCTTTTCTTACTAACTTTAATTGGCATGTTCTTGCATATTTAATTGGTACATCTTTTTTAGGTCCAGTCTATTATTACTATGTTTTTATTTTGTACAAAACAGTTGCATTTTACTGTATAAGTTTTGAAAGATTTTTTGCATATAAATTTGCATTCTGTTTTGAATAACATGACCACTACGTTATTTATGTGTCAGCTTGCCGACGCAGGATGCCCAGACAGCTGGTGAGCATTATTCTGGCGTGTCTGTGATGCGTCTCTGGAAGGTATTAGCATTTGAGTCCGATGACTGAGTAAAGAAGCTCACCCTCACCAGTGTCCGGTGGGCACCATCCCAGGGGCTGAGGGCTTGACTGGAACAAAAAGGTGGGAGAAGGACACGTGTGCTCTCTGTGCTTGCGCTGGCTGGGCCATCCATCTTCTCTGGCCTGAGCCTCAGGCTCCTGAGTCTTGGGCCTGAGACTCTGACTGGGGCTTGCACACTCTGCCCCCCCGATGCTAGGTCTTTGGACTCAGACTGAATTAGTGGACTCTCGAACAGTACAATTTTGAACTTATACGCGGGTTTCCTTTTTTCTTTTTCTGTGTTTTTTTCCTCCCTTCTTAAAATTTTATTTCATTGTTGACAATAGTACAGATGTCTCCTATTTTCTCCCTTTTTGCCCCCTCCCCCAAGCCCCGCTCCACTCCAGGCCTTCCCCATGCTATTGTCTGTGTTCGTAGATTATGCATGTATGCATATATGTCCTTTGTTTAATCTCTTCCTGTCTCCTCCCCCTCAGCCTACCATCTCTCTACCCCCCAAGGTCTGTTTTTCCAGATTGTTTTCAAGAAATACTGAAAATGTATTTTTCCTTCCTTATGGTTTTCTTGATAACATTTTCTTTTCTTTAGCTTAATTTATTGTAAGGATACAACATAGTACATATAACACACAAAATATGTGTTAAACGACTTCTGGTCAACAGTGGATTTGGAAGAAGCGAAGTTACACGTAGATTTTTGATTGCACAGGGCGGGGGGGAGGAGGGCACATGTAAGCCCTGAGTTGTTCAGGAGTGGAGTGTCCATCACCAGCTCCTCTGGGTCTCTAACTTATAGACCGCAGATCCTGGGACTTCCCAGCTCCATAAACAGACAGTCATCTTCTACAATAGATGTTATATCAGAGGGTGTCCCCAACGCGCACACACACTTGGAGTGATTACAAAGTCAGTGTTTATTAACATACAGGTCATGTTCAAAATTTAAAGAAATCTGCAGAAATGAACATTTTTTTTTGTCAGTGTCTATTTCCATACTGATGACCGTTCTGGCTCAGGCTCCACTGGTAATGTGAAGCGATGGAATCGCAAACATCAAGGTCCATTTCATTTGGTATTTGTGTGCCCTCAATGTGTGCACTGTTGCCCGTTTTGTACCATAAACTTTATCTTTTATGTCTCCCCATAAAAAAGTCTAGAGCATAAATTTTCTTTGTTCAAAGCGTAGTCTTTACCCATTATTTCAAATTAATTACACCTGAAAAGGAGTGAAAATTAAGAGAGCTATCAGCTGTTAAAGTGTGTATATATCTTTTTGGGGGACATCCTCTGTACACACTTTGAATAATTGTGAAGTCAGTATTTGTACTTCACCGGTGTTTTAAAACTTCCAGTAGCATTCATTTTAGGATGAATTTCCTTTGTTCAAAGCTTAGTCTGGCTGAAAAGAAATAAATATCAATTGAGTTATAAAGTGTGTATAGTGTTTTTTGGGACATCCAGTATCTCTATTTCTGTCTCTGTCTCTACCCTCTCTGTCTCTCTAAATTTCTCTCTATCTCTATCTCTATCTCATTTTTCTCTATCCTATTCATCCCGTTTCTCTAAAGAACCTGACTAATAAAGGCAGATTCTGTTTTCTCACTTCGGGAAAGATTTTTTTTTTCTTATTCTCTTTTAAATATATTTTTCTGCTCCTCTTTACATGTTTTCTGTTTCAGAACACTGGCCATTTGTAAATTGATCTCTGCTATCTCATCTCCACATCTGTCAGCATGCCTCTTACCTTTCTGTTTGCATTCTGTTCGACTTTCTCAAATCTCTCTCCACGTCTCAGTTTCCACAAAGCCAGCCCTTCTTCCTGCTGTCTATAATGGGATTTATATTGCCCTCAGTTTCTTCCCTCAATTTTCCAGCTCCTTTTCAAATTATTCTTACATTTTGTCATCTCACTGTTGCTCATGAGTTTCAGGGGGATTCCGTTTTAGTTCATGTCCCTGAGAATGTTTGTGTTTCTGGTGCTATCATTTAAGCAGAGACCTAAAGGCAAAAAAGGCACGCATCAAGGAAAGGTGGAGAGTTTAGAAGACCGTTCAAAGCAGAGAGCATAAGGCACAAGGTGGAAGAAAGCTCAGAACGCTTATGGGACATACAGGGGGAGGGATGGTTGCTTATATAACTGGAAAATGGTGAGTGGAGGAAAGAATGGCATAACTTGAGGCTTGAGAAGTAAGTAGGGGACAGATCATGTGGGGATTTATATGTTAAGGAATTATGTTTTGTTATAAGTTCAACAGCAAACGATTGAATGGTTTTAAGCAGTGGACATGGCCTATTGGACATCGTTAAGAATTCACCCTGGAGAAATTGAGGATGGATTGGAGAGGAAAGTGAAAGAGTGATGGTGTCTGTTGGGATGCAGACATGGGTGAGGAATTATGGTGCCGTGGACTTAGAGTGAGGGCAGAGGAAATAGAAAATAGTGGGTGGATTTGAAAATATTTCATAGTACTCAGTAATGGATTAATATGGGAATAAAGTGTAGCAGTAAGTGTGAGAAAAAATCTAGAAATAGGTTTAGAAGAAGTTGAAAAGAAGCAGGAAGACTCAGTCTTGCAAAGAGTCGACAAGGAATATTTGAATGGGAGAGCAGCCAATGAGCACTGTCTGGGGAAGAGTAATACTAGTAAGTCTTCAGGATGGAAGACAATGAAGGAAGAAGACCAGTCAAGCTCTATATTGGAAAGGCCCCGGTGAGGACATCAAGGAGGGATACGTAGAATGGACTCAGAGGAAAGTGTTTTGGGACTTAGCACTAAATCAGACGTGGGCAGTGGCATGGAAAACAGTCAGTGGTGTAATGATAACAATTGGAGAAACTAAGAAGAAACAGGAAGATGGGAAGGCTGAGTTAAAAAAATTTCCCAGTTGTTTTGAAAGCAAACACTGATTATTAAGACCAATAGTGTGCATAGTTTACCAAAAGTCAAATTATAAATTTTTAACTTTTATTATGCAAAGCATTAAATGCACAGAAAGGCTGCTGCAGTTTCTCCTTAAAAATGCTTGAGTCCTGCCGAAGCCGGTTTGGCTCAGTGGTAGAGCGTCGGTCTGCGGACTGAAAGGTCCCAGGTTCGATTCCGGTCAAGGGCATGTACATTGGTTGCGGGCACATCCCCGGTGCGGGGGTATGCAGGAGGCAGCTGGTCGATGTTTCTCTCTCATCGGCATTTCTAGCTCTCTATCTCTCGCCCTTCCTCTCTGTAAAAAATCAATAAAAATATATTTTAAAAAAAATGCTTGAGTCCTGCACAATCCTCCATTCCGCAGGCCCTCCGTTCCTCCAGCTCTTCCCACCCAGCACACAAAAAGGGGAGCTATCTCATCTTCAGGCTCCCACAAAAGGGAAAGAGCCCAGTGTTTATGGGTTAAATTTGCTGGAAAAGTGTACAGAGTACTGGCTAAAGAACCCATCTTACGTTTAAGTCCCCAGAGAGTCAATTAACATGTTGTCTGTGTCTTTTTAAGTTAAAAATTTGTTTCCTTTATCTCCATTATTGGTTATATTCAAGCGGTGATTGTTCAGGACTAAGTCACCATCACACCTGCAAAGCCAGGTTACGAAGTCTTTGACCTTGGCTTTCGCTACATAGAGTTTCCCTGTGTATCCTTTGATAGGTTGCTATCCCGGGCTGATTGTGGGAGGAAAACTACCCCAGGGTCCCCACAGGTGCCTCTGTGTCTCTGGCCCCCCTTCAGATTCTGACAAAGGTCCCTGCCCTCACTTTCTCCAAAGCCTTTTCCAGAACCCCGTCCCCTCTCTTTCCGCTCTACCTGCTGCGGGGGTTTGGGCCTTCTTCTCTTCCAAGGCAAGCTCTTGCCAGGGACATGGAATGGAATGGCCTGCCCTTTATTTACCCTGCTGTTCACAATCCTGCCCGTACCACGTCCCAGGCTCCCACTGCCCAGAAGTGAGGCGCTCCTCAGGGCAATACTGTGCACTGCGGATCCCAGGCTAACAGCCACACACATCCCACAGCTCTTGGGCGACTCGCGTTTTTCATATTGGTCATTGTCCGTTGATTGAAAGAGTCTTACAGGTGTTTGGAAGTATGTCCTGACACTCATCTGTCCGTCTCTTGATTTCATCCCATGGTGAAGGAGGAAAAGTGAGCCTGTGCCTCGTGCTGATATGGGCCGAGGAGGTGCAGACATGGGCTGCGCTGATGCGGGTGTGTGGCATTGATGACTCAATCCCCATAGGAGGACTTGCTGTCAGGGTGTGATTTTCTGACATAGTGAAGAATTCATGACAAAGCTCGAGGTGAAACAAGCTACAGTCTTCCCTCAGTGCACATCATTGTTGCATTCCTGGAAATTTCCGTGTATGTGAAAGCCATGCAGGAAATATTTTGTGCTTATATGTTGAACAGAGTTAGGTCCTAGGACTGAATATTTACAAATAGGATGTTCACTTTCCGGAATATGCAATGGGGCATTTAGAAGTCATACCGAAGGGAGGATAATGTTTTGTCATGGACTGTGCTTATAGGACCGCTTAACCAAATATTTACTAGTGCTGCCCATCAATCACCGAAACAACCAGAAAATACCTCTGCAGATTTCCAAAATGCCCCCTAGGGGGTGGTACAACCACCTGCAGAGCGACTGCCTAAACTGAGGCATTCTTGAGGATTTCCTTAAAACCACCTGAGAGAGAGCATCAAACGAGTCAATATTTACAAAGACTTTCCACAGTGCTTGGCGTGTTGTAAGTTCAGCACGTGCATTTGTTACACAAGTGAAAATATAGATGTGACAGTCACAATATGCCCAAGTTTTTAAAAGGTAAGCCAAACATTTATGAGGGCTGAGCCCATGTGACCTGCTAATCTTTTAAAAAATTATATAAAATGTACACAGCTTATGATGGGCCATCATTTGCATACAGGGGAGGAAGAGTAATCTGTATATTTAATCTATATAATTGCTTTTATAAACACAGATACTAAGAAACCAGTAGTGTTATTTGCCCCTGGGGTTGTAAGAGGAAGACTTTTCATTGTAAACTCTTTGAAACATTGGTATTTCAGACAAAATGAATGAAATGCCTAATTCAAAATAAATACATATTTTTATAAATTTAAACAGTTTATTTTAGCATATTTCAGGAATAATGAGAAATGAGATATAAACGAATTGAACGTAAATGATCGGATTACTTACTTTTTGTAACCAGCCCACCTTTGTATAGCCGCTTTCTTCCGGCCTGGTTCTCCATGATCTGTTATTAAAAATCAACGTCACCGAAACCGGTGTGGCTCAGTAGATAGAGCGTCAGCCTGTGGACTGAAAGGTCCCAGGTTCGATTCCGGTCAACGGCATGTACCTTGGTTGTGGGCACATCCCCAGTGGGGGGTGTGCAGGAGGCAGCTGATCGATGTTTCTCTCTCATCAATGTTTCTAACTCTATCCCTCTCTCTTCCTCTCTGTAAAAAATCAATAAAATGTTTTTAAAAAATCAGTGTGAACACTATTTCCTGATGCCATCGAGTTTAATTTTCATTAAAATAGAAATACATTTATTTCCTTGGGATTCAACCCCAGCTCATCTCCTCCAATGAGTACGTGCCTGGGAGTTTGGAGGTTGGTGATAGTGGACACTCTGGATACTGCTCTTGACTTACCTGGCCTTCCCAGTGAGCGGGACCATGGTCACATCAGCGAGTGGAGGGGAAAGAGGAAGCGGCAGGACATAGACTAATAGAGAGCACAGTAAACAAGGGTTAAGGTGTTTGGGAATCTCAGAACTTTTGAATCTCACATTTAGAAGAATATTTTAGAGAATATCCAGTTTACTCCTCCTCTCTCCTTTCTTCCTCTTCTTTCTCTCTTTCCCTTTCCTCTCCTCTGTTCTTCCATCCACCCTGCCATGTTCCTTTTCTCCTTCTGTCTTTAATCGGTATGAAATAGGTTCCCAGATCACCCAGCGAGTGAGGGCGAGAACTGGAACTCAGACCCAAGCCTTCTTTCTCAGAAAGAGGATGCAGACACCCGAGGCTCGTTTCCTGTCTTCTCTCCCTTTCTCGGCATCCACCTCTTTCCCCCAGTTGGGTCCGGGAAGGAGGGCTTGGGTAGCATGTAAAGGACCATGATTTCTGAGCGGAGGCTGTGTGACGGCAGCTGGCAGTGCCTAACAGCATGGGCCCTGATGGGAAGGAGCAGGATGAGACTGACCAGAGGGCAGCCTCCAGGGCCCACCCCTGCTCACTAACGAGGGAGCCGAAGGCAAATAGAAAATAGCTTCTGGCCACACGTGTAAAAGTCCTTCTCAGCCTTAATGTGTCAGGAGACCAGGCACCACTCAGTGTACTCCAAGAGCCTTTCTCATAGGTAACTGCAGAAGCCCTCCTGCCACAGAGTGAAATAGAAACTGGCCTCCCAGGGCCAGAACCACCATGGACGTGGGGAGACTGTTGGATTCCCTGCCGGCGGGGACGATGGAGGCATCAGCAGCAGTTATCCCACCTTACCTTAGAGCAAGTGGTCTGCAAGCCTTTTTCCCCCTCTCTCTCTTCATCAGATGATTAAAAAGATTCCCATGCTTATTTTCAAATTATGTCAGAAAAGTAGATTAAAGAATTTATGCTTAGGAAAATGGGGATAAATATTCAAACCTAAATTATGGCAGTATTAATTTGTGCTAAGTAACTAGAAAATTTTCTGAGCATTAATTCCATTTACATATGTTCATTCAGATTTGTATCCCTGAAGCAGGCAAGTATCTGGGGTTTGAAGCATTTAATCACTGAGTAAGCAGCCCTCAGTGGGATTGCCATTTATTTATTGTCTCTATTGATTTCCTTGCACAGGGGAACGCTGTGGTGAATAGAAACCGGCTGCCGAGGAGAAAGAACTCTATCTTTTCTGGTGCAGAACAAAAGCTCTTCTCATATTACTTTATTTTTTTTTAAAAGAGCAACCTGTTTTCTCCAGATCATTCCAGCTAAGGGCAGAATGCTGCTTCATTCATTCATCAGAAACCCTTCTCCCACGGATATGTCATTTTACAGTTCCTAGACAGACAGGCTGAGTAGCACTTGTTTTCTGTTCAGGTTGAATGTTAGACCGAGTTCCAGTTGGGTATGGGGTATCCTCCAAGCCCCCCAAAATCAGTCTGGTTCTCAATTGACCCCTGGGACCCCTGGGAAAAACCTGGAACCCAGACATACTGTCCTCTTTAATCTGTTTTCGAAGAAATCTTGGTGACTTTGTGACCACGTTTTTATTAACAGGAGGACCTGAATTTAGCACATGGTGCTAATAGCAAGAAACACAGGACTGGGAACACTCGTAACTGTTTGGGGTTCAGTGCTCCGCACCCAGCTCAAAGTGAGAGATTTAAAGTGCAGTGACACCCTCTCAGGCAGGTGGAGGGTAACTTCTGCCCCACCTGTGACTCCCTTTCAAAGAGCACAGTGTGGAGAGAGGCCGGAAGGGGCGGACAGAGGGACTTGGCAGACCTGGCTGATGGAGGTTAGCATGGAGGCAGAAACCCCTGTGACGCTCAGAAGGTGGCCTGGCTCTCCCCGCTGGACCGTGTTATTCTCTGATTGGACACCATCACACACAATGCCACATGTCCAGTGAATCTGAGACTGTGACAGAATGAGACAAAGCAAGGTCCCTGTGTGCTTCCGTCTCAGCATAGACAAAGAGGTCACTCTGCCACCCACCAAATACCACACACCCCTCCCTGTCACCGAGAGTGACGGCACCTCTTTGCCATGATAGCTTGGCTCTTGAGCTAGCCTCGCCTCCCCATCGATAAGACTCAGCTGTACTGTCCCTGTGCAGGGAGATGGATAGAGACAAGGACCAGCATGCCTCAGGCTAGCAAAGACCTCTCTGTGTCCTTGGGAAAGGAAACGAAAACGCACAAAAAAAGCTAGCCAGCGCAAAATCCCGATTCTGGCTCATGGACGTAAAATGTCCAGGTGCTACAAGAGCCACCTCAGACCTCGGTTCTTGGTGACCCTTCATAGGGGGAAGCCAGACGCAGCTGAGGGTGTGTGTTTAGAGGAAAGCAGCCCTGGCCGTCCACACGCCTTCCTTCCGGACTCTGCTCTGCCACAGACAGCCTCATTTGTTCAGTGATTCTCGTTCGTCTAACCAGATAATGTCATTACGGTCTGTGTTGTAAGCCATACATCTTATCGTAGTGAGCTATTCTGGTGTCAGTTTTTCAGTAGTTATGATGATGGGGGTGGGGAAACTTGTCCTGGCTCCTCCCCCTGTAGGTGAGATTTATTGAGATCTCAACATCGGATGGTCTTGCTTTCAGACAGCATGCAATCCAGAGGAAACCCGCTCCCAAACCGTCCAACCAAAGCCCAAAGCCTACAGTGGTTCTTTCTGACAGCCTCTCCTGAGACAGCCACAGGAGCCATGGTACGCGTTCTCCCTCACTGCGGGGAGTTCCACGCATGTTCAACCACATGTGAGGCCCAGTGGTTTTCATTCACAACCATCAGTGCTAGAGCAGGCAGCCTTGATATGATGTGATGAGAACGCTGCTTAACCTCTGGGGTCTTCCTCCCCCAAACCCTAACCCCGTTAATCACGAGGAAAGGGTCAGACAAACCAAAATTGACGGAGACCCTGCAGAACCCCTGAGCAGCGCCCTCCATACCAGAGAATGGAGCTAACAGCCAAAGGCTCTGAGGTACGACGACATGGATGATGTGTCTCTCCTTCGCTCCTTCCCTGTGCTGGCTCCGCCCCAGGTGGTCAAGTGGGCTTGGGAACCCAGCTTCACCCTGTGCTCTGTGTGGCCTGCCTGGGCACCTGTTTCTTCCTGGACTAGATTCAGGGGTCAGCTCCATTCAAGCCCACAGAGCCAGTGATGACTAAGAGTTGAGGGAGAGCCGAAACTGGTTTGGCTCAGTGGATAGCGCATCAGCCTGCGGACTCAAGGGTCCCGGGTTCGATTCCGGTCAAGGGCATGTACCTTGGTTGCGGGCACACCTCCAGTACGGGGTGTGCAAGAGGCAGCCTGTCGATGACTCTCTCTTCCTCTCTGTAATAAAAATCAATAAAATATATTTTTTTAAAAAAAGAGTTGAGGGAGAGAGCTGGCTTCTCAGAAGAAAGGGTGCTTGACAGGCAAAAATATGTATCCTGTACACCATCCCTGACTTCTGACTCAGTAAGAGTGCTTTGACGGGCATCTCATTCTGACAAGCCACCCCTGGCCCGGTGACTGGGCAGCTTCCCGTGGCCTTGGGAAGCCACGTCACCACCAGCTCCCCATGCCCGCCTCTGTGCAGTGGGAGGGGCCACCATGCAGGCACGGTGGGGACAGAATGAGACGCCATTTGTCTGAGTGCCTAGCACTCAGGGCACGTCTGTTTAATCAGAGCCTTTCCTAGTCAGAAAATTAACATGAGTGATCTCCCTTTCTATGAAGTGAAGCAGTTATTACATGAAGGCCATGCTGGTGCCCTCATAGAAGTGCATTTCTGCCAGGAGTAACAGTGGAGAATCTTTTATGCTATTAACCTGTGCAAATTTTAGATTTTTTTTTTTTAAAAAAATAGTAGGTTACATAGGTCACTGTGTTGTATCGGAACTAATTGCAACATTAGCTATCAAATTCTCCTTGTTGGCTGTTTTATCTTCAAAGACTTAAGAATGCAATTGGAGTAATTACTACCTGTATGCCATGTTTCTTTTATGGCCTCCATGAGTCATGAATCTGCTTTTGATAATGGAAAACACTGCGTGCAGTGAACTCGAGCGGGCTGCATTGTATAAGCACGCTTAACGCACATTGCATGGATGTGTGCTGCATTTTGTGACCCCGACCTGGAATTCTCACCTAGAATAGGACATCTCCTGGTAACGCTGGTTGGGGGACGGGGGTGAGAATAGAGAAGAAATGTGTTTTTCTTCATATTAGTGAAGGTTTCATTCATTTTGTCCCCTTAAACTGGAGATAAAAATGGCTGAAATGTTTTGGCAATGCATTTCTCAGTGTTTTTTGAATGACTGAATTATACCTTGCTTCTGTTTGCTTTTTATTGCTTCCTTGGCCGGGTTCCCTGCGAGCATGGGTATGATTGAGGAATGTTTACTTGTGTTTTTCCATCGTGCCTGTTAATCTGCTAGTGGTTGGTTATTGAAGCATCGCTGCAATCTACAGTCTTTGTCTCTCACTGGATTTTAAAGGGGTTCCATTGCCTGTCGTTCCCGTTCAGTCGCTCCTGGGCACTGCCACCTCACATCCGACCTGTGTCCCAGCGTGCCACTCGCGGGGCCCTCTGTTCTCCGAGGGAATCTCGGCGCCTTTCCCAGGAGCCGCATCGCCATTCCGGCCGCAGCTCCGCTTCTTGGCACACGTGGCTTTTCATTTGCGATGAGTTGTTAAAGTTTCCATGTGAGAGAGAATGCCATTTCAGATGAGGATAAACTCCTTCCTTGCTGATTTCGTTTGCACAGTATCGCAGTATGTTCCCAAGTCTTTGCGGAGACTGCAGCATGGCCAGTGCTGGCTGCCTGCTGTAGGCCAGGCTCTGGTGGATGTCACGGACACAGTGCTGAGAAAGGCACAGAGGACATCGTCCCTGCCCTCAGGGAGTCAGGCTAGCCCACTTCTAGACAAGGAAAACTCACAACTAGTTGAATGGATGACAGTAACCATGCAGCTGGCATGCACTTTTACAGAGTAAATTGCTAGGAAAAAACAAGAACAGCTCCTTCATATGTTTGATAGCCAAATGGCCACAAGACCAGTCGGCGCTTCAGTGCCTCACAGTAGATGTAAATCTTCCTCTCTCTCAAAGTATGCCTGGATTTTGTCTTTAATCCCATCAAGTGGAGGAAGTGTGAGCTACTGTTTGCCCACTGTGTCGTGGGACAGGGCCAGCCTGTGGTTTTACTTGTCACCAGAATGTGCCGCTCACTACATGAGTGGATAGTAGACCAGACACTTGCCAGTTGTATTAAGATTGATTGAAGGAGGAATCAGCAAAGAAATTTTATAGAACTTGTGTAAATTGGTTACTTAAAACTACTGTGAGATTATTTCCCACATTCAGTGTGCAATAGGACTTTCTGAGCAATGTTAGCTTTCTAAATAACGAGTGCTCTTTAAAGGCTGATGTGCATATGATCACCCGGGGAAAACATCCCCGGGCAGTTCATATTGCTGCTTTGGCTAAGGAAGTGGTTCTTAAACAGGTGACCCCCCCAACCCCCCAGGGGCCTAGGGCTGTCTGGAAACAGCTCTGGTTGTGTAGCTGACAGCGGAGGTGTTACTGGCATCCAGGGACAGAGGCCGGAGGCGGTCTGAGTGTCCTCTGATGCACTGGATGGCCCCACAACGAAGACTTTTCAGGCCCCAAATGTCACTAGTTCCAAGGTTGAGAAACCCTCTTTTGAAATAATCCAACCTAGAGACCACATTGTGTGTCATGCAGGTGATGTTGCCAAAACCAGAGGAATTTGTGACAGCGAGCCTGGCGTTCTCTTCCTGCTCTCTGATCGTTTCTTTGTCTGTTTACCCATCATTTAGTTCCCTTGTGCTGCAAAGCTGTGTGTGTGTGTTTTATGGACTCAGTACTTAACTATATGAGCTTTTCATTACCCATTCTGCAATTGTGACTGCTTGTAACGTAAATTGTGTGGCACATCTTTCTGCAACTCCGGGTTGTGCAACTTAAACCTCCTCGGCTGCTTATCTGTCTTCCACCACCTACCTGCTTTGTGCGCTGCGCTTGGCATTCTTGATTGTTCCTTTCATAACCATTTCAGTGGTGCCCGGAGGGTACCTCTCACCGTATAATAGGTTGCTTTGTGAGCAATTCCAGTACGAGAACCATTCTGCCCAAACAGTGTTATGCTCTGGAGTGTAAAAAAGATACCCCTCAGCCCCTCAGTGTATCACCACTTTCCTCATGTGCCCCTGCACTCTGCATTGTACTGAAATTGAAGTGGAGATGAATTATTTGTCCCCTCCTCACTTAAAAAATGCCCCATGGTTCCAGGTACTACTCTCAGCCATACAAAATGGTTAGAACTTGAAAGTTACCAGTTGGCCATGGATGAATGTTTGTTTTGCACTAAAATTTGCAAACCATTAAGTATTCCCTGTCTTGAGATCATTATTTTATCATAACAGACTTCTGTTACATTCTCGCCGGCCCCGCTCCTGATTGGGCATTTGGAATATGACAGTTGTTGGTCCATTTCATTGGCTGCAGCTTTCCCTTAGTTCATTTGTAACTGTCCCTTGAATGTAGTTGGCTTTATGTGGTGTCCAAAGAAGCCTGTCTCTGCCTTTCCAGAAATGTTTGTTCTGATTGGAAAATTAAAAAAGTTCCTGAAAATGGCGATCTTTTTAATGCAGTGCCTTCAGTTGTCAGGGAAAGCGAGGCGGCTCAGGTGTTCAGGCTGCATTTGAGCTGCTCGCTGGAAACCAAGTCTGCTTCAGCAAGAGAGCCGGTTGGCATCGCTGTCCTCCTATCAGTGCAGTGAGAAAGGCGCAGCGATAGTTTCACAGCCACAATCGGATACTGGTGAGTTGGCTCTTTATTGTGGGAAGACTCTATTCCCATTTTACTCTCTAGTCCTCGAGTTTAAACCTCTGCAATGAATTTGAACACTGGTGACATCACAGACCCCTTCACCCCCAGGTTATCCAGCATCCCACCAAGTCCCAAACTCTGCTTTTCCCTCCTCTGAACTGTCCCTACTCCTCCCTACTCCTCCCACTCCAGGTCCAATCCATCCACCCACACGGCCATTGCTGGGCGATGTTTTCATTTCCTGACCATTCATCTTCCTGCTTGCACCATACTTTAATTTACCCTGTTGTCATGGAGACCTGGGTGGTCACCCTAAAGCTTTGGTTACCTCACTTCCTGCTCAAGTCCAGCAAAACAGAGATCAGATGCTCTAACCTGTCCATTCATGTTTCCTGATTTTGGCCTAAGGTTCACTCCTAATTTCCTTTACCCGTTCCTGGCATACTCTGCTCCGGGCAAGCCATCTTTATGCTCTGTCTCACAAAAATGCATTCCCTTTCCCATCATGGCCCCCACAAGCCAAGGCCATTCCTTAGAAAATCCTGTGGAAATTCTAACGTAACCTTCAGGAGTGTTCCGTGACTTCGGCTGGAAGGAGAATCTCTCCTTTCACATTATGGAGCAGGTGCTTCTGCTACTTGCTTCATTGAATTCAGGTCTGCGCTCCAGCGCCCTCCTCAGAAAGGCTTTCCTCCTCTAAAATAGCACCGCAGTCTCTCTCCGTGCCCTTATCCCGTGCGATCTTCCTTCACTGCTGTATTACAGCTATTCATTTATCTGCTTATTGTCTGTTTTCCTACTAAAAGTAAGCTTCAAGAGGGGTGTGTCTGTGTGGTTCACCATGTTTCTTCACAGAAACCAGCATAGGCTCATGATATTGTTAGAGATGAGAAGAGCCCCCAAACTAAGTTTCCTGGCAGAGCACAGAGGTGCAGGAGCCAGACAGCAAGGCAATACCTTCACTCCTGCGCATGCACCTGGTCTAGGAGCACACGCACACTGAGCCAGCAGTCCGCTCAGGGTTTTATTCCTGACCCATGTGCCTGTCCCTTACTCTTGATTGGAAGAATTTAGGCTCACAGTCGTACATGATTGGCGATTTCAAAATGTAAGTCACTTGGGGCAAAATGGTGACTGCCTAAACTCCTTTCTTAGACAGAAAAGATTACTTGTTTATTCTCACAATATTTATCATTGAATAAATATTCCTGGGTCCTCACCTTCTTTATAGTGTTATCTTTATGCTGTGAATACACCTAGTCTTCCCAGCTAGGTTGTGAGTTCCTCGAGGGGCACCTTATTACTTCTGTGTTCTACGTCCTTTCCCTCCTGCCGCTCCTCACGGCAACAGCAACCCAGACCTCACGGAGCCATGCAGGCAGCAGGCACAATGCCTGGCCCATGGTGGAAATTGAATAAAACGTTGTAACAAAACCCTTTACAAAAGAATGTGAATCAGACTTCTGCTTCTGGGCAAGAGGAAGTTACAGATTTACTGTTCTACCAGAAAAACTGGAAAGCAAGACTATTTGAAACAATGGCTCTCGATACATTGGACATCAATCAATGGAAGGAAGAGATTGGGAACTAATGAGGTGAGTCCTGTAATTGCCCCAGCTTCCTGCCTGGAGAAAGTTTCCAGCCACAGAACGAAGGGGAAATCCAGGCGAGTGCAGTGGACTGAGCTGAGGACACAGAGCAGGGGGTCCTGGATGCCCAGGCAGCTAAGAGACTGTCGGGAGGAGTATTGGAGAGGAGAGCGCTGCACGGACAGGACTCTGGAGATCTGCAGAAGTCTCACTGGAATATTCAGTGGAGAACTAATCAGTGCATCCATATGAGGAGGACTTAGGTCAGCAAGAGGCCCCTGAAAGGGTTAGGGAGCTCCTGCCTGTCGTTCAGGGAAGGCGGAGTAGTTTCCGTTCCCAATAACTCGAGTGGGAAACCTCACAACTGATGGAGTGTTACTTAGTGCATGAAGGGGCTTGCCACAGGAGTGGAATTATCAACGTCAGACTAACAACATCTCTGGTTCTTCTAAACCTTAAAAGCAAGATCCCAAAAGATCGAACTGTTTCCTAATAATTTAACTTGATTCCCACATCAAAGCTCAAGAATATTGTTAGGAATGAATAAATAATAAAAAATTACTAGGCATACAATGATGCTGAAAGATATAAGGCATGATGAAGAGAAAGATCAGTTCATTGAAACTGACTGAGAAATGATACCAATGATAGGATTAGTAGACAAGCACATTAATATGATTAATGTGACTATATTCTATATTCCATATGAACAGGCTAGAAGGAAGATTGAACATGTTAAACAAACATATAAGACCTTAAAAAGAATAGAAATAAAACTTTTAGTGTTGAAAACTACAGTATCAGAGACTAAATTATACACTTGATGGGATTAATTAGACATCATAAAAAAAGATTTGTAAACTTAAAAACAGCAATAAAAATTTCTCAATTAATGGGGGGAAAGCTGACAAGAACATGAATAGAATATCAGTGAGCTGTGTGTCAAACTCAGGTGGGCTCATTTACCTGTAACTGGAGTCTCTAACAAAGATGAAAGAGCAGGAAAGGAAAGATGTTTTATGGTCTTTTCAAATTTGATGAGAAACTATAAATCCATAAAGTGAAGAAGCTCAATAAACCCAAGCTCGAGAAACATAAGACTACACAAGCACGCATCATAATAAAATAATTTAAACAAGCGATTAGAGAAAATCTTAAGAAACGGAAAAAAAGACATTACAAACAGAAGAACAAAGATACAGTTAACATCAGATTTCTTAATGGAAACAATGCTGAGTTGTAAGACAAAGAAGCAACTTCTTTAAAGTACTGGAGGAGAGAGAAAGAAAAAAAAAATCTCAACCTAGAATTCTTTACCCAGCAAAAATATCTTTCAAAATAAAGGCAATACATACCATAATGAAGTTGAAACAGTTCATCACCAGGAGACCTGAACACGAAGAAATGTTAACAGGAAGTCCTTTAGGCAGAAGAAAGATACTGGATGGAAATGTGGATCCACACAAAGGAATGAAGATGACCAGAAAGGGTAGTTGCATAGATGAACATAAAGATATATTCTTCGTATTTTAATTTCTTTAAAAGATAATCTGCTTACATTTAGGTTAAAATTAACAAAGTATTATGGGGCTTATAATACAGGCAAAAGAGGACTGTATGATGACAATAGCAGGAGGGCCAGGAGGAGAGAAATGTCAGGTACCTGTGGCATCTGTGATGGAGTAGAATATCGCTTGAAGGTGGACTTTGGTGAGCTATATATGTACAATATGAACCCTAAAAAATGCTAAAATAACACAATACAGAGTAATAGCTAATAAACCTATAAAGCAGATCAGAATGGAATTTTAAAAAACAATGAATTAATCCAAAAGAAGGCATTTAAAAGAGGAAAAAAGAGGACTAAGAACTGATAGGACAAATACAAAAACAAGAGCAAGATGGTTGCTTTAAACTCCTAAACGGTTGAGTAAAGACTTCAGCAAATCTCCCTAAAAAGCAACATAAAACCTGTGACAATTTCACAGGTGTATATATGTCACAATTTATCAAGTTGTGCACTTCAAACACATACAGTTTATTGTATGTCAATTATATCTCTAAGTTTTTTAAAGGGATACTAATCAAAGAAGTATACTATCTCCAGCTTACCTACATTTTATCTCCTTTCCCAAAACAGTTAAGTTACCTACTAGCTATCCCCAAATTGCTCCTTGAAATTGTGTGGAGTAAAGGAATGAATGAATGAGTTCAGATACCTCTTATATGTCCTAACATAAATTCTCAATATTTTCACTACCCTCTGAAAAATGTGAATGTAAGTTTATTCTTTTAGGACAATATTCATGTGTGGCTGAAATTGATCCAGGCTTCATAACACTTTGAAAATATGGCGCACTAAGTAGCGTTAAAATGTATGGTCCTAATGCGGGTAGCAGACACCAAGAGGGTGTCACACTCAGTAATAAGAGCGATTCATTTTGTTGGATGAAGGTATCCAAGAATTGCTTTTGTCTCCAAACCTGTTTCTTAAATCAATACATTGATATCTTTTAGCCTACAGCTCACATAAAATTAATTCAGGTGATTTGTGCTTTTGTGATATTGCTGTAGTTACCTATCAGAATTTAAGTCTCTCTTCCAGATATTCCCCTAAAAATAGCTGATTGCGATGGTTATGAAAACTAGAAGTATGGAACAAATAACTACTGAGCCTATGAGATATTTAAAAATCACCTTTATTGTGGGACTTTCCCGCTGGATTATGATATGCTCCGTACTATTATTTGTTCGGCTTCTCCCGGATATTGGGTTACTGCTCCTTAAAGAGGAATAGACGATTTGTGTCCAGGGTGATTTATGCCGTAGCTATTAAGTAATCAATAGCATTTTCCTTTCTCAAACAGCTCCTTCACTTCCTTTTATAAAGCATCACTTTCCTGTTGCAAAAGCGGCATCCTGCTAGAGAAAGGATCCAGACCAGAATTCAATTGCATTGAAATTTTCCCTTGGCGATGCCCCGATGACAATTAAGCTGATACTAAGGGGATGGGTGACGGGCAATACCTTTGAAAAAGAGTTTGAGCCTTGAATCCATGAACTGGGTTCAAATTCTGGCTCCTCTATTTGGGACCTGGGGCAAATTCCTATCCGGTTTCCTCAATGGGTTAAAAAATGGATACGGATTATAAATGCCTCACAAAGTCTTTGTGAGGCCAAAATTAAGTAATAACTTCTTACAAGCATCAGCACAATGCTTGCACATAGTAGACATTCAATGAATCGGGAAATGTTAGGCTATTCGCCCATTTCCGTGGACTCTTTAATGTACTTTTAGAGTAGTTGAGTCCAAATCTTAGTTCTGCCCCCTGCCAGCAGTGGCCTTGAAGAGGCCAGACTTCGGTTTCAGCATCCGAAGAACAGGAATAGTAACCTTGTCTTAAGGATCAGAACTAGAAATGTACATGGCAGGCTTTTGCCAGGTGCAGCGGATCTCTCTCAAAGCTGGGGCAAGGAGGTGTGCCGCCCTGCCGCAGTGCTCCGTTCACCGAGGCCGCTGTGCACACACCGCCCCTGGGAGGCACTGGGCTAGAGCTTAGCTCTTATCTCAGCCTGCACTGCCAGCCACACCACCTAGGCTCACTTTCCGGGTCTGTAAATGGGATGGTAATGGGAATGGCCTTCTAGGGGCTGTTGAAGGGTCAAATGAAATAATACGAATAAAGCACTTACAAGAGACGTGACCCAGGTAACTAACCCCGCAGATACTTCTTAGAGAGGGTCAGGGCTCTGCAGAGTGTTCTGGGAGCGCGAGCTGCCTCTGAGCTACAGGAGCGAGGGCCGGGGAAGCTGGGGAAGCCCTTCCTCTGCCTCGCTATAGCGAGCACTCCGATAGGAACGGTGATCACTAGGCGGAGAGAAATGTGCTTCTCACACTGGAGCAATTTTCACTCTTGAGCATCCCACACAAAGCCCAGATTCCCAAAGACACAAATCAGATTTACATAAAGAGGCACAAATGTATCTCACTCGCTGCAGGCTGAGGAGTTGCTGGAATAATTAGCCTCATTTGAACCAAAGGGGCTGGGTTCCCAGGGTCCGCGGGAGGTGCTCCTGGAGGTGCAGGAAGCCTGCCCGTGGATATAAGCTAAGAAGCGGGAGCTTTCTTTCGTGAGTGGGAGAGGGCGGCAGGGATTCGGTGGAGACACCAAAGGGTGCAAATAAATATATTAGAGCTAATTTCTTCCCTCCCGGGTCCACTCAGCCTCACCGGGAGGCGTGCGTGGTTCAGGCTCTTGCTCCTGTGGTCCCTCACTAGGCTGCCTCTCACTTTCCTCCCACCTGCCTGCAGACATTGGAATCCTGGCCTCTTCACAATAGGCTAATGAGGCCTCTGTTGCCTTTAGAATCATTCTGTTGAGTAGATTTGCCTTAAAGGGTACATTTGACTTACTATTTATTTATTTTTAAATCCTCATCCAAGGATATGTTCTTACTGATTTTAGAGAGAGAAGAAGGGAGAGGGCGAGAGAGAGGGAGAGAAACATCAATTGGTTGTTTCCTATATGCACCCTGACCAGGGATTGAACCTGTGACCTTTTGGTGTGTGGAATGCTCCAACCAACTGAGCCACACCAAAAATAGGTCAGGGCTGTTTGATTTAAAAAACAAAAAAACAGATTTTAAAAAAATCAAATGTGATGAATAACAGGAGGATCAAGATGGGCAATTCGTTCTGGTTGGGGTCAAAATGAAATACAAATATAATGCAATATTGAAGTTACTGCTTGTGCAGTGCTCATCATAGGCCAAGCGCATCTGCTCACCAGAACATCATCACTGTCTCTAAATGAGGCTGTGAGTGGCGGTGGAACGGGGAGAGGAACAGAGCTGAGCAGCCCATAGCCAGTACTCACACCCACTTTACCGCGTGCCACTGGGAGCAGTAAGACTGTTTTCCTTGAGGGACATGTAAACTGGCTCAGACCACACCAGGATTCTTAGCACCAAGTGATTGCCTTCGTGGAAATTTGGAGGAGGACTCATGCTGACATTTTAAACGCATCACAACTGGGTTTCAAGAGGATTGGGCTCCGTGGTGCTTTCTCGTGGTGGCTGTCTTTGGAAAATTGTTTGGCTTTTCCCCAGTTTCCTTCTTTATAAGAGGCAGCCAGCATCTGCCCACTCCCTTCTTTACGATGATGTGAGGAATAATTACACATTGTGCTTGGTTTGAAGAGAGCTGTGTTGGAGACGTGATGTTCATTAATTATGTATTGGCCTTTATTGCATGCTTTATGCTCCTTCTGAGACTATATTCTCGACTTCTTTCACTGATGTTGTAACAAACACGGTGGAATTAGTTTCCTTTGATCTTTGCCTGCAGTGATCAGATAAAATTCTTTCCTGAAATATTTCTCCAGGGATGTTTGTCAGAGATGGGGTGGCTTACTGCATTGGCTGGAGACCTGCCCTGCTCGCTTCCAGAATGTGATCGAGCCAAGTCCAAGAACCCATTGTGGGGGTGGGGGTGGGGGTGGAGGGATGTGTAACCCCAGTTTGTCTGAGGGGCAATCATGCCAGCTCACCCCTGATTGCAGCCTGGATGATGGCCTCCAACAGAGACCAATCAGAAGTCTGGCAGGCAGTGGTCATTGTTCCAGAAAAATCTGACTGTGAGCTCCAGGGTAGGTTAGGACAGGAGTTTACAAGACAAAGACATGGCAGATTTGCAAGGCTCCACCCTAGAGTGAGGGAGTGGGCTGTGGAGCTGGGCAACCAGCTGTCACTAATTTTAGGGAAACTGAGTCAAAAGCCTGTTCAGGGGGCCCTGAGCTAACCAAAGTGAAGGAGTGCCGTGGCTCAGGAGCTGCACAAACCCAGAGTTCAACTTTGGTGCAAAGGATGCGAGGCTGGGTGTTATAAAGGACCCCTGTACCAGTGGGGTCCGTGGAGATGAGGTGCAAGGCCAGGTCCAAGAGGCCAGCCCTGGCTCTGAGAGGGCTGGTTTGGGGGTGGGGTGTGTCAGCACATTGCGCACCTCCGGGGAACCCATTCTCACTGCAGTCTGTGAATTTTTCCCACCTCTCCCTCTCCCGCCCCCTGCCTTCGTGCAGTGCACAGCCTGGGAGGCTGGAGGCAGTGCTCCTGGGTCGTGGTTCTTGCTGAGGGAAGCCATCTGCAGCCCTGAATGCCGGGATCTAGGGGAGCAAGCCAGGAGGCAGGGACCATCCATGCAGGACGCTCTTCTTTCACCTGTCATGTCTGGCCACAGAGTGAGGAAAGAACTAACTTCCTAACGAGGGGGAGGGCAGTGATGTGGATGTAGGAAAGGAGAAGTAAAAAGACGCATGCCTCGCAAGACAGGTTCTAGCAATCTGGGTTCACTGGTTTGTTTGCTTTGGGCTGCCTGTTTTCCCTGACAACTGAATTCTGATATGCAGCTGTAACACTTCCGTTATACCACAGCCATGGCCTGGTACACGAATTCGTGCACATTGAAAGGAAATTAATTAGAAGAAATATTTTAATATCACTATTCACTCTTTCTCTAGAATAGAAGTGTCAACCAATCAATAATGACAGAGAGAAACACTAATGTGTGATTGGCACCAGGTGGAGCTTTATATGTATCATGCATGAGCAAGTAAGCTTAGCCTTTTATAGATATAGAATAAACTTGCTTAATTAGACCTGCTTTCTGATGTAGCTAAACTTTTCCCAGCCCAGCGAAACACCCCAACTTCTCTTTCAGGAATTGTCAGCAGCACAGCAGTAAGTATCAACACGAAGCAGATGATTATTGTAGATCACTCAGGGAGAACAAAGGGTAAAATATTTAACTTCAGCCGTGTTTGACTATATTCTGTGCAGTGAGAAAACCTGAAGTCATTTTCAAGGTCCACCATTTCTTTTCAGCCGGGTCAAGTTTCTAAATTTCTAAATCTCCTTTTTCTGGCTAATGACAAGAAAATAGGATTCTGCTGGGTCTCCTATCTACCTACTCCAGGACTTCTGTGAGGATCAAATGAGATGAGGCACGTGAAAACATTTCATAGACATTTGTTTAAAGTGTGAAATGTTTGCACCTGGTTATAAAGTAAGTCGTGTTCCTGGGCTGAAGAAACTGCAAAGAGGCTAGTCATTGCTAGGGAGAGGAAGCCAGGCGTTGCTATGTGACATCATTACCTGGACAGAAGGAAGGACACTTAGCGTATTAGGCTTTTATATATATAGATAACAGAGTATAAAGACCACTCGGTATCATGGTTTCTTTTATTCTATTCTTGAACACGAATGGTCATGGATAATTGACTGTTGTGTAATTGCATATAAAACTTCATCCCTAAACAATGGGTACCAGAGGCCTGTCATATTCAATTGTATTTCTTCATAGCAACAACCTTTTGGGGGCGGGGGAAGCAATTCCATTTGTTTCACTTTCATACAGAGTAGAAGTCCAGTTGTGCTTCTGTAATTAAGTTCCCTCCCGTCAGGAGGGAAGAGGACATTCATGGAATGTGCACTGACCCCTGATGGAAATGCTAATTCAAAATAGAAAGCAGTGATTATCTTGTGCTTATTAATGAGGTAAATATTTAACAAAATATCTGTTTTCATCTTTCTATTAAAAACATGGCAATTTAAAGGCATTTTTGGACATAATAGCAAGGCTTGAGTTACTAATTGGATTATGTGCATATCCTGCACGTCTCAACAAAGTGCCTCTCGGCCACATCACCACAGACACGTGGGCGTTTGAGTGACAGAAACCTCTTCCAAGTTCCTTTTTGCCTGACAGCCTCAGTTCTCACCTGAATGTTAGGGTCAGGAGATGGAGGCTGCACAGGTTGTGCTGGGAAGCTGACACTATGACGTCAGCTTTCATTATTTGTAATATGGGGTTTTAAA
Source organism: Pipistrellus nathusii (assembly GCA_963693515.1). Taxonomy (NCBI): domain Eukaryota; kingdom Metazoa; phylum Chordata; class Mammalia; order Chiroptera; family Vespertilionidae; genus Pipistrellus; species Pipistrellus nathusii. Next base: position 1,577,359 of record OY882871.1, on the reverse strand, counting down.
ATCAAGGTTTGGGCAAGATTTTTTTTACTCATTTGCACCCCAGAAACCATCTCTCTTTTTGACACCATCAGTCCTCCCCAGGCCGAGGAATTCCTTGTCAGGAACTTGACCTGCGTATGGGGCCCTCAGAAGGCCAGGGTCTGGCCCTGATCCCTGCCACCGTGGAAAAATGGAGTCCCTCCTTGTTAGGGCTGCCGCACACCTTTCTCTCTCCTGCTTTTGTGGCCAGTTCTTCCTTTATCTGGGAAGCACCATGGCCCCGTGGGAAGAGTATAGGTTCTTAAATCCTATTAATCTGGAGTTCAAATCCTAATTCCCCCCTCTCCTCCCCCCCCCATGGGGTAGGCTAGCAAGCTGGAGATTCAAGAAAGAGATATAGTTTGAGCTCAGAGGCAGTCTCCTGGCAGAATTCCCTCTTGGTTGAGTTTAGTCTTTACTTTATCAAGGCCTTCAACTGATTGGATGGACATTTGAATGGAACCAAATGTTCGCTAACCATGGACATTCATTGAAATTCTAATTTTTCACTCAATGGCCTTGATGCTTTAAGTTATTTTTTCCACAAATATAATTATTAACAACAAATTTTTTCGGTGGCCTTGTTTTGTTGATAATTGTGTCACTTCCTCTTAAAGTGTGCCCTGGCTCCTTGTATGAGGACTGGCACCCTATTAAATAACGGTAATAATTTGTTTTGTGTCTGTGTCTCATGCTGGACACTGTGCCCCGTGAAGATTGACATGGTTTATCTTGTCTCCCAAGACCTCCCCCCACCTTCCCACCCCCGGTGCCTAGCATAATGGGAACATGGACTGAAGCTCAACTGATACTTGTAAATGAATGGTCTTCCTCAGTCCCTGCTCCCACGGAGACATACGCCCCTAAGAAGAGGGACCGTGAGTTTTCATCTTTACATGTAGAAATTAGCTCAGAACTTGTCGCACAGCAGTGACTCTGTAGCTACTACCTATAAAACGAATGAATGAATGAACAAACGAATGTCTCCTGCTTTGGTTGCACAGCAAGTCATTTTAGAACCATGAAAAGGGAGTAAAATAATGTGTTCTTTCAGTTAACCTAAATAGAACATTTTAATCTTGCTAGAATTTAATAGTTTTCAAGTCTCAATAGGCACACGAGATTTTTAGAAGCTCTACACGTTGAGTTTTTATCACAGTTCAAATCAACGTGATCCGTGTGTAAAATGGAATTTCTATTTCTTGATCAGTATGGGGCCTTAGGCTCTCAAAAGAAAAACACAGGATTTCTCACTGAAGACACTTTAACTCCACATCTGAGCAGAACCAGTTCTCCCCGCTCTGGAGGAAGTCTTTTAAAAGGAATCGTTGAAATTATTGACCTAGCAAATAAACAGCCACCCTAGCCCTAACCTTCATTAGCCGCACATGGCGCCCGCACAGCCCATTGTCTGGAGGCCTCGGGAGTCGGGCCCTCCCAGCTGTGAGCCGCGGAGCGCAGCTTCAGCTGTGACTCCCCTCCCTGCGCCTGCGCCACAGGCGGCCCAGCACAGCCCGCACCGGAAATTAGCGGGACTCCAGTGTGGCCTTAACAGCTGCTGCTTCAGAGAGGCTGACAGTGTGAAGCCAGTGCGCTTCCATGTGACCTCATCCGATGTTCCAAGGGGCCGAGAGCAAGCGTGAGGAGTGCCAGGCAGTCACGCAGGCGACACGAGTGACACGCCTGTGGGAGGCCCGCAGGCGCAGGAATTGCTCCTTTGAAGATTTTCCTTTCAGGGTTACCTGCCATTTTGTAGGGCCGTGGCTTTCTCTCATGGAGAAGCCCAGATTGCTTGTTGTCAAAGGGACAATGAGGCAATAGAGAGCTTTCAGGAAGGTCCCTGTGCCGCCGCCCCGCTTCCTGATGGCGTTTGAACGGCGGAGGGCTTGAAGCGGAAGGTCACCACGCGGACAGCAGAGGCGGGAAAGAATAGAGGGCACTTTACCTCCTCTGGGGAGAGCGCAGACCTTGTTTTTGGTTTTTGAAAAGAAAAATCCTCAAAGCCGGTGCCTGTCTCAGTGAAGGGGAGGAGCCGGGAGCATCCCCCTGCCTGCAGGACCGAACGCCTTCCTTCTTCCCACTCCCATGTGATCGGCGCTCAGCCCAGACATATGGACCAGGTTTCTAACAGGGACTAGAGGCCCTGGCCGCTGCTGAGCCTCTCTTCCCGTGGCTCTGGATTCAGACAAACCGCAGGCTGCTCGGGCGCACCGCTGCTCGGGGCCTCTGTGACCGAAGCTGGCGGAGGATGCAAAGGCCTCCTGTGCCATCGCCGAGGCCTCTGCTTTCCTGACGATGTTGGACAGTGTGGGGCTTGACGGGGCAGGTCACCACGCGGACAGCAGAGGCAGGGAATGAAGGGCACTTTACCCCCTCTGGGGAGACCATTGCACACCCCAAACCGGAGCCAGGACACCAGCTGTGCGAGTCTGTGGTCTCCAAGGCTGTGCCCCTGACCCAGCGGTCCCTGGGCTATGTGGATGGTTCTCAGGGAGATGACGCCTGGTGGACTATTTTGCTCCGTCAGTTCCTTCTGCCATGGTCGCGCTGAGTAGAGGTGATGGGATGGCAGTCCTGTGTCCTTGCTTTAAAATACTGATGGCTTTTCAGTGATGGCTATTCTGAAACACTCTAAGGGTCAAGGGCAACTTAAAAAATCGCTTCTTGTCTATCCAGTGTGACCTTTGAAAGGGGTGCAGTAGTTGGAGAGGAGCATGACTTTCCAACACTTCAGTGCTGTGGAATCCCACGGTGCCATAGCTCAATGCGAGGCCAGCGCTGGACATGAGCGGAAGTGCAATAAGTACCGTGGACTTGACCCTGATTAGAGGCAGCAGGTTCCAGCCTGTCCTGTTGCACCTGACATGCCCAGAGCGAGTGTGGGGTGAGCTGCCCCGGAGACGGGCTGCGGCAGTGCGGAGTCCACTTTGTCCGCTCTGCCAGGCAGAATTCCCTTTAGCAGACGTCCGTTCCCCACCCCACTTTCCAGACTGGGTAACATCAATAGGCCTCCAAGGAAAGGCTACCGGATGGTGCAGGAAATGCCACCAGTTGAATATAATGTCCAAAGGCCAAATACTGATTAAAAATAAAATGCAAGAGAAATGTAGGGGTCCCCAAAAATGTATGCACACACAATAATTATAAAGGTGGTGTTTATTAAAGTACATTTCATTTTCAAAATTTAGCTATCTGCTGTTAAGGGGGACACCCTGTATAAGATGCCAAACAATTCCGGCTGATGTGGCTCAGGGGTTGAGATTGATGTGTGGACCTGAAGGTCATGATTCCATTCCTGGTCAGGGCACAGACCCAGGATGCAGGCTCCATTCCTTGTAGGGGACATGCAGGAGACCAGCTGATCCATGATTCCCTCTCATCATTGCTGTTTCTATCTCTCTCTCCCTCTCCCTTCCTCTCTGAAATTAATAATATATATATTTTAAGATGCAAAAAAAGTAATATCTGCTGGCTGCATTTTCACTTTTTATCTTTCATGGAGATGAGTTTAACACGAAATGGACTGAGGGTGGGGAGAAGCAATTAAAGAAAGTCAACATGTGAAAAGGCACTGCCATGACTATATTAAGTACATTATTCAGTAGCAAAATTCAGTGAGGTTGCATTTGTTCCTGAAGTTCTCACCGTCACCAGAAAGGAATTTTTTCTCCCTTAATCTGTTTTCTGCTACCTGGCTTTACCCGAGCGCTCTGACTTAGTCTACTGATCAAACAGGCTGAGCGAGATAATTATCTATGCATGGATGCGGGGAAGTCAAACACATCTCCGGAGGAGTCCCACTTTCTAATTTAAAAAACACACAGAAGGGCGAGAGAGGGGAGAGCCGCCTTTGTGCTTTGTACACAGCGAAGGAGATGCTAATGTGCACAAATGGATTCTGAAAGAACACAAATCTTGCTCTGAAATTAATTATACCTTTCCCATTGTCTTAAAAACTGGGAGATTGAGACCTGCATCTCCGTGTTTACTGTGTGTAATTTTTGATTGTGTCTCCGATGTCTTAGACAGTGAGGTTGCACCTGCAAAGAAAAAGGGCTCCGAACAGACTGCAAACACTTCATCAGGAATGTTCGCTGTCAGCCTCCCCCAGCACAAGGGAGCCTTGATGATATCTCGTGTGCCTTTGACTCCTTTTGATTAATAAATGCAAACAATTTTCCTCAGTCACCTCTGCTGCAATCCATGCATGACAATTAGGGACCAGCTCCGGTGAAGGGACGCACTGCAGTCTGTCTGCGCTTCCTGTGCTGCAGAATAAACAGTTGATGCTTAATGCCTTTTGACAATTAGAGTATGAAATCTCTGTAGCCATGCAATTTCAGCAACTATTTATTATTTCTGTTCCCTGCAATGAAGGATCAATGTTTATGACAATTTTAACTCCACTCTGGATGGACCATCTGATTATTTCTTTCCCTGCGTTTTGTGTCCTATTATTGAATTCTCAGGTGCAAATACGTTGGCTTTTCATAAAGTGGATTGGTGATATTTCCATCAAAACAATGTATTGAGTGGGCATCATGAGGAAGCCAAGCATGATCCTGGCATTCCATCGTGACTTCCCAGGGCAGAGACAGGTTGCGGAGATGTGGGCAGAGGCAGGTCTGGTCCTGCCTGCGCCCTGTGGCCTCCCGCTGAGGACTGGGTGGCCGAGCCTTAGCAAGCTATGTCCTGTTGTGGGTGTCAGGGCACTGGGGTGGGTCCAGCTTCTGGACTCGCAATGGTTAAACCATCCTGCAGTCAGGGAGCCTTTGCGACATGTGCAGGTGGCAGAGGTAGGACAGGGCTGCAGCATTGCACAACTCTGGGGGGGGGGGGAGCAGTGGTTAGGGAGTGGGTACCATCCCCTTGGAGTCCTGTGCAATGCAGTCAGAGTTCCCATGTGTCTGTGATAGACCAAGAGGTCATGCTTTGCTGAGGAGGCCAGTGTACAGAGAAGAGAGCCCGAACTTTCGAGCCAGATAGACTCGGTTTTGGGTCCAGAGGTATGATCCTGGGTGTGCGATGTGCTGTATGGGCAGAGTCTGTGGTTTCAGAGGGTCATCCCTTCATCTCTGGTACTTGGTCCATGTTCCCTGTGCCCTCCCAGTAAACAAGTCACTCCAAAGTCACTGGGGGAACTGGTGGCCCCATGGAAGGAGAGTGGGTTGCAGATGTGTCAGTCTGTTTGGCTGCTATAACAAAGGACCACGGACTGGGTAACGTGTCAACAACAACAATGGGTTGCTCACAGTCCAGGAGGCTGGAAGTCCAAGATCAGGGTGCCGGCATAGTGAGGTCTGGGGAGAAGCCTCCTCCAGCTGCAGACAGACAACTGGTTTCTTCCTTATCCACACGGCAGAGAGGGCTGATGGTCAAGGGCAATTAGAAATCAGTTGTTGTTTATCCAGTATGATTTATCATCTCCCCAAACCCCTCCTCCCAATGCCCTCACTGTCAACAACTGAATTTGTGGTAGGGTATATTTAGTCTATAAAGACAGGCTGTGGCTGGGCAGGGGATTAAGGACTGGATCCAGGCCTTCTCAAGGCAATTGGAGGCCTACGGGAGGTTGGTCTGAATGCTGGCAGGTGGCACTGCTCAGGGGAGGATGGGAGGGGCTGGAGAACCTGTCCTGTGGCCAGAGGAGTCACTGCTGCCTCTGGAACCCGGCCAGGCCAGCATGTGGCAGATGGAAATGTGGCTGAACCAGAGGAGAGGACGGAAGAGAAGCAAGAGATCTGAGGGATGATTCTCCACAAAGCACAGGCACAGGAAGGGAGACAGTGATCCAAGAGTCTGGAAAGACGTTTCCTGAGAAGTGAGGGGCAGGCAGGCTGAGGGGGGAGTTCTGTGAAACTTGGGGAAGCCAATCCTGCAGGCACGCAAAACCCTCTGGGCAAATTGACCCTCTGTCTCCAAACCAGGCACAGTGACACCTACCTGCAGGCCGATGGAAGACTGTAATGAAGCAGTGTGTGTAGAGCATCTGCATGGAGTGTGTGCTAGCAAATGGCCGCTGCACTGACCGCTGCCCGGATAAGTAACCCCCATGGGCACCGCACATGGGAGGATCTCACTTGGCTCAATACTACGCTCCTCTCCTATCTGCAGCCTTCAGCTCCTTTTCCTTGTCCTAAGGATCTCGGCTTCTGAGAATGTGTTACCTTAAGTCACCTCAAGTAACTTCCAGAAATGGAAGGGGCTACATTATAAGTGAACACAGTTATCTGGGATAATAAGTAGATTTCACATCCTACTGACAAATTAATCCATTCATCTTATGTTCAAGGTGCTTTCTATTGAGAAGGATAAAATGTGTAGGAGAAAAATAAGACACGGGGAAAAAAAGCATCTCAATTTTAGGTTATTATTTTCTGCTGGATGAATTGAGAAGTTCCCAAATTTTATGCAAAATGAGATTTATGGGATATGAATGTGCCGCTGTCATTAGATTGAGTCATATTATGTTCCAGGCAGTAATCAGTGTGGCAGGAGTTCAATGGAAGAGCGATTACAGACCATAAATCCTCAGCCTTCATCACAGCGCGGCTGTAGGGGCGCACCAGGACTCCAGCGGCTGTGGAGTGAGGGGCCCACCCCCAGGGGTCAGGGGGCCCTAAGAGATGAGTCCCCTCCCCATGGCAGATTTGGGATGGAATCCGGCAAGTGTAAGCTTGGATCCCATTTGCCATTTGTCGTCTAGCTCCGTGACCTTGCAGAGACCTTAGCCTCTCTCAGCCTCAGTTTCCTTATCTATAAGATGGGTGAAAGAGCGCCCCCTCGCAGCATTTACAAGCTCAGAGAACTTACCTCTCCCTTGGCCTGTGTGCAGTGAAAATGTCATTTTAACATTTGAACAGAAAGATGGTGATCAGAAAAGGCTTTTGAATTTGGCCTGGTTGATTCCAGATTTCTACAGCTGTTAGAAGCCACGGAAGTGTTTTTGGAGAACAAACTTTGAAGCACATTTGGATTAATGAAATGAAGTGAAGCCTAAAAGTCACCACGGATCCGAATTAATGAAGGAATGCCCTCACTGCCAGGTGCAGAGGGTCGCAGCTCAGGCCCAGCTGTGCGTGGCTGGTACAGCAGCCTTGACCTAGGCAGTGGCAATGGCGGCTTTGGATTTTGGCCGGGCCATTCTTTGTTGAGATGTAAGGACAGGATGGGCAAGGACCATGGGATAGACTCCACCCCATCATAAAGAGACCTCCGTGCACCAAGTTCTCACATAGTGAGGTCATAGCCTCGGGGGTGGGGGGGCGGCCAGGAGGAACGATGATGGTTCCATTTCACAGATTAAGTGGGGAGCTGACCTCAGAGAAGCTCAGGGTCACAGGACAGGCAGTGTGAGGTGGCCCACAGGCAGTTGGACCCCAGGGGCAATGCTCTAAGGCCTGGCCTCCTTCCCGGGCACCAAGCCTTCACAGGTGTGCCCAGAGACACGGACCAACGCGGTGTCAGCGAAGGCGATCCACAGAGACGAGCGACCTCATTGATTTTCAAACTTATGAACACCAACATAGAGAGAAATAACATTAAAGGCACAGCAATAGCTTAAGGAACCGTTAAAGAAGAAAGGTAACTGAGAAGCAGAGGTGACAGAGGCTGGCCATTTGAAAAGAAAAATAGCATGAAAGGCGATGCCCTCCGAGCGGCCAGCAGAGAAGGGAGAGGAACCAGTTCCGTGGGCAGGGGAGGAATGCCGCTTTCTGAATGCGTAGCTTCGGGCACAGCAGTCCAGAAGGGTCTGCAGTCATTACGGATGGAGCCCGCCACCGGCTCCTGCGGTGAACTGGTTATCAGAGTATTTTATAGCCCACCTGACCGAAAAGAACAACTGGACTGTGAAATGATAGGGCAAATAAAACGCCGTAAAGGAGCCTGCGGATAGTAATGGGGTTTAAGTACCTGAGCCCGGAGCAGAGAGCAGTAGTGGATGAAATAAAGCTGGGCGTGTGCGTGGAGAAGGCCTCCAGGAGGGAGAGGGGGAGGTGGGCGGGGTGCCAGAGGGAGGGGGCTGTTTAACTGGTATCTGAGGTGCTAGTCCATGCGAAGGTGTCATGGAAACGAGCATCTGCATCCCTCCACTTGTTCCCGGGGGCGGCCAGCTGCTCTGCTCCTTGGCCTCTGCCCCCAGCTGTGCACATCCTCCAGCCTGTCCAACCCCATCCAGAAGTTCGGGCATGGGGACTGGAATGCCCAGATGGGTGCCAGCATCAGCTCCTGAATTCTCCACCTCGTGGCCCTGTGCAGGTGGCACAGCGTGTTTATTTACAATGTGAGTCTCTGGAATGGAGTTTTAAAGGGAGTTTCTGAATGAGTGAGAGAGCTTCCTGTACTCACAATCAATGTGTCGCTTTGAGACGATGGTCAAGCCATGGCGGCTTCAGGTCAGGACGTGTCCAGCACCTTGTCCTGCGCTGAAGGGCTGTGGCTACAGGACAGATATGAAGTTACAGGCTCCTGGGTCCAAGGTAGGGCCAGGGAGCCTCCTGGCAGAGCCGTGGTGGCTACAGACTCAGTGAGTGGGGCTGCTGGCAGGGATGTGGCACAGACAGCGAGGAGCGGGCAGAGGAGAGCCACGGTGTTCAGTGTGCCTCAGGGTGGTGTGTGAAGCCAGTTGCCCTGCCCGGGGTACGGCTGGTCCAGGCACATTTGCAGCAGCAGGTCCAGAGCAGAATGGCACGGGCAGAGCGCTGAGCCGAGCTGGGGCCCAGGGCAGTGCGTGAGACGTGTAGTTGGTTATTTAAGGGGGTACCTGAGAGATGCCCTAGACTGAGCTGGCAGACCCTGAGGTGAAATGGATAGGGCAATCTGGGGCCAGCCCCGCATCCAGGCAGGTACAGCAGCCAGGCGGGTACAGCACCCAGGCAGGCAGAGCACCCAGGCGGGCACAGCACCCAGGTGGGCACAGCACCCAGGTGGGCACAGCACCCAGGTGGGTACAGCACCCAGGCGGGCACAGAACCCAGGCAGGTAGAGCACCCAGGCGGGCACAGCACCCAGGCAGGCACAGCTCCCAGGCAGGTAGAGCACCCAGGCAGGCACAGTACCAGGCGGGCACAGAACCCAGGCAGGCACAGCACCCAGCAGGCACAGCAGCCTGGGGTCTCCTCCGAGAACAGGCCGGGGTGACTGAACTCAGGTGAGGGGGGAATGAAGCTCACTCTCCCACCCCCTCTGGTTCTGTTCCGTTTGCTTCTAAGGCACCTCCGAGGGGAGATGTCTGCTTAGCGTCCCCCTGCACAGCAGAAATAACTCTGGCAAATACTCTTTTAGCTACTTGCTAAGAGGAATAGATAGCCCGAGTCCGGCTCACGTATCCGGCCTCCGATCAAAACCAGCCAAGAGTAACTACTTACTTAGTAACATCTGCCAGGAAGTGCCCTTTGTTTGCAGCTGATTTGAATTGAGTTTTCTGCCGCTTAGAGCTTGGAGTCCTGACAGATCGGTGGGTCTCCCAGCTGTCCCTCAACCACCCAGGTGACAGCACCTTGCTCCTGGGCAGGGTGCTGGGTGCCGCCCCAGGACCAGGTTTCTTCCTCGGCGTCTGGAGCAGAGAGGTGAGCTCACACCCCACTGCGCAGCCGCGGTAGGAGAGAAGCGGAATGCACACCGAGCCGAGGTGGTCTCCCTCCCCTGGAACAGCCTCGTGAATGCCTCAGGTTGACCTTAATTCTCATCATAACTTCACTCAAATATGTGCTAACATAAATGCGGTATAACCTCCTTATGTTTATAGCTCTTACACATCTATAAAAGCCAAGACAAATTTAAAGATCAAATACAAACGAAACCATAAAACCCATAAAAGTCCAATTAAAGCATGGATCTAGCGTGACAGGAGATGTTGTTGTGACAGAAACAAACTGCTTCTCGTGGTGACTGTCCTCCCGGCTGAGTCTGGGCGGTTCCGAGTACTTGGCTTCCACTACTGCCTCCATCCTCAACTTCACCCTCCACCTCAACTTCACCCTCCACCTCAACTTCACCCTCCATCCTCAACTTCACCCTCTACCTCATCTTCATCCTCCATCCCCATCTTCACCCTCCACCTCATCTTCACCCTCCACCTCAACTTCACCCTCCATCCTCAACTTCACCCTCCACCTCATCTTCACCCTCTACCTCATCTTCATCCTCCATCCCCATCTTCACCCTCCACCTCATCTTCACCCTCCATCCTCAACTTCACCCTCCATCCTCAACTTCACCCTCCACCTCATCTTCCTCGCCCCTGGCATTTCTTGGCTCAGCTGCGGGAATCCAGGATGTGTCTCACATGCGGCTGTCACTGGGCCTCCGCGGTGAGGGGGGTCTTTATCTATGCGTGTGCTCATGGCCCTGGCCCTCCTGGCCGGGTGAGATAGATGCTCGGGCGATGGCAGGACACAAGTGCCCCTGCACCAGGTGGCTTATGCTGTGTGGCACTCTGCACATGGACTGACTTAACATCTGCCTGTGGCATGGAGAGGAAGCTGGGCACTGGCCTGGCCTGGCACCCCAGGAGCTGGGAAGCATGGTGCGTTCTTAGAAAAAGGGGGTTGTGTCTGTGTGGAGTTGGTGCTAACACTTCTGTGTTGCACGTTACAGTTTATCAATCAGTTTCACCACGTCACCTCAGGTGGTCCTCGGACCCACGCCGAGAGCTTTTCTGGGGGTGGGTGCTGGTGTTCTGATTTGCAGGCAGTGGGATCACACAGCTGGACCTCAAACCGGGAAAGTCTGACTACAAGCTCAGTGCCATTCCCCTTTTCCCGGAATTATGCCCCCCCCATGCCCACTGTCCCCCACCCCCCGCCCAGAGTCAGTCTCAACTGCATCTCTGTGTCCATCACACACACAGAAATGGCTGGACCAGTTGTCCCTGGTGGGGAGGGTACCTTAGAGGTGGGATCATGTAAGACACTAGTTCACGTCAGGGTGCCTTGGAGACACAGGCCACCGTTCCCGGGGAGAGAAGCGGAGGTTTGACCGGGGCCTGTGTGGACGAGGACTGCATGGCACTGTGGAGGCAGCAGGCAGCCTTGGGACCAGTCCGAACCCTGAGGATGCGTCCAAGGGCCGCCGGCTCAGCCTGCTGCAGGGCGGGCGGGCTGGGCGCAGCGGGGGCCTGTGGAAAGCATGTGAATTCATGAAGCACTGACGCCGGAAGGCACTCTGAGGTCATCTTGACCCTCCAGTGTCCAGCTAAGGAGACCAAGGCCTGAGGAGAGAATGCCCAAGGCCGGCAGCATGCTAGTGAGGAGCCGGGAAGATGCCTCTCTCTCGCAGCAGGACGCCTCTCATCCATAGCGCGTCCCTGAGGAAACGGAGCCGAATTGTCTTCAAGCACTGAAGCTGCACTGTTCAAAGCCCTGAGGGGAAGAACTTCAGTGACCAGATGAATTCCATTTTGTAGACAAACGGGCGTTCCCCGCAAGTACGCTTGAGAGCAATCTGCTGTCTTTTTCCCAGCACAGCCTCAGGGAAAGGACAGAGGTCAGCCCAGCACTGCTCACCCCACGTGGTGGGTAAGCTCAGGGAGGCCCTGCCGCCCCGGGACTGGCTGGTGGCCCTGCTCCGGGCAGGACGTAACTGCAGGGACCATGGGCACCTCCTGAGCAGCAAACACTCCATCTGGGTGAGCACGGGACACAAGGTGGGCCGATGGAGAGGAACCCGGCTTTAATACTTTTCTGTGCCCATCGAACTGCCAGGGATAGTTCACACCTCTATACCCTTCATCCCTGGCATGGGGTAAAGAGGGGTGAGCAGTGAGGGGTGGCCAGTCCGCTGGTTTGCAGGGGAACATTCTAGAAGGTAGGGGTGAGGGATGTATGTGGAAACAGCTTCCTGGCCTCTTGGTGTTCCCTGTCGCTCTGTGCTCCCTGGCTGTTCCCCGTGAGGCCTGCTCACCTGTGCTGATCAGACCATCGGGATGGAGGCTGCCTCGTTCTTTGCTGGTGATTCATGTAAGAGTCCTTTTCCAGGTACTTGCCCTGCGGCTGAGAGAGTAATTCCCCTCGGTGGGTAGAGGCCATGCTGCTACAGCGAAGCTGTCTTTGACAGCAAATCCGATCCCATCGTCCCCCTCAGCACAGCCTCCCCACAGGAGGCCAGCCCGGGGTTCCCTGAGGGAGCAGGGAGTTTGTCTCATGCCCTTCTCCCGCCCACCTCCTGCCTCCGGGAAGACAGGACTAGAAAATCCCGAGACAAGAGTAAGACTGACTCCGAGTGGCGGGCGTGGTGGGAGGGTTTTGGCAGCGTTGTTTGGTCTTCCCTCTATTCATTCAGTCCAAGACCACAGTCTGACAGTTCCTCTGTGGCATTCACCATGTTCTAAAACAAGACAGCACCATAATTCACCTGGATGGCGGGGTTTACGAGTGTGTGAGTGCAAGCTCTTTAAGAACCAGTGATGAAGTTGTAAACGTGGCGTTCTTTCATTACCTGTTCATTAAAGATATGACAGGGAGACAGTTTCCATGGAAATGGCTCTGTGGGTTCTGAGTACATACAAGAATCCCATTGATTACACTACAGTACTCATACCTGTCGGGGCCATTGTAGCCGGGAAAGGCTTAGTGAGCCCCGTGATGGCATGTTGGGTCTGCATGTGACCACAGCTTTATAACCATCGATGGCCGGACTTTAGGATGGAAGTACAGCCGCACTGAGCACGCCCTTTCAGTGCACTTAAACTTAAGTACTGAAACATTTCAAGTACAAAGAGCTGGAATGGTTCCACTCCACATTTAACATGAGTCCATGTAATAAACAAATAAAACCCGGCCGCGTGGCTCAGTGGTTGCGCATCAGTCTATAAACCAAGAGGTCATGGTTCGATGCCTGGTCAGGACACAGGCCCGGGTTGTGGGCTCCATCCCCAGTGTGGGACGTGCAGGAGGCAGCCAATCAATGATTCTCATCATTGATGTTTCTTTCTCTCTTTCCCTATCTCTCTGAAGTAAATAAAAATAGATTTTAAAAACAACAAACAAACGAACAAAATTGTCTGCTCATGTGTGGCTCTGCCGCCTGGACTCCAATCCCAGCTTTCACTTACCGGCTGTACGGCCTCTCCACCTGTCTCAGCCTCTCTGCACGCTTTCATTTTCTCGTCTGTGAAATGGGCCTGTGGAAACGGAGTGGCACTCGGCTGAAGTGAGAGTCCTTGGTGACTAAGGTGCACTGCAGGGCCAGGCCTCGGGAGGCTCCCACGTGACCGTCATTCAGGGATGGCCACTGGCTATCGCCCTGTGTGTTCTAGGGCCTCTCCTCCTCACCTCGCCCAGCCCTGTGTCCTGTATGGCCGGTAGGTCTCAACTGCCTGCGGATAGCCATGTGTACCCTGACTTCATGGGTAATTCAGTTCCTCCTGTTTTCCCAGAGGATCATATGTAATCATTTTCATAGAAGGTGGACTTTAAAAATATATGCTGCACATTTTGTACATGGTACCTCCAAATGCTTAAATGTTTGGGACTCAGGCATCCCATAGGACCGTGGTCAGCAGACTGTGGCTCGAGAGCCACATGCGGCTCTTTGGCCCCTTGAGTGTGGCTCTTCCACAAAACACCACGGCCTGGGTGAGTCTGTTTTGAAGAAGTGGCATTAGAAGAAGTTTTAAGTTTTAAAAATTTGGCTCTCCAAAGAAATTTTAATTGTTGTACTGTTGATATTTGGCTCTGTTGATTAATGAGTTTGCCGACCTCTGCCATAGGACAAATTATTCTAAGTCCAAATTTTCGCAGTCAGGCAGCGAACCATGGCTTCCTGGTTCATGGGTCGACACTCCACCACGAAGCCACACCAGCGGGACAAAATGACTATTTTTAATGCAAATTACAGCTCACACACAACTGCCAAATAGCTGAAACTGGAAGACACACTCAGTTGTATGGCTGTTATTAGTAATTCATGGAAATTGATTATCTGAAGAGCAGTTGGATCTTTACTTTGCAGCAGAGATAATAAACACAACTGTTTGTCTTCAGGGTGATTTTTTTTCCCCTTTAAAAAACCACATTCATTAAAACTGCTGGAAATCATGCTGGTTAAAACAGGAGTTTGCAATTTCCCAACTCCTCTATGCCTCCTGGAAGAGAATTCATTATAATAACAAATACTGGGCAACTCTGTTTGTGTGGAGCAGCGTCCTCCTTGGCAATGCTAGCTGTGTAACAGAATGAATGTCCGCGCCCTCACAGAGATAAGTATATCGATTGCAGGAGCACCGCAGCCTGAAGACTATGGGTTACTGGGAAATAATGAAATCTCGTCATTCTGGTCCAGCATCGAAGGCCCCTCATTATCACAAGAGTACTTAATTATACCGCGAGCATTGCTTCAGTGAATGGACAGAGTCCTAAAAAGGAACAATGGAGAATTTCTGATTTGATTTTTTGCTTGTTTTTCCTTCTCCCCAAGAAGTTGAACTAAGTGCCTTCCTCCTGCCTGTAATAGATTCTTGAATCAGGGCTATCAAGAAACGATAATACTGGAGGTTAAAAAATAGTTTTAGTAAATGTAAGCCACCTGGATAATTGAGTTTAAAATGTTCTTCCTTCCAAACGGTTACTGAATGTCCTTCCTTCTTGGTTACTAAAACAATTCCCACTTTATACTAGTTTCCATCTTGGTGGAATGTATTCTCTCTTGTGAGTTGACTCTTTTTAGCCTAATTCCACTGGATTAGAACAATAAGGCCTCACTATTCAGGCCTCCATACTGCCAGAGAAAGAACGGGGTAGTGCTGGTCTGCAAAGTGCCCTGTATCTCACCTTTACTGTCCGGACGCTGCACTGTCCTACACCTAAGCCCTCGACTAATAAAGAGGAAGTCTTTTTAAGAGATTGATCTTCATTGCTACCTGTTCTTCACAGAGGTTGTGAGCCTTTCGTTTCTTAGAGAATGACCATCCCTACACCGAAGTGTGTGATGCCATATGTTAAAATCACGTTCTGAGCCATTCGTCAGAATGAATGGGCCCCAGCCCGGGGAGGAGCTTTGGGTGTCTTGCAAAGACAGTGGCCAGGCAAGGGCTCAAGTCCCGGTAGGCCTGGTCCCACAACGAACCAGAAAGGCATGCTGCATTTAAGCAGAGCACTCAGTGAGGAGGTCAGAAACTTACCATCAGACTGGGTTTTAATGAAACTGCTTTTAATGAAAGATGCTCAGAGGCAGGGTTGATGGAACAGAGTTTGAGCTTTGGTGTTAGATACACTTGGGTTTGAATTCTAGTATCATTACTTATTTGTGTGTGACCTTGGGGAAATGGTTGCGTCTGTCTGTCTCCACTGGTCTATCCCTCAGTTAGGGGGAGGGCGTGGAGGCTGGAGATGACAGTACTTACCCTGAGGGTTGTTCTGAAGACGTAGATGGAGGGTTTAGCACAAAGTAGGCATTCAGTAAACAGTGGAGTTCTTTTTTCCAGTATGTCCTGTAGCCTGTTTAAGTGATATTAGTAATAGTGGTTAGGAGCAGTGGTTCTCAAAGTGTGTTTTGGAGACCCCTGGAGGTCCCTGAGAATATTATAATAACATCAGCATGTATTTAAATTTTTCACTGTCATTCTTTTACTAGCATGTAGTACAGTTTTCCAGCGGCTACATATGTGATGATACACTAGATTAAATGCAGAAGCAGAGAAGAGAATCAAGCTATCTTACATTAACCCAGAGATTAAAGAGATTTGCAGAGTATAAAACATACCACTCTATTGGCTATATTATTTTTAGGATATAATATTTTCATAATGTTATTTATATTAGGCTGTTGATTAAAATTAATATACAGATATAGGTTATCAATTAAAATTAATATACAGATAGTTTTTAACATATAGTCAGTTTCAAAATATGATTGAAGAAATGCAATGGGAAATCTACACTAGTACCAAAAATATAACACACCTAAAAATAAAGTTAGTAAGAATGCATGGGATGCACAAGAATGAAAGGACAAAACTCCGCTGAGGGACATAAAAATGATTGTTTAGATGGAGAAACACATTTTATTCTCAGGCAGAAATATTCAATATTTCTTTCTAAACTGAACTAGAATTCAGTAGAGTCTCAGTCATAAGGTCAAGAGAAGTTCTTTGGAAACTTGACAAAATAATTCAGAGCTCACGGGGAGGAACTGGCTGGTGGGGGTAGCAGGAGAAAACCCGAAATAGAAGGGTGATGGCACACTGGCCCTGGCAAGTGTTAGCGCCTACCCCGCTGGTTTCTAAAACGGGACGAGCTAGTGCGGCAGCAGTCAGACGCATGAGGCAGAACAGCGTGTCCGCCAGCCATCCTGAGGTCAGAAGAAGATGCTCCTGAGAGGATGCTGAGTCAGGAGGGGGAGGACGGGTCGCTGGGTAAAGGGACAAGGAAAGCTTGGTAGCTCTTTTAGCCCAGTCTCAGTCCTGACACCACAGTAAGTGACGGTGGATCAGAGGCTCCACATACTATGTTACGTAAAACTGTTTGTGTACAACAGTGGGGAATATGTTTATGCTCTTGAAAGGGAGCCTTTCCCAATATAAACCCCAAGGCCAGAAAACTTCAGAGATAAGATTGAATATTTTACTATATAAATCCCTTCATGTCAAAAGACACCATCATCAAGATTAAAGACAAATGGAGAAAAATATTTATGAGCTACGTGACGAGTTAATATTGTTAATGTACAACAAATCAAACAAAGGACTTAAATAGATTATTCACAAAAGCACAAAGGGCTTTAAACATGTAAAAACTCAGCTCACTAACATTTAAGGAAATGATAATGAAAACGACTGCAAAATATTTTCTATGTCAAGTTGGCAGAGATATAAAAGGGTGACAATACAAAGTGTAGACACTAGTGTAGGTTAATGGGCATGTTCTTATTCAGTTGATGAAAACATGAACTATTAAAACCTTGTTGTATGAGCATTTGATGATAACTCTCAAGTTATAATAATAATCAATATTCTTTTATTGATTTAAATCTAGTGGTTTATTATTAATCAGGATAATGGCTTTGTTTTATATGATAAAATACACATGTGAAATTATATCTCCTATAGGCAGTATCCTTTTATTTCTTATTTTTCATGAGCTTTTTTAAAAAATCAGGATATTGAAACTTATTAGATGATTTTTTGGTATCTACTTATGCTACATTGTGAAATATATTAATAGATTTCTTAATATCAAACCACCTTAACTTCTCCACAAAGAGCTCCTCTTAGTTTTCATTCCTTTAATATCCCACAGACTGTATTCAATAGAGGAGTCCAATTTCTGCCTGGTACTAAGTGAGATCATCCTGTTTGTCCGTCAGGAAGGTGGGTGGGTAGTTGCATGCTCTCTTACAAATCCGGGCTTTCTAATAAGATTGTGGCGGCTTTCCTGTTCCTCTGGTCTGAAGGAGCTTGTGGAGGACAGGACTTACCTGTTCCTTGAAGGTTTGAATGACTTTCCGTGAAGTCCTCTGGGTCAGGAGACTGCAGGCTACGCCACCTTAAGCAACTTCCTCAGCCTTTTCCAGGATGATTCAGATTTTCTAGTCATCTCTCCATTGGAAATCATTTACTTCATTCTTACATTGAAGTTGATTAGTATAAAATTAAACAAAGTTCTCTCTGAGAATCCTTTAAATTTTAGCAAGCCCTATGCTTAGTTTTCCTATGTGAATCCTAATTTTGTATATTTGGGCTTCCTCTCTTAGCTCTTGACTTAGCTAGCTAGTAGAGAAATAAAATGCATTGATTCCCACCCATCCTCCAAAGGAGCATCTCTTGTGTTTACTTATGAGTTATACCATTTTCTCATTCATTAAGATTTTATTTTATGTCTGTCCCTTCTATTTTCCTAATATTTATGAACTCTCTTTTGTTAACAGACTTTATTTTGTAGAGGAGTTTCAGGTACAGGGCAAAACTGAGCAGGAAGTACCAATTCTTTTTATTGCTTGAATTGGAATTTGAGATATGTTTTTTTTTTCTGTTTTATTTAATAAAGTGCTTTATATCGATAGAAAGCGCCCTTAGAGTCTACCGTCAGTTATATCTCAAAGGATTTTAACTTGTATTTTTATTGTTGTTATTTTCTAGATACTCTATCTAAAGTTACAAGTTTTATTTCCTTTTTGACTCAGACCATGGCTTGGAAAGAAGGTTTATATTTGGCTTGGAGGTTTGGGCCTTTGTTTCTTGTTCTCTGTTATTAGCTTCTAGAATATTTGGCAGAGACCGTGGTACTTTTTCTTCTTCAGGGAACACATCAAGTTTTTGTTGTGGTTTAATTGTGAAATTGTGTAAATGTGCTCTTGGCACTGGAAAAGGTACACGGTGCAGAGTTGATGTATCCATTAGACCCACCTTGTTAATTATATTATTCAGAGTTCCACGTGTTCACTTTTGATTCCTGTTTGGCCCCTGAGGGAGTTTTAAAATCTTCCATTACAATTTTATTTCTATATGTTTTCTGCATTTCTTGATTTATTTCTTTGTATGTTTCAATAGTGGGTTTTACTTAGTTAATAAAGATTATGACAGCTTTGCATTGTGTGCCCTTTGATAGGAAAGACTCCTTACCTTGCAAGTGATGGAAAGCCCAACTCAGAGCTGTTTAAACAATAAATGGTCCCTGACTGGATTGGCTCAGTGGATAGAGTGTTGGCCTGTGGACTCAAGGGTCCCAGGTTCGATTCTGATCAAGGGCATGTACCTTGGTTGCAGGCACATCCCCAGTGGGGATGATGGGGGGGAGGGTTGCAGGAGGCAGCTGATCGATGTTTCTCTCTCATCGATATTTCTAACTCTCTATTCCTGTCTTTTCCTCTCTGTAAAAATCAATAAAATATAGTTTTTTAAAAAAACAATAAATGGAATGTAGTGGTCCTTGTAACTAACAAGTTTTCTGTGGGGGACTTGATCCAGCAGCCCCGATTGGACCACTGAGATCTTGGTGTCTCTCCTCTTTCTGCTCTCTTTTGGAGGACCTATATTAATTGGTGCCATCCCAAAGTTGAAAGTGGGTCATTACCACCTTAAGACACATAACTGATGGGAAAATGGGAAATTCCTCAAGAGGGAATCAGAATAGTACTGGGGGCATGGGTTCTGGGAACACAACCAACTAATGTCCATTCATTACCTTTGGAACAATTGCCTCATTCAATGCCTCTAACTTGAATTTTCTTTGATTTTCATCCTGTAACCTGCTTTCTTTGTTGTTCATTCTGTTTATCATACCTTTGCTTATTCTAGATAGTATATTTCTTTTTTAAAGTATTTTGTATTTTTCAGTTACAGTTGACATAAACATTACATTAGTTTCAGATGTATATCCCCGTGGTCGGACATGATCTCACTCACTGAGAGCTTCCATGTCTTTACCAGCTTATCTCCTTTAGGAATGAAATCACGCACGGACTCCCCTGTGGATGATGTGTCTCCGCGCTCTCCAGCCTGCCCTGTAGGAGAGGGGCCTTTCTTCAGGACAACGTCAGCACTCACTTTGTCACCTTGCCCTTACCCGTGTGTGGCTGCTTGCACTTGTAATGCCCCAGCTCTCCCCTCCATGCTCAGCAAGCCCCCATGATGGCCCCGCCGTCCCTGTCCTGTCTGCGTGTCTGCCTCTCTGAGCACTGGCTGCCACTGTGGCTGCCTTGGCTTCCAGCCCATTTCCCGATTTCCAGTTGCCCTTGATCTAACTTGTCTCCTCAGAGCTCAAGTCCACTGCTGCCCGTGCTCACCTGGCTCAGCTTCTTCCCCACCTGGCTCAGCGGTGCTGCGGGTGCCTGCCCGCGCCGCCACCACCACCACCACCACCACCACCACCACCACCACCACCACCACCCGTGTGCAGCTCCTCAGCTGGAGGCGGCTTATTGCATGGGCTCATCTCCAGGCAGGGCTGCACACAGGATAGGACGGAAGTCAAAGAGGGAGTTCCCAGGAGGTAGTTCACCTGCTGCAGGGGACGTGGGGATAGATCCCCAGGCAGCTCTCAGGCATGTTCCTCACTTCCACCAGGTCCCTCGAGGCACTGATTTCAGCTCCAGAATTCATCCTGCGTTGGTTTCCTTCCCTTCCCTGTCTGCTTTCTTCACTGCTCTGCCAGCATCTCCTGGCATCACCTTCCAAATAAACTACTTAGCCCCTGAATCCTTACCTAAGGATCTGCTTCCAGGGAACTCAAATCAAGACAGCCCTTACCCAGCCAGTGTTGCTCAGTGGTTAAGCTTCAACCTGTGAACCAGGAGGTCGTGGTTCCATTCCTTGTCAGGGCACATGCTCAGGATACAGGCTCTTTCCCCAATAGGGAGCGTACAGGAGGCAGCTGATAATAATTCTCTCTCATCAGTGATGTTTCTCTCTCCCTCTCCCTTTACTTTCTGAAACACAAATATGTTTTTTAAAAGACGGCCCCTATAGAGGTGAAAGACACTATTTTAAGCTTTGCCATAAAAAAAGCGATACTGTGTTTACTTGAATTATTTGATGAATAATGAAGAGAGTGCCTTTACTTCCTCGGTACAGTTGTCCCACTGATAGTGACAGCTTCTTTTATATAAACTCCGTGAAGCACACAGCGTGTGCCGAACCCCCCTCTGTCCAGAGCACTAGTGAGGGAGGTGGAAGATGCACAGCATCTTGTCTGCCCCCACGGGGCTAGAGGACCGGGAGTGGAGCCACTTTCATAAACCGCTCTGACTCCCGAGAGTGTTACTGGTCTCACAGAAAATGAAAAGTGTTCAATAGAATACTTTCTTTTTCTTTTGAGGTTTCATTGTTTTTGTAATCCAGTGTTGAGTAGATAAAAAGATAATGAGTTACATTAAGATGTAAATAACAGCTACAGTAGTCCTGGACTCACCCCCAGTTTAAGAAAACATTTTCAGCTACCTTCGCAGTCAGTGCCTGTGTCCCCCTCGATCTTAGGGTCCCTTCCCCTCCGGCAAGGCTAACCTCATCTGCATTTCTGCATTTATCATCCTTATTTCTCTCCATAACTTTACCATGCGCTTGCATCCCTAAACATATATATTTTAGTTTCATTTGTTTTTAAACGGTTTGTACATGATTCCTTCCCTTTTCCCTCTATTAGTTTAGAAACCATGCATCTGATTTTCATTATTTTAATGGTTACTGTAGAGATTTTCTTTCTTTTTCTTTCTTTTTTTTTTTAACTGTAGAGATTTTAACACGCACCACTAATTTGCCAAAATGTGTAACTTCTTTACTCTCTTAGAACATGAATTCCTATCACCTCCTCAGACATCAGTGCTGCTTTATGCATGTGTTTATCTGTTTTCAACTCAGGGAGCTGTGACTATTGTTTCATTCAGTCCATGTTTAGCTGCACACACTTCTGGCATCTCAGTTCTCCTCTCTGGATCACATTCCTTCTGCCAAAGTCCACTTTTCAGAGTTTCCTTTGCTTATAAGTCTGCTGACAGCAAAGCCTTTCAGTTTTCTCAACCGCTATTTTACTGGGTACATTACTCTAGGTTGGTAGTTATTTTTCCATAGGATGGTGATTATACCATTTCACTGTTTGGGCTTCTCTAGTTCTTACTGAACAGTTAATTGTCTGTCTGTTGAAGGTAATTTAATCCCCTCTGCATTGTGTGTGTGTGTGTGTGAGTGTGTGTGTGTGTGTAAGATTATCTCTATTCCAGTTGTTCCATTTCACTGTGATGGTTCTTACTTATCCATCCTGCTTGGGGTGCGCTGGGCTTTCTTGGTCTGTGGGTCGGCATCTTTCTTGAGCTGTTGGAAATGACTGGCTGTTTCTCTTCAAATATTGCCTCTGCACTATTTTCTCTCTCTTCTCTCTCAGAAACTCTGATGACCCCTATGTTGGACCTCTTCGGTCCATCCTCCACATCTCTTTACCACTCTTTCTCTTTTTCCATATCTTAATCTCTCTGTGCTTCACCGTGGGAAAGCTTTTAGACTTCCTGTTTAGTTTACTAACTCTCAGCACCTGGGTCAAATTGCTTTCCGGTGAGTTTTTAATATTAATCATTCTATTTTGTATTTTTAAAGTTCTATTTGTTTATTATTCAAATCTGCTCAATCATATGGTTTCTTATTCTTTTTTTATTCTTACATGAGGATATGTGGTTTTTATTGATTTGAGAGAGAGACAGAGAAACATCAATGTGAGAGAAACATTGAATGGTTCCCTCCTATACAACCTCCAAGCAACACACTACGGATAAAAATGGACAAAAATCAGTAAGAAAGGCAAGACTTGCTCATCTATTAATAGTTCCCTTACTATTGACTCAACTGTGTATGTCTGCTCAACTTTCTCTTCTGTTATTAGCTGAATTGCATCCCGCCTCCCCCTAAAAAAAAAAATCATAGTTTGCAATCCTAACCCCAGTATTTCAGAATATAACCATATCTGGAGATAGGGTTTTTAAATAGGTGATTAAGTTAAAATGAGGTCATTCGGGTGGGCCATAACCCATTGTAACTAGTGTCCTATAAGAAAAGGAAATTAAGGCACAGACACACAGAAGGAGGACCATGTGCAGACACAGGGAGGCGATAGCCATCTACAGGCCAGGGACAGAAGTTTTGGAAGAAACCAGCCCTGCAGAAACTTTGATCACCGGTTTCCAGCCTCCAGAGCTGTGAGGAAATAAATCC
Source organism: Pipistrellus nathusii (assembly GCA_963693515.1). Taxonomy (NCBI): domain Eukaryota; kingdom Metazoa; phylum Chordata; class Mammalia; order Chiroptera; family Vespertilionidae; genus Pipistrellus; species Pipistrellus nathusii. The sequence goes on along the minus strand of OY882871.1, from coordinate 1,554,708 downwards.
CTGTTATTTAAGCCAACAACAGTAACAGAATGGAGCCCATGCAAATGAGTACACCTTTCCACCTTGACTTTCTTACATTCTGATTATACTCTTAATGTACCCAGTATGCACATCAGGGCCAGTAAGTACCTGTCATTAAAATGTATTGCCAACGAGGCCAAGGTCACAGACTCAAGTCAGCCACAGGGTAGAAAATAGGAAACATCTCCATCCCTATAGAGCACCCTAACTCCAAGCAGTCACCACACAGGAATGTTTCCTGCTCACAAGGCCAGTCCAAGACAAAGTCTGCTGGCCCGTTCGTCCTTCCGGAAATCACCCTTGGAGCCCAGGGTCTGCTGGTGTGATGTCCTCTTCCTGCAGCATACTCTATCTTATTGCCATGGTTACACTAACACCTCCTGGCCAATAAAAAGCCCATGTCCGTGCTGCTGCCCTCCTCAGACCAGCTTGAGGTGCCTCTGATGGCCAGATGCCAGCCTGGCCCAGTGGTGGACAAGAGCCTTTCTCCAAATCTTCTTTCCCATGAGGAACTTTGAAACTCTGAACGTTCATGAGGAAGCCCTCTCATGGCTCAACTGGGTCAGAGCCCTCACCTTTGACTCCTTCCATCTCAACGGAGGACCAGCAATTGCAGGCAAGGTGGGAGGCATTGGAAGCGGAGGCTCCTACGGAGAGCACTGTGGGTCCGGGGCATCTTACTAGCATTGCCGGTTGGCACTCCTAGCTGCTGGGTTTCTTTCTTTCCTCTCCCTTCCTTTCTTCTTCCTTCCTAATCAATAAGCACGGGCACAAAGCGGGGAGCTCACTGGCTCCTTGATTTGCTGTGTACGTCACTTGAAGTGTTAGGTTTTAGAACCCAATTTTTAAAAATCATTTACACTTCAGAGAGGAAAAATAGCAACATTAGCAGGAGATTCAATTAAATTATCCCAGGTTAATGTGCTCGCTGTCACAGTGAATAACCGCAGTGGCCAGCAGCGAGCGGACAGCAGAGCTCCATCTCTCCCGGATTTATAGTCTGTTTGTGAGCGCGTTAGAATATGGTCTCTAATGGAAAGAATTAGATGCCCTTTTGTTTATTCCCTTTTCATGCCTGTCATTCCCCAGGACACTGGTTGCCTGAAAACTACAACAAAAGCTCCTATCTCTTCAAGCCCAGAGGACACTGGGAAAATCTCTCACTTGGGTTAACTTTGCTGAATATATTTAACCAGTAAATTATTTGCCTTTCCAACTGGAAGAACCAATATACATTTATGTTCCAGGAACGGTTTGTTTTACTAACTTTATGAGTGAAGACCTCAATAGTAGCAAAGCCAAGGGACATTTAATTAAGTTATATTTGCTTTTTCATGATCTTTAGCTCTAGCTTATAAATCAGGAATCAATGAGTACTTAATTTCCTCTTATAGCATTAAAAGTAATTGCTTCATAAATTCACTTTAGTAATCCAAATATTTGCACACAGCACAGCACAAAGAGAAGTTGTTTCGCTGATGAGATCCTAACTTTTATTTTATTAGTAGAAAATGGAGCTTGCCCATTTTATAGCTGATGATTTTCCTGGCTGCCTCAAATTCCTTTTTGAAGCAGACAGGATATAAATTTAAAATAAATACAATTATGACTTTGAGGGAGAAAAAAAAAGTCAGTCTACTTATTTAAAATATAAAAGAAATCTTGGTTGTATATTTCTGCTTAGTAGAGTATAACTATAATAATTAAATTCTTTCCTTCCCAATCTTGTATGCTTGAAAGGCAACACAAATATTTTCAAGCCTATTTAACCTTTGCTTTGCCTGTACATTTTATTGTGGGGGAGGAGAGACCGGGAAAGCAAGCCTTCATGAGATTGCTGTCTGTGTGCCCAGCTGGCATGGCTCAGTGGCTTAGCGTTGACCCAAGAGCTCATGGTTTGATTCCCGGTCAGGGCACATGCCCGGTTTGGGGCATGCAGGAGGCACCCGGTGAAGGATCTTCCCTCATCATCGATGTTTCTATCTTTCCCTCTCCCTTCCTCTCTGAAATAAAAAATATTTTTTTAAGTTATTATCTGTGCTCCGGCGCTCTTGGCTATTGCTGACTTGCCATCGGCGGAAAGTTTAGGTTGATAAAATGCTCTATTTCTAACATTTCCTTGAGATGCCACATTAAGATTTATAAAACTCATGTATGATCTCTGTGCCAGGCTCCTTGAGGACCAGTGACCACAGCCCCAGGGAAGGGCATGTAGGCCTGAGCTCACTGCTGGGCTCTCCGCTCAGACAGATGCCCTCATCCCCCGGGGCCAGGGCCTCTAGCGCCCCCCTCGTGGCTGCACCCAGCTTTAGGCCCGGAGGGCTCCTGCAGGCACACTTGGGGCCGTGCAGCTCCACTCGGCTGATCTATGGCTTAAATGACCTCATTCCAAACACCTATAGAACAAGCGTCACCACCATTTGCGGTGCTTCGGTGAGTCCCATGCTTTCCGCTTCTCTGTGTGCAGGGGTCTGCTCAGCCCGCTCTGTGCCTCTGCCTGCTGACAGCTTACACGTCCTCACAGGCCCACCCAGCCGCCTCCTCCCGAACTGGCCAGTGATAGTTCCCGGCACCTTCTCCTCCAAGCCCAGGGCTAACGGTCTTGTGCTCTGATTGGTCTTAAAGGAGCCTGTGTCCGTGGACGCGCCATCCCGCTGGGATCACTCCCTAAGCTGCAAAGATGGCAAAGGGGGAGGAAGACCCCGCCTGCCGCCACGGACAGCCTTCGGGGGTTAGAGGAGGGGGAAGGGGGTTCTATGGGAGCTGCCAGAACACTCAAGATTTATTTTTTAAATGCTGTTTTTAAATAAACATTACAGAAACTTTGCATATCCAACTTATAGCTTCAGGCATGGAAACCACATTGGTGTGTTGATTGTGAGGATTCAGTGCAGTCTGCTAGCTGACAGCATGTCACACTATTTGCAGATATTTTCTGGAACAGTAACCTTGAAGGGTGCCAGCCCCGTTCAGCGAAATCTTAGCACGAGGCAGGACCCGGGCGTGCCGCGCTCCAAGCCAGGCCGCTCCCGCTCCCTGCGCCCTCGCTGCTGTTTGAACAAGGAGCTGATCCTGCGCTCAGCCTTCAGCCTCCGTATCTCTTGGGCGTTTGTGTCTCTCTCCATTTCACGTTAAAAAGATGGCCTGTGTGAGGCCCCGTGAGGAGCTGTGCCCTGGCAGGAATTTGTGAGTGCATTAGTCACGTTTAAAAGGCTTTATATCTCCAGTCTGCAATAGCACAGTTCTGCAAAAATCATCTAAGCATTTTACCGGAGCCTCTAATTGACACAAAAAGGCAGAGTCAAAATAGAAGTGAGTGTCAGGGTGAGAGCACAGGTTCACCCCGCAGCCCCCGCTCATGGTCCCAGGGCCTTTCCGGTGCTCTTGTCAGGGGACACCACAGCAGCAGGTCCTCCTCTGGAGGGGATTGGTCTTCACAGCCACTGTCTCTCCCTTCTCTCTATTTTCAACATTATCCTCAGTGCTTCAGTATCGTCCCGCCCAGAAAAAAGACAGTTCTTTTGATGAGAAGCTAGTATGGCCCGTTGAAGCAATCACAGGGTGATGGGGTGGCTTAAAAATCACATCTAGATCATTGAGCAAGGTTGGCACAACATCTGGCTTCTAAAAACCAGTGCTTTGCCAAGTTTTTTAGCCACATCACAGTTGCTAAGCGAACGAGAAAATGTCAATCACTTGGCACACATGTGGCCATGTTAAAATTAAACAAAATTGATTGCCTTCAAAATACCTTTTATTTTTGCCTCCAAAAACCTGCGTTGCACATTTGGTACAGGTAAGAACTCATCCCTCATCCTGACACTGGCATATTTCACGTCTTAAATGGGTTATGGGTTTTTCTTTGTTTTCTCATCAATAACAATGAGCTCATATTTCAGCACTCTTCAGTGAATTCTACAGTTGTATGAACACCTACTATGTGCTCAGTGCTAGCTTGTGAGATGTAACTGTAACCTGCAGTTCCCAAGCATGACCATTGTGGCCATGTTGTATCTAGTGCGTTGTTGCTAGATTATAACATTTTCCAGTGACTTTACAAATTAATGTAAAAGCACATTGTTTCATTTAGCTTATCAGTTCTAGTATGTTCTAACCACAAATTTTTAAGAAGTAAACCTACTCAACTGCTGTGCAAAGACGCCTCCAGGGGAATTTTGTACATATGTCCCAGGGGATGTCCGTCTGTAGACCAGCATCCCCTTGGCTGTGTGTGGTGTCAGGGTCCGGTGTGATATGAGTCATGCGCCCTCTAGAAGGATTTGGAACGTGATGCCCGTCTTCAGAGGTTGGAAGACTAAGTGAAGAATCCGTGTGACCTCTGCTTGCAGATTTGGTGGGAATTACCCATGAAGCCATCTGGTCCTGGGCTTCTCTTTGTGGGCAGTTTTCTGATGATTGATTTGCTCTCCTTATATTCAGATTTTCTATTTCTTAAGTCAGTTTTGGTCATTTCTGTCTTTGTAGGCATCTGTCCACTTCATTTATGTCAGCGGTTCTCCACCTTCCTAACGCCACGACCCTCTAATGCAGCTCCTCATGTGGTGACCCCAACCATAGCATTATTTTCGCTGCTACTTCATAGCTGTCATTGTGCTGCTGGTATGAATCATAATGTAAATACCTGTGTTCTCCGATGGTCTTAGGCGACCCTGCTAGCGGGACCCACAGGTGGAAACCGCTGCTGTACAGCCTCCCTCCCTCTTTGCCTCCTCCCTCCCTCCCTCCCCCTCTCTCTAAAATCATAGGAAAATATCCTCAGGCGAGGATTAACAACAAATAAAGTGTCTCTTTTAGGCAGCTTATAGTTGAATCATTTTTATTCCATTTTACTAATATCTGCTTTTTAATTGGCATTTTAATCCATTTGCCTTTAATTACTGATAAGAGAGGGGTTGTGTCTGCCATTTTGGGGTTTGCTTTATGTACGTCTTGTGCTTGTTTGGCTTCTCTGTTCTTTCATTACCACTACCAGCCACACTCAGGAGCTGGCAGCGCAGTCAGAGGCACCTCGCAGGTGTGTCTGAGAGCAGGTGTGTGGCTGGGGGGAAGGAGGGGAGGAAGCCAAGCTGTAAGGGACAGGAAGGGGCAAATGGTGAGGCCCCTCTGGGGACCCACTTTGACTCCAAGTGAAGCGGGGCCGTTGGGAGGGTTCTGAACAGAGGAGGGACATGGCCGGAAATGAGCTCAGGGAGTGGAGGGGACGGAGGGTGCAGAGGGGCAGCAGAGCATGGAATCCTGCCCCTCTTCAGACCTTGGTGGATTTTCTTGGTGGATCACACTTGGTCTGTTAGGTTTGTTACATTAGGGCAGTGGTAGGCAAACTGCGGCTCGCGAGCCACATGTGGCTCTTTGGCCCCTTGAGTGTGGCTCTTCCACAAAATACCACGGCCTGGGCGAGTCTATGTTGAAGAAGTGCGTTAGAAGAAGTTTAAGTTTTAAAAATGTGGCTCTCCAAAGAAATGTCAATCGTTGTGCTGTTGCTATTTGGCTCTGTGGGCTCATGAGTTTGCCCAGTACTGCATTAGGATAAAACAAAAGATTGGACGTGACATCTCCGTGTGTGTGTTGGGGGGAGGGGGGGTTGTGTCTTACAGCTCAGAACACGAAAGAGACTGAAAAATTTGCCGGGATCATAAAAGGCAGCAGCGGGAAAGAGGGCCGGGTGCAGGCCGTGTCCAGCCCTGACTGCGCCTCTAAAGGGGCCCTTGAGAGGGAAAGCAGGTCCCTGCCCTGGGCAGGGGACAGTCCTCACGCTCTCTCTCCGCTCCCCCCTCACCCCCCACCCCCGCCCCACCCCCAGCAGATAGGAACGAGAACAGAGAACCTCAGGAGAGCGGGAAATAACAATGGCAGAAAGATGCTAAATAAGGGTAATGTTCCGCAGAAAGGATGATGGAAAGAATTCTGTCACCATGACTCAAGTTTTACAAGGCCCTGTGTCTCCTTGGCTCAGTGGCCCCACCCCCACTCCACCCTGCCTGTCCAGGGCTCCTCCTGGCCACCTCTCAGCCTGCACTAGCAGCAGCTCTGAGCAATGCCAGGCCGTCTCCTGGGGGGTGTTTTCCCATGCCTCCCCCTCAGTCCTAGCGGAGTCCATCATGCAGGGAAATAGATGGCGGGGCTGTGGCCACTGGCCCTCCTTCCCCTGCCTGCCGCTCCCCAGCTAAGCAGGCTAACAGAGATCGGCTATTTACACACCGCAGGGAAATGGCATGTTGGGGGGGGGGGGGGGCCTTTCCATTTCATTGTATTTTGTTCCCTCACCCCTGCCCCTCCTGGGCTCCTCCCCGCCACCATCCTGTTTGCACACAGACCACGCCTGACCCTCATTCTTTCTCCCTTCGCGTCTGTCCTCAGCCAACTAATTCATTGATTGCTCTTACCTAAGGCCAATGAAGTTCTCCTTTATTGAGACAATTTTTCAAAGTCTGTAACTCGCAGACAACGGCCTCACCTCGCATTCTCTGTAATTAATGGAGAGCCACTCAGGCTGGTCCACGGCCCTGCACTGAGCGTGCTCACTCCCCTTTCCCTGCCACCGCGGCCAGCTCTGCCCAGCGAAGAGGGAGCGTGGCTTCCCGCTCTTCCCAGGACGCTGCTGGAAGCACAGGCCTGCCGTGGGAATCAGGCAGGAGGGGCCCGGATTTGGAGTCCAGTGGCATAAAATAAAGTGACAATCACCTTATTGGTCCAGAACTCTCTTTATCTAGAAACTACTTCTGCTTGAGGCACCCAGGTAATCAATCGATCCATCTGGAGTTCTCAGAATTGTTCTCAGAACCCTGCAGCGAGCCGCCTCCGCTTGGCCGACCTTTGTTCCTTCTTTGGAAGCCACAGGTGAGTGACCCACAGCCACGCCCTGTGCGGGGCCTCTGCCCAGCCCCAGACTTCCTGGTCCTTTCCGAGCCTCAGAAGCAGGTGGGAGCACATCAGCCCGATACTCATTGACAGCGTTCAGGAACCCGGGAGCCTGGAGCTCTGTTTGCTCTTTAATGAAAGGACTGAACCATGACAGAACACAGCTCTCCTCTTACTTTGCCGAATCGCCGAATCGCCAGCCTAAAGGAGGCGGCAGGGTACCAGTGCTGGCGAAGATGTGATCTTTCTCTTGTTTTAAGTTGTTTGAATAGCTAACGTATTCACAAAGCTCAAACATCTTTTAATAGGAAAGGGAGGAGCTACTCACTGGATTGGTACCCAAATACTATGCGCATATGTATTTGCTAAGGTCCCTAAAACTATTTGAAAATGAAAAGCCTTAAGAGATTACATGTGATATCTGTAGCCTAGATTACACACGACAGTTGTGTTCCTTCCTTTTTTTAAATCTGTTTATTGACAGGAAGAAAAAACAGCAATAATGGACAGAAAAGCTGCTTTCTCCCTAATACGTGATTCAGCTGACAGCACAGAGGCAGATAATTCTGCAGAAACTGACAGGCTAGATAGTGATTGGGATGAAGCTGTAAGACTTCTCTAAATGCCCACCGATGTGACTCTGAGGCTTAATAGTCAGAAACCATTAGATCCCACATGTATATTTATGGGTTGAGAATCAGCTTTCATTAACTGACGAATAAACAACCTAATGCTCGTGGTTAGAAGGAATGAACGTACAAACGGGAGAAACAGTGCCAAAACCCAGCCGCGTTTACCTTGTTCCCTCCATGAAGAATAACGGGGAAGGAAGCTCTGTAATCCTAATAGTTAAATCTCACCTGCTATCCTGTCTTATCTCAGCTGGCAGGGCTTCAGACAGGCTTTTTCCCCCTCACATGAATTTTACAATGTTCACCTGTCTCCTCCGTTAGGAAAATGTGCGTTACAGTTACTGGATTAGAGATAATCATCCCATGGCTGTGTCTACCTAGTCAGCCCACAGTAGAGTCTGTGAAAACAAAATAGTTCAACAGTGTCTTGCAGGCTGATGGCGATACTCAGCACCCTCCCTCCCCGTCACTTCCCTTCTCCTTTTCATCTGCTTCAGCCGCACTTACATGGCTGTTTTCTGATTGTGCAGTTTGGGCCTTTTTCCTGGTTCTTTCCTCTTGTTATGCAGCTAGAATTAACCTGTCTGCTTCTCACAGCCTCCAGGCTGCCGCCGGGGTTACGATAATGGTCTTAGAAGTGCCAAGTAATACACCGTACGCTGGGATAACACGTGGATGGCAGTGTGATGATGATGATAACGATGACGATTTTATCCCAATGCAATAGGAGATATACGCACAAACTCATCTGTCTGGGGGTTGAGTGGCCTCGATCTCTGCATAGTGGTCCTTTAAAAACTTACATGAAAGTAAGGACTGCAGAGAAGCAGGTCCGATCCGGTTTTCACTGCACAGAAGACAAAGCCCGGTCTCCTCCCAGCCTCCTGTTTGCAAACAGTTCGGTGCAGCGACACTGCTCCCATTTGCTGACCACAGCGTGAGGCCAAACAAAACTGATGGAGCCTCCAGCAGGGATGACACTGAAAACAGTTCCGGATTCCAGGCTGTCCTGAGGAGGCGGGGGAAGAGGAGGGGAGGGCCTTGGAGCTCCAGGCCTGTGGGCTCTGGATCAGCAGAGTGGAGCCACCTGTGGTCAAGTTTCTTTCTGACAAAGAAATGAGGGGGTTGATCCCAAGAGGCACTGAAGCGGACCCGCCTGACTGAGGGGCGTTCTGAAGGCCTTCAAGCACCTGCCACCCGCCCGCCCCGCAGCCGCGCCCCCAGCTCAGCTGGCAGCTTTGGGACAGCCTGAGCCCTCTCGCCAGCGCTGTTCCTGTGCAGCGCTCTGCTCTGCGATACCTGCATCCAGATGGACACGTTGACCTTGGCCGCAGCCACTCAGTCCTCTGTGGTCCATGCTGGGCCTGGGCTTGGCTGGAACCACAGAGGGGCCGGAGGGGCGGCCATCTGGTGCGGGAGGTGTTGGCTGACAGGTGGCTGAGCAGCAGGAGGACTGACCAGGCCAACACGAATCTGAGGCTGGCTGGCTGCTGGGACTGTGAAGCCAGGGCGGATGGCGACGGTGGGAGAGCTGGCAGCAGGAACTGGGTCACTCTCCTGCTTCTGCCTCCGAGTGGCCCGCAGTGAGATCTCAGAGCACAGGCCTGTGGGTCCCAGAAGAGTCAGAGTTCACAGCGAGACGAGGGGCCCGGGCGAGGGGCAGGGAAAGGGTTCTGCGGGTGGGGCCCTTATACGGGACCGCTGCCTGCAAACTCCCATCTCAAGTCACATTAAGGCGGCCTTTGATGACCTCCCAGGGGCTTCTTTCGGACGGTGCCTGTGGCTTGGATAAACCAGAGTGACTCTAGGTACCTTGGCAAGGGGCCAGTGAAAAGTGTTTCTGTGCCTGTGCTTAGGGCCTGCCTCCACCAACCTGGTGTCCCTCAAAGCTGGACACATCCCTGGAGGACTGCAGCTGGCCACCACGTAGAAAATGCACGGCAGGAGCAGCCCAGCTGCTCAGCACTCTCACTCTTGACCTTGGCAAAGCCATCAAGCTCTGCAGGTCACAGGTGTGTGCCTGTCCAGGCCTGGTGGACCGTCTCAGCTTCCTCACAGGAAGGAGGAGGACTTGGAAGCCAAATAATTTCGAGTTTGAGTCCTGGCTCTACAACTTACATGGCCTCGGGGAAGTTTTCTTCTTGGTAAAGGGTAGAATGATGCCTCATTTAATCTGAGAGTCTCTCGAGCCACATGCGGCTCTGTGGCCCCTTGAGTTTTTAGCAAAGGCCAGCTTAGGAGGACCCTAATCAAGTTCATAACAATGTACCTACCTACATAGTTTAAGTTTTAAAAATGTGGCTCTCGCCGGGACCGGTTTGGCTCAGTGGATAGAGCGTCGGCCTGCGGACTGAAAGGTCCCAGATTCGATTCCGGACAAGGGCATGTACCTTGCTTGCGGGCACATCCCCAGTAGGGGGTGTGCAAGAGGCAGCTGACCAATGATTCTCTCTCATCGATGTTTCTAACTCTCTATCCCTCTCTTTTCCTCTCTGTGAAAAATCAATAAAATATTTTTTAAAAATGTGGCTCTCCAAAGAAATTTCAATCATTGTGCTGTTGATATTTGGCCCTGATGACTAATGAGGTTGCCAACCACTGGCCTGGAAAACCCCATCCTAACCTCTAGCACCTTCGGGCACCTGTCCTGGGAGCTGGCTTCATTCACACAGATGGGTGGCTGCGAGGAGAAGGGCAGGTGCTGTGCAGTCACCTGTCCCTCCACGTCCACTGCTGACCAGGACCAGTGACCGCCCTCTGACCCTCTCATGGCTTCCCTACCCGCCTTCAGGGGAGTCCAGCTCTCAGATCCCCCCCCCCCCCAGCACCAGGGGGAGGGGGCAGTCTCCACATGAGGGCCTTTGGCTAGGAAGACGTCAGGGCCACCGAGCAGCTTTGCCAAAGGGCGTGCGTGCGGCCACCCCCCGCCTACCCCCGCGGCTCCTGTGCTGAGGGGCCGGGGTCTGCTCTCCCACACCTTAGGGTTCACGGGGAAAGAAACTGAAAACTAGGGGCGCACGGCGGCAAAGGGCGATGTTAGCCTTGGAGAACTGGTTAAGAAAAGGGAGGGGCTTCTCTAAGCCTTTCTTCTGAGACTTTCTTCTCAAAAAGGCCAGATTAATAATTCTTTTATTAATTCAACATCAACTGATTGACCACCTAGGAGAGCGTCACGCCGAGAACTGGGGCTCAGCATCCTGAAGCTGAAGAACTTTGGAGGAGACTTCCCGAGCCACCACGCTCCGGAGCGGAGAGGGACGCCTGCGAAAGGCCAGGACCTGGCCGGTGTCACCCAGCAGCGGCTTGTGAGGACTGGAGTTCTCCCTCCCCCACGTCCCCTGCTCGCTGCCCACTGGGCCCACGGACACGTTTTGTGTCATCTATCAGAGTTTTCCTGCCATTTCAAGGAAGAATCCAGACGTTCATCTTCTCTTACTAGGACCGGACCACGCAGAACACCGGCCCGTGTTGCCCACAGACAAAGCTGCGGAGTCGTGTTCCCCTCAAAGGGAGCTGGGGTCCTCCTTGGCCGAGGGCCTGCCCTCTGCTGCGCCTGTGCCACGGCCCCCGCCTGCTCCTGCGGCCAGAGTGTGCGGTTCCTGAATAAGGAGGCAGAGCCTGGGAGAAAGACGTGCCGCTCACATCCTCCCTCAAATCTACGAATGGGGAGGGCCGGCCAGCCAGGTGCCTGCTCAGCTCTCAGGGCCCAAACTGCAGTTAGACATTGGAGCCTAAAAAGGCATGGTCCTGTGAAGATACAGCTCTGAGTGTGATTTACATGCTTACGTTGACGATAGGAACAACTCTTTCTGCCCATAGGGTTTCCATTGAGCCCGAAGCCAAGGTCCCACACATGGGCTCTTCCAGGAACCTTGTTATGCCAGAGGCCAGCAGGGCTAAGGAGCTGCTCTCCACCTTTCCCCGGGCCCCACCAGGCAGCCCAGGAGAGGGTCAGCCTGTCCCCCACTTCCCTCACTAGGTGGGACTCCTGGGTTCTGCCCCCACATTCGGAACCCGCTTCTCACACTAGCCCCCCAAGACCTGGAGCATGTGGTCTGCATTCTGAGGTTCTCACCAGAATGGACCTGATACTTTGTGCAAGGAGACGCTTTGCTCTGCAGGTTACCTGCGTTAGCAGAGCAGCAGATAAATGCTGGACCTACAGAGAAGTCACTGCTTGGAAACAGCTGCCCTTTTCTGCAGACAGTCCACATGCTGAGGGTAAATGATTGCATTAAACCGGGCCCTGGCAGGTGCTGCTTAATGGTTAGAGCATCAGCCACCCACCAAAGGGTCGCAGGTTCGATTCCCGATCAAGGGCACATACCAGTTGGGGCGAATGGGTAGGCAACCAGTCGATTTTTCTCTTTCCCCCTCCCTCCCTCCCTTCCACTCTCTGAAAAGCGATGGGAAAAATACCCCCAGGTGACAGTGTGCTGAGGCAGGCAGCTGAGAAGGTTAAATATTATTCCACGCCATTCCTGGTAAACCCATTATCTTCTCCCCTGATCAATTCCAGGTGGGCATGGGAGCGAATTCTAGACTGTGAGCTATTAGGAGAAACTTGCTCCAGAGCAAGATTTTCTTCGCTGATAAAAGAGAACACACGGGAAGAGACGGCATTCCCCTGCCGATCGAGTCACTGTCTGTTCGAGGACCTGCGTGCTGAGCACCTGCCGGTGACATCAGGGAACAGGCATGAGAAGAGCAGGTGGCTGAGGGCGGGAGGGGGAGGAGGGGGAGGAGGGAAGGTGAGGAGGAAGTTGAAAGCACCTGATAACATCTGAGCCGCCTCGTTAACCAGTCTGCCCTCAGAATTCTTGGGATGCGAGATAAGAAATGTCCTTCTGTTTCAATCACTCCTGGTTGGGTTTTCTGTGATTTCTGACCAGCAGCATTCCATTGATATCTTTACTGAGTGAGATCGGACCTGTTAGTAAAACTACGCTCTAGGGCCTAGACTGGGTCCCCAGCAGGAGGCCAGGAAAGCGAGGCTGGGCTGCTGAGGAGGACAGGGCAGGCTTTGGGCCCTTTGATCTAGAAAGGCAATGTCTGCGTGTAAAGCTGGCCAAAATCCATGAAAGAAAACGCACCATTGGTCAGATGTGGGTGGGCTTGGAGAGCGATCCTGAGTCGTCAAAGCCACAAAAGCATCGGTGTGAACACAGCCTGGGTGACGGGGCGGAGCGTATGGAACTGGGTGGGGCGTGTGCCATTGGGCAGAGCATATATGGCTGCCTGCCAGTCTGGCTGAGTCCCTAAGATCTCTCAGGTCTTGTGACCAGTTCCATCAGCCAGGACTTACTGTAAGCACCTTCTGGGAGTCAGGCATCCTTGGATCACAGAGCAGGAATCTGGTGGCCAGTGCCAGCCATTATCCTTAGGCCTCTGCTGGGGGCCGTCCAGGAGCCAGTGTGCGTATGGAAGTGTGGCTCGGCCTCAAAGCCGTTCCTCCAGGAGAAGCACTTTCTCAGACAGGGAGCTTTGGGGGTCAGCGAGGCCCCCTGAGGACTCCCCGAGAGGCATGCGTCACCGTGGCTATGCAGTCAGCTTGCATTGTAGACCAGCGAGTGCGGGGGGTGCCCGCCCTGGAGGCACATCCGAGTCCGTTGGAAACTTGTACTTAATTTGTCTGAGGCCCCGGGTCCGGGCAAAGCTCAGCAGGTAACAGTGATGTGTTTCACCAAAGACAGTTCCTTTGCTGTGAAACAGGCCGCGTGAGTGAAGTGCGTGGACCCAGGCACACTGCGAGTAGGTGTTCCTGGGAGTAGTTCCTCAGGTTGTGCAGATGGGAGTGGAGGTCCAATCCTGGGCTCTTTGATAATAAACCCTGTGACTCAACAAGTACGACTCGCCTCTTCCTTGCATCCCCCACAAACTAGCTCTCTTGTAGCTGCTGCTGTCGGCGATATTTTATTTGGATTTGGAAATCACCCAGAAGAGTCGGGCAACTGAGAAATCTAAGCAGTCTCAGCTCAGGAACAAGCTGTTTTCCCACATCTCACTTCCATGCCCATTTGTGGTCTGCAGGGGGTCAGCTAGCGGAAGGCTGCGCTCTTGACTTTGTTTGTAAGCTGCTTACTAAGTTCCTGCTGCTCCTGCCACCCTTGCTTTGCCCTCTTTTCTTGTCCAGTCGGCACAGGGGTGCGGGTGCCAGCTTGTGCCCGTTCACAGGAGCTATGTGTGCGTCTCTTCCCAGCGCTGCATTCGGTGACATTACACTGTGCCCCTGACACTGGCATGAGGCAGTATTCACACCACAGCAATCGGCAGATGCTACCAATCAGGGCTCTGCCCAGAGTCCAGCTGTTCCTCACTCCCCAGCACCCCGCCCCCCGAGTTCCATCTGCAGATTCCAGGGAGCACACGCAGCAGGTGAAGAGGATGCCTGCCATGCATGGCCAAAGCCCGATTGCTGGCCAGACCAAGGGACACCACCAGTGCAGAACCGTGCCCTGGGCCTCTAGTATGCATATAAGATCTTTGGTTAATCTCTTCCCGCCTTCCCTCTGAGAGTCATCAGTCTGTTCCACGTTTCCATGCCTGGGCATTGAGTGTCTGTCCCCTGGTGGTCATTGTGTGTCATAGCTCTGGTCAAAGGGTCGAAAGTTCACTTAGGCTTTTATATCTATAGCATAATAGTCTTATATGGATCCAGCCCATTTTATTTATCCATTCGTAAGCTTTTCAGCTGCTTTCTCCTTGTGGTGAGGATGAATAATGCTGCTGAGAATATTTTCGTGTGAGTCTCTGTGTGGACACCCATGCTTGTTTCTCTTGGGAAGATACCTGGGAGTGAATTTTGGGGCACATGGTGGATTTATGGTTAAGTCTGTAAGAAACTGCCAAACTGTAGATAGTTGTGTGTGTGTGTGTGTGTGTGTGTCCACAATCAAGGAGCCAGCAGGGTTGGTTTCTGGTGAGGGCTCTCTTCCTGTCTTGCAGACGGCTGCCTCCTCACTGTGTCCTCACACTGCCTTTTCTCTGTTCATGCTCACTTCTTATGTCCCCTCCACTTCTTAGAGCAGTGGTCACCAAACGATGGTCCAAGAGGCCATAAGGTTGGTGACCGCTATCTTAGAGGGCACCAGTCAGATCGGATTAGGACCCCACCATTTTGACCTCATTTAACCTTAGTCACCTTTCCCAAAACCTTATCTCACAATACAGTCACATTGAGGGTTGGGACTTCACCATAGAGATTTGGTGGGGACACAACCCAGTCCATAACCATAGACAAAAGGGATCGGCTGCCCACAATCATCAGACTGTGGGAGATGATTCTGGCTCCTGTTCCTCTCTGAAAATATCCGCTCTATGTAGATACACACCTGTGCTTTCATTTTCATTTTATAACATGAACTGGGTACAACAGATTTCCCAGAGAGCCGAGGACAAGCCGTGCTGCTGCCTGTTACTCCCAAGCTGTGAACTCACCCCACCGTCTACTCTGTCCCAGAAAACACCCTCTGCCCATCACTTAATATTGCTTACAAGGGTCTTGACTTTTAAGCAATGTGACATTCACTGCGGATTTAAATGCCATCCATTACCGTCAAACGGTGACATTTACTTCATCTGTAATTCAGAAAAAGAAAACACATTTCAGAATACAGCGAAGAGACATTCTTATCAAAGATAATGGACTGAAACAATTGCCGTCCCTTGTATTTCAAGTTAGGAGAACAGAGCTAATAAAAGATTAAAGAGAAGGCCTGGGAGCACGAGGGAGCAATCGCTTGTCACTTGAGGTTTGCACAGAAGTTATTTTAACAAGATATTACTTGCAGAATTTCCACCATAAATCTTTCCTTAAGCCCAAGAGTTTCAGTCAAGACATTCCCCATGCAAGATGGTCGGAAATAGCGCTCCTTCGCGCTCCCTTTAAAACCCGAGGGCAAGAAAGGCTAAGTGCTGCCCCCGTGCCCTTCACATAAACTTTATACGATGATCAGTTCTCCTCTGCTCAGGCGAGATGTGTTTTGGGGAAGCGACCATTGAAGACCTGTTCAGAGGAGGCGGGACAAGCCCCTGAGTCTTTCTTACGCATGCCTTCTTGCTCGGAGCGGGAGCCTGGTTAATAAGCCTCGACTCATTGGCTGGCTCCTGTCACCCTGGGCGCGATAAAGGAGGACAGCAGAGGCGGCCTCTATACAGGTGAAGGGTACTGCAGAGTCCCAGCCCCCTCAGTAGGCTGCGCTGACCTTCCTAATCAGACAGGATGTCTTATTCCTAGAATTTTCTGGAAAAGCAGCCTCCTTCCCCTCAGTAGCCCTGCCCGCGGCCTCCCATCCGCACTCCCTGTCTGACATCCATGAACTGCTTCCGTCCATTGCAAACATCCAGATTTCCCCTTTTTGCACACGGCTGCCCAGGTGTTCCAACACCATTTGTTGAGAGGTGTCTCTTCTCCGTTGTCTTGCTTGCTCCTTTGTCACATACCACTTGACTGGATTTCTCTCCTCGCTGTGCCTTCCATCTGTTGGTTCTTTCACCAAACCACGCTATCTCGGTGGCTGTAGCATTGGGGTAAGGCCTGGGCCGGGTAATAGCATTCCTCCATCCTTACTCAGAAAAGGGCTGCAATGTAAGTTGTGAATGTTCTGACGCATGCTGATTTTTTCAGGTCTTCCCAAACCCTGTAAAACGGATAATTAAAATAAATGGTGTATTAAGCAAGGCCAGTCTAAGAGGGGAAAATGTTTTAAAAATAAACTAACAAGAGACAGAGTGGATTCTCAGAAGGGTGCGCTCTCCCATGGAAAGTGATTTATTGGAAGTTTATGCCCAGGCCCAGGAATGGCCCGGAGCCTCATCCCAGGGTCAGCCAGCCCATGAGACTAATTACAATTAGACGAGAGCACATTTAATGGACATGAGGAGGGGTGTGGTGTTTTTTTTAATTATAGCCCTAAAAAGCGTGTCACTGATACATTCCAAAGGTGAAATTTAAGCAAACATTCGATGGATCCCTGGTGATGCCGGCTTGAAACTGCCGTCCTGATATTGGAATGGTTGTATAAGGGTCAGAATCTTTGCCCACCCTCGGAACTTCACCAAAAGTCCAGGACTCACCTGGGGCCCCTGGTGGTGGCAAGGCAGGTGGGAGACCCCAGGCTCCACCCTCAGGCCCCTGGAGAGCCGGCCTGCACTGGGACGTTGTGCAGAAGTTTATAACGTTCTATGGAACAGGCAGCAGAGTCAATACCGGTTACAGCCGCATCCTCAACGAGTCCTGAAGTATTTATGTCGTGGCTTTCCTTAAGTTACTCGCCAGTCACACTGTGTGCCTCCTGTGCATTCCACAGAACGCTGGCTAAACATCCTCTCCTCTGCTTAGTGTCCTCATTTGGAAAACACACTGTTTGAGACGGGAAACAGGAAGCGAACAAACCAGCCCCGGCGAAGGCAAGGCGAGCAGACAGGGTGCTGGCCCTGACCTGCTCCTCAATGCCCACACTCATGTCTGGGCCACAGAGCGGGGGCTGGAAAAGGAGGTGAAGGGAAGCTGTATGGACCTACTGTGTGCCACCTGCCATTTACTGTTCACCCCGATCTCATGAGAAGGCTATTTCGCTCGGGAGGAAACTGGCTTTGGAGAGTGACTAACTTCTGCGAGATGGCACACAGGTCCTGTGTGGGGAGGAGGGTGGTGGGCATCCGGGACTCCATCCCACGCCTCCTCACTCAGGAGTCCTCCCCTTGGGTCTTCCATGGTGGCCACAGGCTGGGAGAGGGGGCTGGAGCCAGAGCTGCCAGGACAGCTCGCTCTATGCCAGCTGTTTCTGCATAGACTTGGGGGCTGAGGAGGTTAAGTCTGCATGTGCCTCCAGAGCTTTGGTTGGGGTACAGGATCCATAGGCTTTTCCATGGCGGGTGTGTGTGTGCTGATAAATCCGCATGGACAGGCTTTTCAATTTCCTTTTCATTCCTGGAGATATTATTTAGTACATTTCTTTGATGCTGGCGATGCACAAATCGGTTTTAATATCAATAATGTACCATTTGGAAAACATTCAATTCCTGGGCCCGCCAAAAACACATCCCGCCACATCAGGATTTATAGAATCTGGTCCTGGGAGGCTGCGGGCGGGCGGGCAGCGTGCCTCCGGCAGAGAGCACACAGATGGTCCCGGGAAGGGCTCGAGTGCTTACGCACTGAGCTATTTGGACAGAACGGAATTGCATGTGCCAGTGAGTGTTGGCCAGCAGTGTGCAGCAGGGAGGCATCAGAACTGTCCTGGGCCCAGCTGGCATGGCTCAGTGGTTGAGAGTCGACCTATGAACCAGGAGGTCATGGTTCCATTCCTGGTTAGGGCACATGCTCAGGTTTCAGGCTCAAATCCCAGTAGGGGGCGTGCAGGAGCAGTCTATAAATGATTCTTTCTCATCATTGGTGTTTCTCTCTCCCTCTCCCTTCCTCTCTGAAACCAATAAAAATATTTGACCAGGTGCAAACCAGCAACCATGTGGTCTGTGGGCCAAACTCTAACCATACAGCCAAACCAGCCAGAGCTTTATGCTCTCAGGACAGGAGTCATCATCATCCCCAAGGCAGGTTCTTCAAGCTCCCCCCCTTTTCAATGTATTCGTTTTTATCACATAACACCAAAGGGACCATTTGGAAATGTGCAGCCCAGGGGCATTTAGTCACTCCCAGTGAGGTGCAACCACACCTCCATTCAGATCCAGAACATTGCATTCCCCCAAAGGGACCCCACCTCACCAAGCAGCCATTCCCCAGTCTGCCGCTCCCTCGCCCCCGCAGCCAGGAATCGCTATCGGTGTTGTAGGTTGTGTCAGGGCTCGGGTCCTTTTCATGGCTGAGTGATATCAATCCTATAAATATACTGCGTTTTCTTCATGCACGCATCTGTCGGTGGGCGTTTGAATTGTTGCTGCCTTTTCCCTATTGTGATGCTGCCACGGTGGTACACAAGCTTTTGTTTGAAACCTGTGTCCAGTTTTGGGGGTATATGCTTAGGAGTGGGATTGCAGGGTCAGATGGTGATTCCACATTAAACTTTTAGAAGAACCCCTAAGTCCTCTTTTGCAGCACTGACCTGGCCTCGTGGGTCTGCCTGGGGAAATGGAGGGGACACCTTGACTTCGGGCGGCTGTCCCGTTGTCCTGTCCTGCCGCATCCGTGCTTTGCTCGCTCGGCCCCCGCTCTGCGTGCTTAGCTGCTGATATTCGTGCAGGCCTGGCCACCACTCCTCCGGTTTCCCAGGCGGAAACCCTTGCGGGGGCAGGGCTTCACAAAACATGACTTCTGTGGTCATTCCAAGATTTTCTTCCACCCCCCTCTCCAAATCCTAGACTCAAGGTAATCCGGTCAGAGCCTCTTGCAGGCTCACTCTTTCATTCGTTCCGCCACCATCCATTGAGGCGGCCCTTGAGCCAAAAGCTCCAGGAGGCAAAGTTGTGGGGAAGAGCCCCTGCTTTGAGGAGCTTGACCGCAGCAGCGACAGAAACCCAGGGGTGCCCGCCGGAGGCTCAGGTGCTCCAGGAAAGCATCGGGAGAGAGGTGGCATTTGAGCAGTGCCTCAGCCACAGGGCACGCTCCCTGAGGGAGGAGAGAAGGACCGAGGTGGGCAGAGAGGGGTGTGAACCATGTGCTTCTGAGCAACAGCGTGTGCTGTCGTTGGAAGGAGCCCGGGTCCCTCCTGAGGTCAGGGGATAAGGACCCCGGGTGCATGAGAGAGAAGTGGAGACATGCCTGGGGGAGCAGTGGGGAGCCAGTGGAGGTGTTGAGAGGGAAGATGGTGTTGCCATGGCAATGCTTCTGGAGGGCTCATTAGCGTGGTGTAGACAGAGCATGGAATCGGGAAGGCTCCTGGAGAAGATTCTGTTTGAACTGGTTGGAGGATATGGAGCTCAGACAACCCAATCGGTGAGGGAGGAAGTTGGGAGACATAGGAAGGAGAAGGGACAATTCATTCATCCATTTTCCAACCGTCCTGGGCACGACACACAAGTCCACAGAGAATGCCGAGGGGGATGGAGGGCTCAGGAGAAGCAGAAGAACGCCTGTAAGTTAGATGGGGGAGGGGCGGTAAGATGGCCGTGGTATCATGGAGGCCTTGGCTGCGAGAAACAAAACGCCTGCACAAAAGGGAGTCCTGGGCCTACAGGACACCAGGACCGAGGTGGATAGGATGCCGGGATGGCTGAGCAGACAACCCAATAATATCACCAAACTCTAGTGTCTTCCCATCTCTCTGCTGCTGTCAGCGTCATCATTAGCTTCATCCTCGAGCCGGTGCACTCCGGTTCTAAGACAGCTGACTGGGGCATTTGTAGCAGCAGGCGTCTTTGTTTATCTCGGAGGGGAAATGGAAGCCTGGCTGGCTTCCGGGTGGGGAAGAACTTTCTCAGGAATGCCAGAGAGCAGCCCCAGTCTCCCTGGTCTCTGCCTGGTCTTGCCCACCGTGTGAAGCCCGTTCCCGGTGCTGCTTGCTGTTGCACGGCGTGCGGGGGAGGTGGGTAGAGGGGGTTCAATCCCAGTGTGCCCTTAACGTTCACTTTAAGGAGACCTCTGGGCCAGGATTTTGAAGTAGTTCTGGCCAGATAGCTCTGCTCTCAGCTCAGAATTAAGAAACAGAGAACCTTAGATGTGCCTGCATTTTTCTCTCTCCTTCCATTTCAGCTGGGAATTCCAGCTGAGGAAGGGAAAGAAGGACTGAGAATTAAATGCATAAACAAGGAGCCCAATCCTGAGAGCCAGGGAAGAGCGGGCATCCGCCTGGAGCTAATGCCGAAGGTTAAATACAGGAGAAACGGCACCATACACAATTATGGTTGCTCGTTCTTCGGCTTACAACGGGAGTAAAGGTCACAAATCAAATCACCGCGTTAAGTCAGGAGTCACCTGCCTCCAGTCACCTCAGCCCCTTGGTTAGTGTGCAACAGAGGCGTCCCTGTCGCCATTCATGAGAAGGCAGGGCTCTCCGGGGCTCAGACTCAGGCGAGGAGCACCAGCCTTGGGGTTAATTGCCTCTGGAGCTCTCGGCTGGGGTGGCCACGAGGCCAGGGTGTCGGCCGCGGGGGCACAGTTTGCACGAAAGGAGAAAAGCAGTCAGGATGTGTGCTCCCGCTGGACTAAAGCAGTCCCTGTTCGCTCTGGGCTTGGTCCTTCCCTCTCTGGGGGGGTGGGGACCCCCTGTCTGTGAACTGTCGGGGAGTGAGGAGTGAGGTGTGGGTGTTTCAGTGTGGGTCTTCCTGACATAAAGGCAAGTGGGCAGCGTAAGGCCAGAGCCCCACGTTTTGTGCCGCTGTCATTCTGGCCTGTGAGGTCCCCGTGTGGAGCCTTAGATGCCGGAGACACGTTCTCTGCGCCCTGCGCCCTCCTGAGGGCGGGAGCCCCACCTGGGCTCCCTGGTCCCCAATCTAAGCGGGCGTGGTGCACGGTGTGGGCTTATCTATCCAAACCCCACCACCCCCTTTTCTCCAGAGGAAATAACTTCATGTCTGGGACCGCTTACTCTGGTCCTTATTTTCCAGCTGCCCTCCATCTTCATTCTGCCCTCCATCTTCGTTCTTTGCTCTTCTAAGAAGGCTCCATGTTTTCTTCATCACCCTGTGGGAGCTGGAACAGCACAGAGCTGAGCCCCCAGGCAGCGCTGCCCTGGTGCCTGGGGGCCTCCTCTCCTGCCTGGGGGGTGCCCCTCCCCTCTCCCTCCAGCTGTCCTCCCTGTTCCCCAGGGTCCTCCTCGGCCTCCTTTCAGCTCGGCCTCCCAAACTCATTCTTCGCAGCACCAGACCAGCAGCCCTGGCCCCGTGGGCTTTTCCTCGGACCCTGCATCCCGGCACCGTGGAGAAGCCATCTCCTGTCGTCTCCGCGGCAGCTTCCCTTCACCTGCTTAAGGGGGGGCACAGTCTCTCCATTTTAAAAACAGCCCTAGTAACCCAAGGACACGTGACCATGAGGGTGCTGTGTTCCCGTGAGCATCCAATTTACACCAGAGCGAGATGGTGTGAGCCCGGCTTTCTGCTCCCTCACCTGTCACTGCCACCTGCCAGCGGCCCACCACTCCGGTGCCGCTGTAAGTGCCATTCTGTCATTAATCTTAATCCCATGTCTGGCAAGCCAGAGTCTTTCTGCGGAGCATTATTTATAAACTCGGGATAAGGAGAGAGGAATTAGTTAATTTGATCGGCATAGACCTCTGCTGTGGGGAACTGAAAACAGAAGCAGTACGTGCCACTCCTCTGAGTGTTGGGCAGGAGCTTCTAGAATGGCCGCCAGTGCTGATCAGAGTTCCTGGGAAATGGCCAGGTGTCTGCTTCTCCTTAAGCACAGCCTCCTGGTTGGTTTGGTTTGGGATAAATCAATGCTGGGTTGATGGTGTATGAGACGACGGCAGAGAAGTATCAGAAAGCATTCTAACCCGTGAAGCTCATGACAATTGGTGTGAAGGTTAGTATGAACCTCCACTGACGTCTGGACACGATGCTCTGCAGGCCCTAAGCCTCCCCTACCCCCGGACTGCTCCGGAGAGACGCCTGGTTTCCGGGCCGCCTGAGAGGGTTGGTCCTCTTGCCCACTGGTGCAGGCACCACCGGGCTGCACAGCCCGCTCCATGCATAACAGCTGCGGAAGGTTTCCGTGTGAGAATGGGAGTCCATAGGCTTTGCGCCTGCAGCTGTCACAAGCAAGCCGCAGGAGAAGAGGTGCAGGTGAACAGAAGACGCTCAACCTCACCGGAAGTCAGAGACACGCACGTTAATGTAATGA
The DNA here is from genome assembly GCA_963693515.1 of Pipistrellus nathusii. Classification (NCBI taxonomy): domain Eukaryota; kingdom Metazoa; phylum Chordata; class Mammalia; order Chiroptera; family Vespertilionidae; genus Pipistrellus; species Pipistrellus nathusii. The sequence goes on along the minus strand of OY882871.1, from coordinate 1,532,439 downwards.
TGTAACATCACCGAGTCAAACTTACACGTGTGAATACCGGCCAGTGCTGCCCACGGTCCAGGGAAGCAGTGCAAGCATGAGCTCTACCTCTTTGGAAAGGAATCTTGCAGATCTACTAAAATGTTAAACATCAGTGCAGTTTGATAGGCCCCTATTGCAGTCACTCCCTGAGGTCAAGAAAGATGCGGACAAACAAGTGTAGGTGGACAAACAACCAATAAGAACTCAAGAAATGTCATTATCTTTTCTTTTCCTGAAGGAAATGTAATCTTGTCAGAGCCCCATGGATGGAGTTGGCAGGTGGCTCCATTTCAGTTGTGTTGAGAGTTATGTCCCTTCCTAGAGTCACCAGGGGCCCAAGAGGTCTAGCATTAACCAGGACATTCCTGGAAGGGCTATCTGGTCTCCAGACCATGTTGGCCTTCCAGTGCTACTCATGTGCCCTGAAAGGGGAGCAGTTTCTCTGTGCGGTGCTTGGGCACAAGGGGCGTTATATGCCTCCCCTAGGCATACCCATGCCCCTCCACACCAAAGCTGCCAGCAGTTCTCCTTTGGGTGAGTGCTGGAGACAATCCCAACTATGAACTCCCTGAGGGTGGGCTGTCCTCAGCGCCATCAAGTGCAGGGGCTGGCAAGTGGTAGATCCTCAGTGTTTGTGGAATGAATAAAGAAACAAAAGATGTATGAGTAGATGGATGAGGATGGATGAGTGCATGGCTATCTGAATGGGTGAATAGCTAGAGGGGGGAATGGTGTTCATGTGGTAGACATATGAATGATGGACGGGTAAACGGATGGGCAGGTGAGTGAATAGGTATGTGGGTAGACGTGTGGGCCAGTATATGGTTGGGTGGATGGGTGGGTAGATGAATGCACGGATAATAGATGGATGGGTGAATGGGTGAATGGATAGGCAGGTAAGTGGATGAATGAGGAGATGGATTGGTTGGTGGGGGGTGGATGAATGGGTGGGTAGATGAATGCACAGAGTGGATAGGTAGGTAAGTGGGTTAATGAAGAGATGGATAGATGGGTGGGTGGAGGAATGGGAGATGGATGAATGGGTCGATGGATGGAAAAACCACCGGGGAGATATAATTAAGAGTCTCCAGGGCACACTGTTTTTAAGGCCGAACAAGGACTTCCCTCCTTTGAGCAGGCAGGGAGCCACCGAAAGCCCCTGGCACCACAGTTGTGCCCCCTGAGGCCCAGCCCGCTCACTTTGAGGCTCTGAAGGGCTCAGCCTCCAGGGACCTGCTCTGAGCAGCTCACGGCCAGCACGGCAGGCCTCTCACCCGGGACATGCCTCGCCCTTGACACGCTTCCCCGATGACAAGCTGCTCCTTGGAGCAAAGCAGTGTTTGTTGGACAAACAAAGGGATCCATCAGGCAAAATGTAACGAAATCACCCCTAATTCTGCCATCCAGAAACAGGGTAATAGCTGCCCATTTTGTACATTTTTTCATTATTTTTAATTAGCACATAAGTATTTCAGTGTAAAAGATTGTTCTGTACCACTCTGTAATCAGATTATTTTATAGCAGTGTCATTTGAATAACTCCCATTGTATTCAATATTGTTCAAAAACATAATATGCCATTACCCGAATGTACAGTAATTTATTTCACTGGCCTCCTTTTGTTGTTCCCAACTGTTCCTTATTGCAAGCTCTGCAGTGATGGACAGTCTCACTGCTCCGTGTTCACAAGCATCGGCTTGTTTCCTCAGAAGAATTCCCCTTGTAGGATTGTGCCATCGAGGGGCGCAGAATCAGGAGGCTTTTCCCCAGTGTCGCCCGCCGGTCCTCCCGGGAAACACTGCTGCCAGCAGCGTGAGCCCCCACCCTCCCCCGCTGACCCCCTCGCTGCTCTGCCTTCCAGTCAAGAGGGCAGGTCGCACTGGGAGGTCGGCTCTCCTTCCGAGGGGCCAGGACCCTGGCTGCGCCTCCTGAGGACCATTTTCATTTCTAAGGAAAACAAAAACATGCTCCCAGTGCCCCCAGGCCGTCCCAGAGAGCCTGGCTCCCACGGAAGAGACCACGTCCTCCACGCTGGGCTGTGCTGGGCCTCTGAGACGGGAACGGACGCAAAGGGAGGGAGGGAACCATGTCTGCGCTCAGAACGGAGTTGGGAGGTGGGGCAGCTCCCTGGAGACCTGCCAGCATCCCCGAAGCTCTGCTGAAAGCGGAGCAGTTAGCGTCCACCCGCTGTTCTTTCTTTTTTATTATTATTGATTTCATAGAGGAAGGAAGAGGGATAATTGGAAACATCAGTGACCGAAGACCATCGTTGATTGGCTGCCTCCTGCACGCCCCCTACTGGATCAAGCCCGCAACTCCGGCATGAGCACCTCTGGCTTTGACCTGTCACCTCTAGATCATTCCCATGGCCTGGAGGGCTCCCTGCCCGGCTCCTCGTGACCTCTGGTTTCTTGCCTCTCAACCTTCCTTGAGGTTAACTTTGTGTGTTGGTAAATACATATGAGCTACAGCCGCTTCCGGAGACATGGGTGTATGAGAGGCAAATTCTGTAAAGTTTTGCAAGTCTGACAATAAGATGGTTGCACTCAGACTTGACGGATGCTGCAGCTGGTGGAATGGGGGTGGGATCATCTCCGCCCGGTTTGGAAGCATTGCTCATTGTCCCTTAGCTCCCAGTCATTCACAGACTGAGAAGTCCGAAGCCAGTGCAATCCCGGTCCCTGTGCGTGTGACCTTCTCTCTTTTGTGAGGTATATGCTGTTTCTTTTCTCCTTGACAGCTTACAACTCATTTGTCTCAGGGCCTCGAAATGTCCCGTGTGGTTCTGTTTGATTCATGGTGAATTCGTGAGCCTTTCTCTCTGACACCTGTGTCCTTTCATTCTGGAAACTTGAGTTTGTTCAGTGATTTTTTTCTCTCTTCCTACTTTCTGAACTAGTCCTCTAGCGTTCTAATCATTTTTTTTTTTTTTTTATCCCTTGGTCTTTTTGCCCTATTTTTGTGAATTTTCTCAACTTTATTTTCAAATCCTTATTTTAGGTTTTTCATTTCAAGAGGCTTATGCAACCTTTTTATTGGCTGGTTTCCACTCATGGTTCTGTAGGAGTTCTCCACAGAATTCTCTCTGTGTGTGAGTTGCAAATATCTGGCCTCACCTGTGACTTACCTCTTCATCCTCTAAAAGGTGTCTCTTGAAGAGCAGAAATTCTCCATTTTAATGAACTGCAATTAGGTCGCCTTTTATTTTTAAATTAATGAGAGGATTTTTGTGTCTTAAGAAACCTTTGCTTCCCTGAAGATGATCTGTTTTCTTCTGGAAGCTTTATTAGTGAACCTTTTACACTGACCTGTGGTCCATCCCGCTGAGCTGGGTGTGGTGTGAGGGAGGGATCAGTGCTCCTGGTGTTGGCTGTGGCCTCTGTCTTGCATGGTCGCTGTCCTTAGATGTCTGGTAACCTTGTTGCCTTCACATGCTTACACACAAGGAACTAAAGTCTGTTTGGAAACTCTGAGTGTGGGAATGTCAACTATGCACTTCCCTGTAAGTTTGTATGAAAACCTGCTCTTAGTATCTTCATTCTTTCCTCTGGTGCTGAGCAAACTTCCTTCCGTCTCAGGCTCAGAGCTCCCCACCACACCCCAACCCGCCGCTATCTGCCCCTGCAGCCACCCTGCAGAGGCCCGCTTAGCTCCTGGGGCGTGACAAGCTCCACCCCGTTCTAGATGCCACCACGTCGGATGGCTCATGGCGCTGCTCAGTCTCACCTGCTGCGGAGAATAATGTGCGCATGTGGGCAAAGTAGAGGGGTGCAGGGAACCCCTCGGTGCCGGGCACAGAATAGGGGGTCACCTGGGACTCTGCTTCGGGAACCGCACTCTGCCTCGCGCTCTGCCTCCCGAGACCCACCTGCTGCCTCCCACGCCTGCATATCCCAGGACCCGCTGCGGCCATGGCGTTGGCTTTGTTTCCGCCACCGCCAGCGGGAATCCGCTCTTCCCCAACCTGCTAGCCCGTTCCCACCGGCCCATCTGCTCCCCAGCTCCCTAGGCAGTGCTGTTCCCCACTCGGATTGCTGCAAATTTACGCCTTAAAAAAAAAAGTCTCCCCACTGTCCTGGGGGAAGGGGTGGAGAATTAGTTTAGTTTGCCACCTATGCTGGGAAGCCGGTGTGGACTTTTAAGAAAGCAATTAACAATGTGTACCAGAACCTTAGAAACAGTCAGACCTTTCACTCCGCTTCCAGACTTCTTCATCATAAAGAATCCATAAAAGACTCTCTAAACGCTGCTCAGACTCTGCGCTGGGACAGTGTGTGTAACTTCCAGCTTCCGGGGCTGGGACTGGGCGTGCGGTGTGACCACCTTGCTCCCAGCCAATGCCGCCAGCCAGTGGGAGGCGCGGGCAGAAACCCACGGTCACGTGGAAGTTTAGGGAAAGGCCAGTCTGTCCTGCTGATGGCACCAAGTACTGTGGGCCACAGGCTCTCCAGCCACGCGGTGACTAGTGGGCTCTGCCACGGCTCGGATGCCCACTCCAGTCCCCTCCGGACAGCATTCCAGTCTCCCCTGAGAACGTACTCCCCCTGGGGGGCTGCAGTGGGCCTGTCAGACTCTGAGGCCAAGCCCAGCGGAGCCAACCCCTGAGCAGTTGTCGCGTGGCCAGGTCCCGGCACTCGGCCACGAGGCCACTTCCACAGTCCCACTCCCACCCGCCCCCGCCAAGCTCCCTGGTTCCTGTCTATTCAGAGCCAGGTCTCCAGGCTTCCATTGAGTCGGGACATAAAACCCTTTTTGCTTAAGCCCAGTGTTGGCTTCTGTGTGGGCCACCTGAGCACCGGCCTCCCGTGGTCCCTCCCTCTCCCAGACCCTCCGAGCCGTGTCCTCCTGATCACAGCTGCAGGTCCCTCCCCTGGACGAGCACGCCCTCCCCCACCCCAACCCGGTCTCCAGCCTTTAGTGCTCCCTCCTCCTCTATGGTATCCCGCACTCCCTGCGGGCTGATGGCCACCCCATTTGGCCAGCAAATCGAGCTCAAGCTGCTTCCGCCAGCTCGAATGACCACCCAGATGGCGTGGGACCACCTGCCCCGCAGAGCCGTTCCCTGAGACCCCAGAGGGACACCGCCGTCCCCACGGCACCTGGCCTGCGCCTGTCAGGACACTGGGCATGCGGGCCCCTGTCACAGTGTCTCCGCCGTCCCCTCTGGCTTCCCAGGGGAGGGAGCTGAGCTGTGTCTGTAGACAGACCGAGCTGGCCCTGACCGGTTCCAAGGCAGAAGCTGTACGTGTCTCCCCCGAGTCACAAGACAATCTCAGAGCGTGTGCTCCCGTGCTCCCGCCCCCGCAGACCCGGACTCCGCTGCTTTATTAAATGTCAAGTCCAGTGGTTTATCTTGATTGGAAAGAGCAGGCTTCCTCTGCATCTGAAAACATTATTAAAGAGATGGACAGATTCAATAATAGAGAGTTAAAAATGGCTTAGACTCGGAGTCTGCACCTGGGAGATAGTACCCCTTTCTGCAGAGTAAAACTCAATGGGCTTGGCAAAGCTTTCAGCCTCCTCTGCCCCGCCCCCCCCACACACACACACATGCACACACGCATGCACACACAGCTGCACACAGCTGCATCGCAGCAGCACCCGCTGTCCCTCCGGCCTCTGCCACAGCTGCCTCTCCTGCCTCTGCCATCGCTCCCGCTGCGTCTCAAACACCCTCTTCCCATTTCTACCCACAATGCCCTTTTGGTCCTTCCAGCCAAGCAGCCTCCCCGCCGTCCCTGACCTCAGTGACTCCCATCCCTTGTGGAGCCTTCCGATGGTGCTCACCGCCTCTCCTGGGTACGGGGATGGTGCAGTGCCAACGCCTACCACCAGGTCATGGTTCACAAGGGGAAAGAACGAGGATACCTCTTCTTTAGTTTCTTATCTGCAAAGCTGGTATAACCGCAGCCCTGGGGTGCTAGGAGATTAAGTTAATGTATGCAAAGCACTTAAAACCACACCTGGCGAATAGTAGTCTCGGGTGCTGTGAGCCTCAGAGCCACAGAGTGGGGTCGGGACTGACACCCAGATTTGCTGGCTCTGAGCTGTGGTGCACATTCCCGCGTATAGGCCCGCCCACCACGGCTTCGCTGAGCTCCCAGACTTCCCACACTCACTGGCCCGGCCTCATCCACCTGTGTCCCTCCCAGCCAGCAGCAGGAGTTTTGTGTGCACGATGGGGCAAGGGGGCCCTAGCTAGTTTGGCTCAGTGAATAGAGTTGGCTGGTGACTGAAGGGTCCCGGGCTCAATTCCTGGTCAGGACACTTGCCTGGGTTGCAGACTTGATCCCCAGTAGGGGGGTGTGCAGGAGGAAGCTGATCAATTATTCTCTCTCATCACTGATGTTTCTCTCTCCCTTCCTCCCTCCCTACCTCTCTCCCTCCCTATTGCTGTCTAAATTCAATTTAAAAAATATATTTTTAAAAATTAAAAAGATAGGACAAGGGGGCCAGGCAAGAAGCAAAGATCAGTTTGGTTAATTGAAAGCACTGAGGTACTTTCCAGAATGGGGTGGAGGGAGTGTGGAGAGCGGCTACAGCGTTTGGACAGGTTCAAGCCTGGGACTAATGAGAGGGCAGATCCTCTTGTGACAAAGCCCTTCCAGCACAGTTACAGCCAAAGGTTATGGTTGTGAGCTTGCCCTTATGGTCCGAACCAATGGCCCCACGTGGCTGAGTGACGTGGTCTGCGAGAGGTGCAGCCAGTAAACAAAGCTGGATCAGGTGCATGTGGTTGAGTGGATTCAAAGCCCGAGAGAACGCTGGGACCAGGCCCTTCCTCTGCCCGTGGGATCTGCTGTAAAATGGAGACTCGGCCTGCGGGCTGTGGCGCTGTCTCTCCGTCAGAGAGCGGGGTCCCACCGAGCCCCAGCTTTCTTCTCGTCTGTCTTTTCTCCGTCCTTCACCGTCCCCTCGGGCTCACCCATGGCCATGCCGGTGCGGCACAGGGGAGGGCTTCTCTCTGCAGAAGGAAGGCCTCCCCTGGAGCTGGGCTCAGGGATCCTGGAACTTGAGGCCGAGGCCCTCCATCCAGGACATGCCCCTTTTGTTCTGGCTTGTCACGGGCTAGGCTTCTGCTGTCGCTTTGCCCCCTCCCTTCCTCTCCTTTTTCTCTGATGTGACGGCCGGTTGGGTCAGACGAGCCCTGGAATTTCAGCCGGACAGACCTGTCCTGGAACGGCATTGACATCGGTTAAGACAGGGCTCGTTAAGACAGAGCCACACGGGTGCCGAGGGCACAGGAACGCAGGCTGCCTGGGTGCCACTGCACAAACGACTTCGTCAGTGTCCCTAATTAATACTAACAGCGGCCGCAATGGAAACATCACTCCCCGTCAGGCACCGTTCTAGCCGCACGGCCCTGTCGGCTCTGCCGTGATCCCTCTCCGGAATAATTGGTGTGGTTTGATTGATAATGCGGGTTCCTCTTTAAAGGAAAACACACTATTTTTCATAATCAGAGCGGAGTGCATAATGAGCAGGGGCGATGCCTCCGGCTCGGGCTGTCAGAGCCCGCGGTTATTTCCATCCTGATGCAAACTGAGATATTACCCGCCCTCATTACCTTGACGCTCACATCTTTCAACAGTCAGCTCCGAACCGTGCATTCCTCGCAAACAAAATTACCTTCATTTTCTCCTCTGGTTCAGCGGAGCTGGCAGTTAAAATGAGCCCTAACTAGCTAATCAACTAATTTTTAGAATATGTTGGAACCGCTTAATATTCCAAAAGAAAACAAGAAAAATAAAGTTGCTAATGGGTCTGCAAGCATAAACAGAAATAAATAGACAACTGGTTCATTGAGCATTAGCATACTGACGCTGGAGCCAGGCACAGAGGAACTCATTTTGCAAGTCAAAAACGCAGGATCTATTTGTATCCGTAAGCCAAACAACCTCATTTCCCCACACACACTTGAGCAGATAACCTTGGCGGGAGGTAACAAGGAGAAAGGATTCTTTTACAGAGGAGTGCTCTCGGGGGGGCCTGGGGGGAAGTGGGTGGGGTCGTAGGGGCTGAGCTCTGCAGCCTCTGGTTGGCCTTCAGGCTCTGGCTCTGCCGTGAATAAATGCTTTATCTGGAGAAGCCCGAGGCTCAGAGGGACCCCAAAGCCAAGGGCATTCCAGGAGAATGAAGGGCTGGTTCTCTGGAGGGCATCAGTGGAGGAGCTGGGGGCACCTGTTGAGGACCCACACCTGGGGTGGCCCAGGAGGCCGAGGGGATCCGTACACCCAGACAAGCCTGCGTATTAGTCCGCTCTGTACACTGCAATACCGAGCCCTGGGCTTAGCTGGCAGACACGGGTCTTTATGCCCCGTACTTCCGGAAGCTGAGGCTCAGGGTCAAGGTTTCAGCTACGTGGCTCCTGGGAGAGCCTTCTTCCCGGTGCGTCTCCTCTGTGCTCCATGGCGGAGAGCCCTCTGCCTCCCCTTACAAACCCACCGAGCCCGCACGGCCCCTCTCAGGGCTCAGTCACTGCAGTTCCCTCCACAGGCCCGTCTCCAAACGCCCCACCGTGGGGTGGGGCTTCAGGATAGGAGTTGGAGGGGAACAGTTTAGGCTCCAGCCTGGGTTGGAATCTCAGCAGCTGTTTGCCTCGGGCAGGAGCCTTGGTGTCCTCGCTGGGCAGTGGGAGGGAGGCCATGGCTCCCCCGGCTGCAGTGGCTCAGGCAGGAGCTGCCCCAGGTGTCAGGGCCAGGGACTCCCCTCCTGCCCCAACATCCCCGGGTCCCGCTTCCCGCCTGTGCGCACTCGTGCCTTCCTCCGCGCTGTCCCCGTCCCTCCTTCGCCATCTTCCACTGAAAGCTTTCTCTGGTCCACACTCACAGTTCAGCCGATGGACAGGGGGACAGACCACACACACACACACACACACACACACACACCACCTAACTCTGACACCGTCCTCCAGGTTACTGAGTGACTGTCCCTGCTGAGGTGTGAGGTCTTGAGGTTTAGGGCCTTTTGGGGCTTTTTGGTGTCAGTGTTGGACACAGTGTCTGCCAGATGAACGGATGGATAGACAGAGCTTATGGCGGACTGGGTGCATGTTTATTATGGTGCTTCACTGGCTGATAGCCAGTGGCCTGTGTATTCTCATGGCTCTCATCACACAGTCCCCAGGAGGCCCCTCCCACCCCGGCCAGTCCACACCTGGGCCTAGCCTGCCCCCTTTCCACCGAGTATCTGACCCCACGAATGCGTGTCACACTGTGGTGGCATCACCTGTTGCTGTGGCTCAGCATGGACAAAAGGGGCAGAGATGCCAGGTAGAGAGGAGCACCAGTGCACAGTGGCTGTGTCTGTCTCTCCCGGGAGGCCCTGCCAGGCCTGGGGTCAGGCTGACCTCTGACCCAGGCCCAGTGCCTGGCACAAAGTGAGTGACACTCAGTGCGGGCGGGAAGGAGCAGAGCTTTGCCACGCTGGCCAGGTCCATGTTCAAGACCACCCTCAGACCACACAACAGACACTCCTTGTCCTCAGCCCGCCCAGCCTCACTGGACAGGAGAGCGAGGAGCGGCACCTTTCATTGTAACTGACCCCAAGCCTACTTAAACCCCAAATGAAATCCAATCTGCAGTGGTCGGCAAACTCACTAGTCCACAGAGCCAAATACCAACAGCATAACAATTGAAATTTCTTTGGAGTGCCACATTTTTTAAACTTAAACTTCTTCTAACGCCACTTCTTCAACACAGACTCGCCCAGGCCGTGGTATTTTGTGGAAGAGCCACACTCAAGGGGCCAAAGAGCCGCATGTGGCTCGCGAGCCGCAGTTCGCCAGCCATGGTGCTAGGCAGTCGCTCACCATTTCCCCAGGGATCTCACTGTGGCTCTTGGCTTAAGTATCCGAGAGCAAGAATGGCTCGCAGGTGCATGCACTTGGCGATTGCTCCCGCCCCCATTCCTTGCCCCCCTGTCCCCTCACCCTCAGACCTGCTGCCGTTGTCCCCCCTTTCAGGCAGGGGCAGCTGATGCTCCTCACATGGAGCAGTCTGCCCGGAACTTGGCTGAGAAGAGCTGGGCCGGGCTTGAACCCGGGTCTTGGATTCTAAGCGTTTGCTTCCTTGCCCACGTGCCTCTCTAGAGTCTGGGAGACGCACTCGTCACCTGGCAAACGGCTCCTGAGCATCTGTGCCGAGCCCGTCTGAGAACTGAGGGCGAGGAAGAGCCCAAAGGCAAGGAGGACCTGATGTCTGGTGGGGTTCAAAGAGAAGGGGAGCTGCATGGGGCCCAGAGGGTGCTGGGAAGGAGAGGAGTGAACCCAAGTTGACTTTCAAATTAGAGGACTTGTAAGAGATTGGCATAATTTATTTCCTTCCCCAAAGACTCTGTAAGTTTATCAGTGCATCCATGACTTTTCCTCGGAGGAAACAGGAGGCAGAGGTCGCTAACCTGTGACCCAGAGTCCGGGAGAAGCGGGAGCAGCAGGCGCCCTGGGAGAGGGGTTGGCAGAGTGATCGGTGCAGCCGCATGTGAGGAAGCACCGCTTCCCATGAGGATGCTTTAAAGCTACGCAGGCTTTAAAGCTATTGGCCAAGACGAAAAAGAATGCAAGCATGCGGTTGGTAAGAGGGAAGCTGGCGGGGGACAGCAGGTATGAGGTAGAAAGGAAACTGAGTCTTTGTCAGCAGCGGCAGAGCCTGCCCCATCGCAGCTCCACCGGGTAATGGGCACTCCCTGGGAGAACCGGAAACTTGACTTAAACTAAGAATTCTACTTTATTTACTTGCCCCCCTGAGGCACAGAGGTGGACCCTATTTTCACTTTTCTGGAAAAAATCTTTAAAACTTTTAAAGAGAGGTTTTACTGAAAGGACATGTTTGCGGAGGAGACATGAGAACGTGACTAGATCCTCAGAAACGGGGCGCAGGTCGGATGACCCAGAGTCGCTGTAGCTGGGGCAGCTGCAGAGGCCCCCGCGGCTGTTATGGCAACAAAACTGCGCTGTTCCGAAGCAGGATACACACGTGTCCGTGGTGCAGGTTTGCTTGTTCTTTGTGCAAACATGACCTCAAGTACCCACGTGTGAAGGGGTTGTCATGGAAACGGTAGCTCACTCTCTGGACCTGGGAGACAAAATGGCCCCCGGCATGTGAACGGCCAGCTGGGTGGGTGGGAGGGAGGAGGTCAGCACCTGGGCAGGACCCAGGCAGCCCAGAGTGCCCACCAGCATGTGTGCTTCTGGCCCGAGTGCCAGAGCCGGGTGACCTTGAAGGAGACTGGACTCCGCCTTCAGTGGCTCCCAGTCCAGAAAGAGCCACCAGAGTGAGTGCCAGTCACCCACTGCAGGGGCGTGGTCAGTGCTAGGACAGAGGTAGTCTCACAAGGACGTGGGCGTTCAGTGGGGTGATGTGGACGGGGTGTGAGAGTCCAGGCAGAGGGACACCCCCCCCCACCCCACGTTTAGAATTGTATTTTCCTGGAGACACACCTGGAGAGCCAGTGGGGCTCAACGCCAGGACCAGCTTCCGCATGGAAACGTGTGCCGGTTTGGTGCGGCCACTAAGAGTCTTGGCAGGGAGACTATCTCTCTGTTGGTACTGCCTTTGGCTCGGGTGGTTTGTGTGTGTGTGAATGGCAGAGAGAAGGTCGTTTAAAGACGCGGTTACAGCACATGGAGAGCGGCCCTTCCCGCGCTGAGGATGGTGCTGAGCTCTCCGCAGGAGAAAGTCCGTCCCAACAGCAAACGCAGAACAACAAAACGCCGGCGAAATGGAGTGCAGAGGCCTCCGGCTCCTCTGAGCGCAGACAGGCTCAGCAGACAGCCGGGCCCAGAGCTGCGGGGCCTGGAGCCAGGCAGGGCATTCGCGCCCTGGACACCAAGACATGGCCAGCATCTGAGCAAGAGCGCCAGGGTTGCTGTTGAGGCCGCACCCGTGAGCCCCTTGAGGGGTCCCACATCCCCACCTGTGGTTCTCATTCCCACAGCATCTCTGGCTGCTCCCATCCTGTGGGCAGGAAGACTGAGGTGAGCTGAACCAGAGCTCCCTTTCCTGGCTGGGTCGCCCCCTGACAGGATGTTCTCGGCAGGGACCCAGCTTGAGGTGACAGAACAAATGTCCCCCTGCAGCCACGGCCAAATGCGGATTTCTCTCAGGGAGACTTCCCCTCTGTGGGGGGAAAGTCGACAGCAAGCCTACCAGGAACAGAGAGCCACACGTGGCTCCCGAGCCCTGGTTTTTCGACCACTGCATGGGACCAGTGACAGAGTGCACTCCACACAGGAGAGGAAACAGGTAACTGTGCAGAAGAGGCTGGGCGTGAGGGAGGGACCGAGGGCTGGGGACTCTCACGGAAGGTCTTAGGGCTTCCGCCAGGTTTACTGCATCCCTACCTGACAGAAAGGCCCGGCCCGCATCGGGGACCCGGAATCTGAGCTCCGAGACAGCGGTCCTTCTGCAAAGGGCATCTGACAGAAGCCCACAGCTGAGCTCCAGGGCCCCTCGCTCACATGGGCCCTCTGAGGCAGTGGGACCCTCAGCAATTTTGTGTTTGTGAGTCTGTGAGTCGTCTTTAAGAGGGTCCCCCAAATTGCATAAACTTCAGGTCACGTAAACCTGGGGCTGTCCCTGCTCAAGTGCCACGTTCACCACTGCATCCTCAGAGCCCGCCACCACTGGGCCTGGCACACAGTAGGTGACACACCTGTGAGCGAGAGGGGTGGATGGAAGGAAGGAAACATGCGTGGATAGACAGCTGGATAGAGGGAGGAGAGACGGTTGGATGCAAGGAAGGTGAATGGAATGCATGGATGGAGGGCTGAATAGACAGGCGGAAGGAAGGAAATATGGAGAGATGGAGAGAGGGATGGAAGGGAGAAGGAGTGTAGGTGCAGAACTGAAGAGAAATCGCCAGCTTTTGACTAAATGGGAGTAGCTCCATTTTAATTTAATGTGTACAATGCCAAACAGATACTTTAGCTGGAAAGGGCCTCAGAAATCACAAAGCTCCA